>JAABNX020000106.1:19770455-19790112 GCA_015163995.2 Mormyrus lacerda | reverse complement strand
CCCCCCCCCCGCGTGTTAGATATGTGGAGTGGAGAACATTACACCGTCAGGCAGCAGAGTTTAAGCACGTCTTCACTTACCTAGTGCTTGTTCTGTTGTGATCCAGCATTGATCACGTTCCCTGCAATGGTACTCCCAATATCCATAACACTGTTCTCAGAATTTTTGAAGGCAAAGATTGTCAGTGTTTTGCGTTCTAGTGAATTATATTGTTCAGATTTTTTTCTCCCCAGTAGATATACATCAAGCAGATGTCTGCCTGTTATACCTCTAACAGATGACTCTGGGTCTGACCTCTTGGTTCTTCTAGACCATGCCGCAGATCTCGCCTTGAAGGGCTGCGCCGGGGTTCAGCACTGTGTCCCTGCTGCTCAGTGGGGCTGCGGGTTCTGGCAGCTAGCATTGGGTTGAACAGTGTCAGGCGGGATTATCAGATTAAGGCTGGGGTTGTCAGCCAGGCTGGCCCCCGTCTCAGGCAGCATTGCCAGCTTGCCGGCACTCAGGGGAGACCATGTCCATTGGTCTGGAGATGGAACCGGATGAGCTGTGACGTTCCTGGCCTTCAGATGGGCTCAGGGTGTTGCTGGTTAGCCGGTACCTCATCGCCTGTGTTAAAACCAGTAGTTGGAAAGTGAGTTGGTTGGCCTTAACTGCATTTTCTCTGCGCCCCCGCCAATGAAATGCTTAGTGGGAATGTTTCAGGTCTTTATCTTCTTTGAAATCTTAGGCTTGTTCACGTTTATGCTTCATCCATTAAGAAATACATTAAACACGCCCTGATTATATACAGTATTTAAAAAGCCTTTATTGTCCCGCTTGGGTGCCTTCTATGTTGATTAATTTTTATCAGGCAAATTTTGTTATAGGTAAGAAATATCAGCGTACGGACTTTATATACATTGTGTCCAAACCTCTACAAAAACATTGATGTCACAATGGCTAACCAGGAATGTGATTAGTTTAAAGAATGTCTTTTGTTCTGTTTTTAAAAGCCACCTTGATAAAAAATCACCCTTAACGTTAGCATATTCTTTCTATCTTTGTTTTCTAAGATTACCGTATTATGTCAAAATGATAAAATCTTGCTGAAATACTTGCAAATAGTCCTTGTTTAAGAATGAGTGCCATGAATAAGGCTGGGCAATATGATTCCACGATTCAATCAATTTGCAGTTAATTGAGCATTTTACTTCAATTTACTATTAATGAACAATTATTTTGTATTTGTGTTTTGCTTGTTTTTCTTGCCCTCATATTTCACTGGCAAGATTTGTACTGTAAGTATTAAAGCTGTTTATTAAACTAATAAAGCTGGGATATTTTCTCTAATGAAAGACTGTATCTCTTTATGGTTTTAAAATAATTGAAGGAAATACAGATGAACTGTTTATGGTTATTGAATATTTTGCGCAACTGAAATTGCTTGAAATGATTTTTGTCATATGAAAGGTCATTTTTAGTTTTAATGTAAAAAGTTCCCAAAAAGTAGAAAATAAATATTATTGCAAACCAAATAAATTACAGTGGAACCTGCTTTTATGGATCACGTCTGTCAGGGTGAAATGCATAATTATAACACATTTTTTCTTAGTTTCAGGCACATTACCAACTAATTCACATTGGTATACTTATTTTAAATTAATAAATATGAATTACATAAATATAAGGTAATTAAATGGATAGTAGCTATTTACTGGATGCTATTGACACTTTCAAAATACAGAACAACTGTTTCAAATTGAAATTAAAGTACATTAAATTACTGAACAGTGTATAATTCAAATATGGTACAATTGTGTGTGTGTGTGTGTATATATGTGTATATATATTTATTTTAATTTTATATTATATATAATGTAGTGAAATGACCCATTGTTTTTAAGTTGTGGGGGCCATTTTTTGGCCCTCACAAGGGAAACTCAATTTTGTAAAAATCTGTGACTGAAAACTAAAAATTGCAAAAGACTTTATCTTGTTTGGTTACTTCTGGTTAAGGTTAGGTCTGAGTAGGGGTTAAGGTAGTCATTGATGGGATTAGGGTTTTGCCCATAGAATTGAATGAATGGTCCCCACAAATATTTGAGTACAGGTGTGTGTGTGTGTGTGTGTGTGTGTGTGTGTGTGTGTCTGTGTTGGGGGTGGATAGATCACTTTTGAGGACCAAAGTGTAGTAAAACCTGAAATTTTCCTACTTTTGGGGATATCCTTTGAGGTCCCCAGTTGGATAACCTCAGATTTATAAAGATCTGTGCATGCAATCAAAAAAGTAAAAATGCAAAAAGTCTTGGTTACTTATGGTTAAGGTTGGGTAGGGGTTAAGGGTGTCATGATTGGGATTAGAATTTTGCCCATCGAAATGAATGGACGGTTCCCATTTAGATAGGAAGACCAACTTGTGAATGTGTGTGTGTTTGCAGATGGAGAAGTGAGGGAAAGCGGGAGAGAGGGGTAGCCCTTTCATTTCCGCTGTCTCTGTTAGCAGTCACAAGCCGAAGATGTTGCTTAACGGTATTAAATACTTGAAGATGTTGGTTTTCTGCTGGCATAAAAACCGATATTGGCCCCAAATGACATCACAATGTGAGGCTGTAGTATATTATTGGGCTGGATGATGTGCGATATTAATATCAACAACACATGTTATGTACATGCAATTCTTACATCGCTAGTCAGCTTGATTAAGGTCAGGCTTTTGCTTACCCTTTACCTCCAATTAGGTGCAGACATTATAGCGCAGGAAGTTTAAGCTTCAGTAAACCATTTTTACTGTCATAGGGAAAAAAAAAACTTGGCAAGTTTTGCAATTCTAATGATTATTCCTATTCAAGTTCTTCTAGTATATGCTTAAAAATCAGATTGAAGTTTACCTCTGCTGCTTTTGCAGTGCTGCCTGCATTCTCTGTGACAACCATAATCTTTTTATTTTATTCTTGCTGTTTAAATCACTCCTCGATGGGTTTGTGAGAAGCTTTTTTTGCTTTAAAATAATCGTATTGATCACAATCACATTGCAATGTTTGAACATTTTCCAATACTATCCTGCCCTGGTAAGGCTGCTATATTATACAAAATATTTTTCATGTCATGCCATCCTGATCTTGTTGTTTCTTCCTACCGGAGCAATTAAAGATCGGGTCTTTTCATTTATCCATGTATCCATTATTACTTTTTTTGCTGTTTTTATTGTTTCCAACAATGTTTTTTGTGTATAACAGCATTTGTATTGCATTTCAGAGGCAGGCTGTTTGCATAAGCAGTCGACAAATAAAGTCCCACCCCAAAGTACCACATTTGGTTTGGCACTTTAGGTGCTGGGACTTTTGGTACTCGGTGGAAAAGGGGAAAGTACCAAAACGACTGTAAGGAAAAAGTATGGCACCCGGCACGGTGGAAAGCACCCTTAATCACTTCTTCTGTAGAATGCGCTCATTGAGTTTAGTAAATAATGCATGAAATGCTCTGTAAGTTGTTGGGACCTTGTCCAAACTGAGCTTCATGTCCCTCATCACTTATTAAACGTAATTTGAACAAATCACTGGATCACTGGAGAAACTTGCCTTTTGACATTTGACGTTAATCTCTGCAGTATCACCAAAAGCATTCAAGGTTAAAATAAACAGAGCCTGCATGCATGCAGTACATTTGATGTAAATGAACATCCCTTTCGGTTGTTTTCCCGCTTATCATTATGTCTTGGTTTACTGCTAGTATATGGTCCGGTAAGTGGTAATATTAACGTAAAACGCAACTGTTTAACATGGTTCTAAAGCCCGTGCTAAGAATACAGATGATTGACCTTTTAAATATTTTATTAACAACCAAATTGTGACAAGACCCATTGAACGGATGTAGAGGTAATAATGGCCAATGGGAATCTGAAATTCAAATTAAATTTACGCTATGAAGGTTGGAAAGTCAGCAAGAAGCTCCAATAATCTCAGTCCTGGCTAAATCACTTTTTATTGGATTTTTGCAATAAGACGCAACATCCGATTCACAGGGTTCCTCCCCAAACAGAAACACCCGATACCAGAGCCGCATGTTTCCTGTAAGATTGGTAAGATGAATTTTGTGGTGCTTCGGCATGACATCTAGCGTCGTCTAAATTTAAGCGTGGTGATTTAAGGTTGTCATTCTATCTGGTAACGCAAAACCTATGGACTGCAGGGGGTCACAGTGACAGGCTGGTGAAGGCAAGAAACGCATAGAAGAGTTTGAGAGAGATCTTCCCCGCAGCTATGCCTCAGGAGAGTATTATGTGCTAGTGACATGAAGACCTAGGCGCGTTCATTCATATCTATGTGTGGGTAGGAGCAACAACATGTGTACTGCGTGTGGGAGGCTGAGCCGTGCCCCCGAGGCCCACGTTTGGCGGGCGGCTGCAGCGACGTCGCGATGATCAGCTCGGAAGCGGTAAAAAGAGTGTCGTCGCCGGTGGTAGAACGTTCAAGCAGGCAGAGCCCCACCCTGGGAAGAGGCAGCCAAGTCACTTGCTTTCTAAATCTGATTGTACTTGTGGGAGAAAGGAGGATGTAAAACACCACAAAACCAGGCAATAACTCACCAACTGCAGCAGAGGCATTAAAAAAAAAAAAAACAAAAACAGTTATGTGTGAAGAATCGTGTTCCCGGCAAGTCCCGGTTTCTGTCTCGCAAGAGCCGTTCCATGCTTTTACGACGAGGCTTTACACTTAAACACTTACTTGAAATTGAACACTCCGAATTTGTGGTGAAATACTTTCACATACCTCCAGAGAGTATAACCACTTATTCTGAAGTGCCAGTCGCTTGATAGGCCTATTGTTTAGCACCATGTTTCCCAATCCGGTCCTCGGGCGGCCGGTCCACCTTTTTGCTCCCTCTGAGCTCCCCGCCAGACCCACCACGTTTTTTACTTCCCCCCTCAGACGCTCCAAGATTTTTGCTCCCCACCAGGGAGCGAAAACTTGGACTGTCAGTGGGTTCCCGAGGACCAGATTCAGAAACACTGATTTAACCGAAAGATCTAAAGGTTACAAGATGGTGCTGAGTTTTAATGTCTTTAACACTCTGGTATTTAAGCATGGAGGTGGATCATTTTACCTTAGGGATAGTAGGATTTAAGTAGTGATTAGCGTTGCATGTTTCCCAGGTCATTGAGGCTCAGTACCTGACTCTGGGCTCCTGTGGCTGGTCCAGCATCCACCAGGGACCATGCCTGCCTTTCCCTCATGACTTCAGTCTGCATTATAAAGTGTATTTTTATGGAAGTGAAAGCCAGGTGACAATAACAGCCTGTCTCTGCCTTTCAGCGCCGTGGATGCCGAACTCGGCCCCCTGAAATCGGCGATGGTTGGTTCCTCCTTTCTTTATGACCGGTGTGTTCAGGGAAGTCTGTGTGAGTATTTCCTCTTAATGGGGCTGGATATTGGCCCTGTTTTTTGTGAATGTTTTTGACAGTTAGCATTGTCTTGTAACAAATGAGCATATAGTCATTTTCCCCTGTAATAAATACTGCTGGTGTTTTTCAAGTGACCCATGTAAGTGATGGTATCTCTAAGGCTGGAACCCTTTTTTTAGCGATGCTGCCATTTGTTTAGTTGCCTCCACATTATCCACCCCTCCCTCCCTCAAAGCCGTGCTCCGGTGCCGTCGGCTGTGGCTGAAGGTCGTGACACTGGGGGCTGTCATTAGCCGGTCTGGAGGAGCTGGATGCAGGGGGGTGCCGCCCTGTTAATTGAGTGTTCCTTCAAGCTGGTGGGAGCGGTGGCACGGACCTCCATTTCCTGTGTGACAGCCTTTGGAATGTGCCTGGTTATTTTTTACCATCTCAGTTTTTAAATATTAAATAGGGTCATGAGCTTACTTGGACATGTTTTTGAGGTTGCACAGTAGATGTGTTTTATTTTACATGATTACAATTATTGGGTGCACTGGGGGCTCAGTGAGTGGTGCTCTGGGTAGCTGAACCACGGGTGATGGTTTGAATCTGACCCTCCCCATCGTGTGTGAGTGTGTGGACTTTGCAAGGTGGAAATACAGCCAGCCACTGTGGGGGCATCCCACCTTCATGAGTACGATGAGTCCTTGACGTAGGGTTGCCGTTAGCTTAACCCACTACTCAGAAACCTGCTATTCGCCCTGTTTCTAGGCTGAGGACCTTCTAGCTTTCAGTGGATATCGCGAAACGTGGTTTCCAGGTTCTGGCCAAGCAGCTAGCAGGGATGTTTGTTTACGTTCTACTTCTGTATGTCGAAGGGGCTTCCGGCAATCCCTCCAGAGGATTTTCTTGAACCGTTAGCGCTGCACCGACAGCCTAGCGCTAGTTATTAAGCTAAGAGCACCGGAATAAGAGATCAGTCGTCAAATGTCTAACAGCTGTAGCCTCTTCCAGCGCATTCTGCCTCCCTGCTTCAGCTTGGCTGTAATGCCAGTCGGGGGGAGACAGTAAAGGTGACTCGAGTGGTACTGACAGAGCAGCCCACGGAAGGTAAGGAGAGTAAATGGTGCTGAGGATCCCGCAGGAGTAATTTTGGGATATTGTGCGTGTCTAGCCTGAGCGCTTTTTCATCTGCCGACGGCCCTAAGCGCTCCCTAACGTTCCTCAATCCACCAAAGTAATTGCGGCCTGCACTCTAATTCACAGGCTCCATCTTGTCATGACTGCTGGTGTATCAATGCTGAAGTATTAAATGCTCTCCTTTGTCCTCAGCTCCAATTTTGTTTTTTTATTTTCTTTTGTTTGTTTTGGCAGCGCCTCGGTACGGCATGCCGATGGCCTGTCTCACCCACTTGCTCAATGGCGGCGGGCAAAGTGGTTGTGTTCCCCTCATTGCAAGAGTTTAGCGGGCAAGTCTGAACAATGATCGCTAATCTGGAAGCTTGACCGGGCTCCTTGTGAGTCTGGCTGGCCCTTCAGCCGTGGCGATGAGTTTAGCGTCCCAGCCCCCCTGCATTGCACCTCCCACCCTCCAGATGGCGACGTTCCATGTCGCGCTCAGCATTTCTGTAGTCCATAAACCAATGAAGAGGGTCTCGTTGGGGTGGAATGCTTATTCCCCAGCTCATCTAAGGATCTTGAAAGTGGCAGTAGCTGGACCAGCTCACTCCCTGGTCTATATCAGTATGTTACAGCTTTATTTACATTTTTTAGTTTCGTTTTACTATTTATTTGGCTGGTTTTGTCCAAAGCAACAAACATGAGAGGAAATCTTGGGTTCAGAGAACAGGGTCAGCCAGCACCCCTGGAGCAGTTGAGGCTAAGGGCCTTGCCGAAGGGCCCGACAGTGATGTGATTGCGCTGCCAGCCACAGGATTTGAACCGACAACCATCCAGGCACAAATCCTCACCTTGCTGAGCTCCACAGCTCCCTGTTGAGAGAAGCTTCCGCTGCCTGCTGGTTTGTGAGAAACAGCCCATCCCTTCATCCCGTGTTTCCAGTTCAGGGGCTTGTCATGCTCCTCCTGTGCTTATTTTTTTATACGCAGACGCTCAGTATAGATGCCTGCATTTCGGTGGATCGGCAGCTGAGTTCTGTAATGCTGCCTAATGGGCATGTAAATTCCCGACAGTATCTCAACATAAGATGTCAGAGAGTTTGTTGGACAGCTTGGATAAGATAAATTAAGGCTTGACTTTTTTATTTTTTGTATTTTTATTTATTTATTTATAAAGTAAAATATTCGTACATGCTTTATAATATTGTTTATAATATCCTGTGCTTATTTGCACATATCCCAAAGCTGTTTGTAACGTACATCTGGTTGACTCACCTTTTATTTATGTCATGATGTTTATTTAATACATAGGACATTTATATTTGTCTATCTCCATTTTTATTCTTTTTATTATTTTTTTTAAATATTACTGTAGGAATGTGACCGTAGGGTGTATTTATATTCTTCAATGTACAGAAATATTCTGGTATTTATGGTAATTGTTTAATACGTATGTTCCGGCGATAGCCAGCCTGGCTATCTCTGGCTTGACGCCTTACAGTAAACTTTGTGCGCCATCTGCAGCCGCCCATGCGAGTGCCAGCTCCTCACTCGGTGCCCATCTTGTCTTCCCTGGCAGGACCCGATGGCATGCTGAGGTGCGTGGCCAGCACAGAGCAGCGGTATCGCGGCGGAGTCAGCCGGACCTGAGGCGCCGAGGGTGGGAGGGGGGAGGGGCGGGTGGGCAGAGGACGAGACATGGGCCAGTGTGTCACGAAGTGCAAGAACCNNNCATCCTCGCTCGGCAGCAAAAGTGGAGACAAGGAGTCGGGCTGCAAGTCTCACAAGAAAGGGGTGGGTGGAGCGGGGGCAGGAGGGGGGAGCGGGAGTGGCGGCCACAAGGAGGAGGCCGGCCCGGGCTGCGGCAAGTCTGCTGGTGACCTGCTGGCCAACGGCACCAAGACAATGGAGGTGATGGCGGAGACGGCGGCCCCTCCGGCCCCCCTGGGTGAGCAGCGCAGGGATGAGCCATCGCCCAACGGTGAGGAGTTCTCCCTGGTGCAAGTCGAGGAGCTCTTCAGCTGCTACAAGGATGAGAAGGACGACGCCATCCTGGAGGAGGGCATGGAGCACTTCTGCAATGACTTGTGCGTGGATCCAGCAGAGTTCCGCGTACTTCTGCTGGCCTGGAAGTTTCAGGCGGCCACCATGTGCAAGTTCACGAGGTGAGGGACCAAGCCGGCTCTTCTTGCGACCGCCGGACAGAAAGTGTCCGAAAAGTTTCAGTGGTATTCTCGCACCAATAGCCTAGTACCACGACCCTCGAAAAGCTCGCTGTGTAAATACATCACTGGCAAGAAATGCCTCTGCAATTTAGCTGGAAGGAGTCAGTGAAGGGTTCTCAAGGGGTCCTGGTGGTGCAGAATAGTCGCTATGGCTATAGCTGAGCATTTGTTGACTGCAGGGGAATAATGGCTGCCATCATCGAGGGGATTGGGCTGTCGCTAACGACGGTGGCCGAGCAACTTCACGTGAAATGACGGGAATGCAAAGGCCGGAGCAAAAAACATGCAGTTAACCATAATGCTAGTTCACGCATTAATGTTCTTATGGTGGTAAATGGCCAGCGCATAACATGTCAGCACTTCAGTCTGTCCTGTGACATGACCGTGATGCTACTGCTGCTGATCTCCACCCCATTTTTATAGGTAGCTTTATAGGAAGACATTTCTAAAGACACAACAATATTGTTTCACCAAATATGATTTTTTTGCTCCATCTTCATCATTACTGTGAAATGCATGAAATATTTGATATTCTTATGATAAATGAAGACAAAATCTATAATCAAACTAAAGCTAAAATTTGATTAACAACACATTTACGAAGAGAGAGACCAATATGACAGGCAGCTTTTTTTTTTTTTTTTTTAGACATTGTACAATAACCGAGCATAACACTCTGTAGCTGCAGCAGATTGTACACTCTTCTCCCTCTGGGAGTTTGACACGTTTGCCTTTGTGCTTCTTAGCACCTCAGATTGACTCCAACGTATCAAACCTGGAATGAGCCCCAGTGTTTTAGCATTAAATGCTAAAGGTTTTTTTTTTTTTCTTCTTCACCTTTCATCTTCTCTTGACACATCCCTCTCTTCTCTAGGGGCAGATACCAGCTATTTTACTGCTACCCAGATAGTGGCATATTTGAATTTTGCAGTCTTATATTTTATATGTCTTGTATGTTTAAGGCTGAGAAATTTACCGTGTTAACACATAGCGTTAATTTTAAAGTCATAAAAGTCAGAAATGCGTTACTGTGTCAATGCTCATATTTTGATATCCGAATGGGGATGTAGTATGAACAGTGACATTTAAGAGTCCTATAACACTCCGTCCTCGTTTTAAATGGTATGAGAATTTAGTGGAAGACTTTGCACAGAATCCCAGAATTCAAAGCTAAAATCAAAACATTAAATTAGTGTGGCTTGGTGTAGCTAATGTTACCTGGTTGACTTCATTTTTTAAAAAAATCATCAGACTGAGTCTTGCACAGGATTTGCAGTATTTTTTTATTTTATATATTTAAGGCTTATACCTTAAAATGGTAAGATCTTTTGTTACCTGCACTTTCAGAGGTTTTCAGGCTCTTAATTTTAGAACCTTTTGCCGAATAGGTATTGGAGTTTAGTTTGATCACGGTCAGAATTAGCGTGTTGATCCACCTGTTCAATACCTGTCATATGTACATGTGGTATATGCCATTAATTGTACTCCACAGCCTTCTGGGAACATACGCTATATTGCTTTCAGTATTGGGACACCTGCCTTTATACACACATGAACTTTAATTACATCCCATTCTTAAAACAGAGGGTTTAATACGGAGTTGGCCCACTTTTTACAGCTATAACGGCCGGCCAGTCAAGTTCCTCCATACTAGACTCGCTCATCCATGTTCTTCTGAACCTTGCTATTGTGCACTGGTGTGCAGTCATGTTGGAACAGGAAGGGGACGTCCCCAAACTTCTCCCACAAAGTTGGGAACATGGGGGAAAATAAGCCAAAATGGCTTTGAATGCTGCAGCCTTGAGAGTTCCTTTCACTGGAACTAAGGGCCAAGTCCAACCTCTGAAAAACAACCCCACACCATAATCCCCCCTCCACCAAACTTTATACTTGGCACAATGTAGTCAGGCAAGTACCGTTCTGCCAACTACCAAGCCCAGACTCCTCCATCGGATTGCCAGACAGAGAAGTGTGATTCGTCACACCAGAGAACACATCTCCACTGCTCTAGAGTCCAGTGGCGACGTGCTTTACACCACTGCATCCGACACTTTGCGTTGCACTTGGTGATGTAAGGCTTGGAGGCTTGGATGCACCCATTCCATGAAGTTCTCTACGCACTGTTCTTGAGCTAATCTGAAGGCCACACGAAGTTTATCTGTAGCTATTGACTCTGCAGACAGTTGCCGATTTCTGCACACTGCGCCTCAGCATGCGTTGTCCCCGCATTTTTGATTTTTACGTGGTCTACCACTTCGCAGCTGAATTGCTGTCATTCCCAATTGCATCCACTGTGTTACAATACCGCTAACGGTTGACCGTGGAATATTTTATAGCGAGGAAATTTCACAAATGGACTTTTTGCACAGGTGGCATCCTATCACGGTACCACTGAGAGAGACCCATTCTTTCACAAATGTTTGTAGATGCCATCTGTACGCCTAGGTGCTTGATTTTGTACTTCTGTGGCTATGGAAGTGATTGGAATTCAGTGATTTGGAGGGGTGTCCCAATACTTTTGTGTATATGATTTTAACACCAGTCCGCTACTGCAGATGCTTTGATAGGTGAGCCAATAACTAAAAAAAACTTTTTGTGGGATCTTTTTCTAACCTTGCACATGTATTTTATGGGTGAGGAAGTAAAACTCATTACATTTTGAACCAGTTGTTCAAAAATTGAAGCAGTGCCAGATGGTGATAGCAAACAAAGGGCAGTTTTGGACTTGATTTTGTTAATACGGAAACTCAAAGTTTTTGATAGAAGTTTTGCAGAAGCAGCACTCTGTGGCAGTGAAAGATGGAAACGGCAGCTGTAGAAGACACTTGGTCTTGTGAACAGAGTGACTCAAACTATTTCAGGGATCTTTTTCAGACTTTGCATATTTGCATAGTGCATTAACTCAAGTATTTAACAGATCTATATCGACCTTTTGCATATTGTAAGGTCGAATATCTGAACATGGTCAGATTTTGAGATAAACTGGAGAAAAACTGAAACAACAGTGCTTAGTTGATAGTGGAGAAAAGGAAGAAATGATTAAAGTCTTTTCCTTGTGAACAGGATCAATTAGTCATTATTTACTCTCTTTACCCCATTTGATTTTTTGTTTCTTTTTTTTTAATGCTTCAAAAAACATTAAATGAATGAAAATCTACACCTACAAATGTACAATTGGTCAGATCCAAAACTGAAATGACAGTGGGCAGCAAAATAGGAACTGCCAAGAGACTGCAGCCTAGAGTGATAACGGCGCCTGTAGCCGCCATTTTGTATACAGAGTTTCCATGGATCTTTTAAACACTGATATTCCCTGAAACTTTGTACATGTGAATACTTTTTAAACTGTGGGATGTAAGATTTTTTGAATCTTGTGGAATAAAATTTATATTGATTGTTGACTGCTAGCCTCCCTGTATGGCTAATTTTATCCGTGTGGCACAGGTTGATGGCTTTGACCCCAAGCCATCAACCTGTGCCACCCCAAGTTGCACACTCAATTGTGTGTGTGTCTAAATATGAGTGATTAACTATGTTTACTCATCCATCAGTCAAGATAAGTCACTTCATCACATTATTACTTGTTGTAGTTGACGCAGTTGTAAGTGTAGATGTGTTTCTGTTGACCCTCCTCCTTTTTTCACATTCAACATCAAGGCAACTATGTGGTTTGGTACTTGATGTGGTTTGGTTCAGTTCAACTTGCCGCACCTCAGCCCGGGTCACCTTCCTCTCTAATGCATTTTCCCATCTTGACCAAGCTTCCTGCTGTGTCATTCCCACCACCCAGCGCAATCTGCTGCTCTCACCTCCATCTGGACCAGGTGGTTTTTCCCTTTGGTGGTTAAGGTAGGATGTTCAGAAGGATCCTAGTCCAGCTCACACTTGCATCACCACTCCCATCATTATCTTGTGACGCAGCCTTGACTTGGCTTGCAAAATGGCTTTCCTCCCCATTTCCTGCCAGTCCTCACTGTTGTGCCAGCTCTGGCCACCTTCAGATCACTTGACCCTCTGTGCCGATCAGTTCCCTGGCCCTTGTAACCTGGAGCGACTTCTCCGAGGACTTGAGTGTCAGTCATTGGTTTTAGTGACCATATAGACCGGTGCCTGCTCAGGCTCCTTCGGAGGCCTAGCCATCTCCCGAGATGTGTACACGCATGTAATCTGTTTAGTTTTTTTTTAATATTTCTGACTTCTGAGTGTTGTACTTTTCAAATAGATCTGTCTCCAGCTCAAACCCCCCCACCACCCCCCGCAGTTCTGTTTTTCCATCAGCTGAGCCCCAATGCAATTGCTTGGCGCCCCACAGTTTGAATGCTTCTGATATGTAGTAGAGATGCACCAGTCCGATATCGGATCAGTATCGGCGCCGGTCTAGACCTATTTGACCAATTGGGTATCGGCCATATGTGACTGATCCACGTCCACTACTTACTTATTTAGTTTTTGGCAGTCTCTAAAAACATAGCTTCTGTTTTGTTTTTAAATCTATTTGCACAATCAGTTGCAGGACAGCTTTTTTCCATTTTAGGCCCTGTTCACACCTGGCATAACATGCATCCTGGGTGATCTGATCACAAGTGACCACATTCTTACAGCAGTGTGAAGGCAAATGTGTCCTGGTCTGCGTTGAAGAGCCGCCTGCTCAGCTGATGTCTGCGTGTGGGTGTATGTACAAACTCATTAGACGTGCAAGTGGTATTTGATGTTCACTACCCAGCCAAAAACAGTTGCCATTTGAATTTATATCAGCTAATACTTAAGAGCCAATGACTGGATCATTATAACAACTTCAGCAATATTATGCTGCAATAAAGAAAAGTCAGCTAAGCACCTGAATCTACTGGCCAGGTTACACCTCCCTCCATCAATGGATTTTTTTCTTCCCTGTTGGCATGGGCATATTCTAGAGTAAGAATGCCAAGATTCATTGGGTTCGAATTGTCAAAGAGTGGTTCGGGAGCATGAGGAATCATTTTCACACATGACTTGGTCACCATAGAGTTGTGACATGAACCTCATTGAAGGTTTTTGGGATGGGCTGAAGGAGGATTCATGGAGTGGTTCATCTCACTTGTCAATACAGGATCTTGGTGAGAAATGAATGCAAATCTGGATGAAAATAAAGGGTGAGATGTAGCATAAGCTAGAGTGCCATGACAATTGTGCAGCATAATCAAAGCTAAAGGCGGTCCAATGTATGATGTATTTTTTTATTTTTTTTGTCCGGGCAGCATATGATTTACGTCAGAACGTCTGTCATTGCAGAGTGGGCCATTGTGCACTAAACAGCGCTTTTTTTTTCTCTACATCATTAAAAAAATGTTTGAATCTCCTGGGATGTTGGTTTAGTGTCGGACTGTTGTGACCCATTTGGATGGAAACGTCAAAGTGTGCATCAATAATGTTGTAATAAAAATAGATTATGTAAGCAGTGATTTATTAGATTTTACTAATACTAGTTTTGGAATTTACACAGATCGTATATTTAATGCGCATTTTCATAAAGCTTCCTTATTTATGTCAAAGCTGCTCCACACTTTATCAATATTAGTGATTACAAAATTACTTGAATGCAAAATTAAATGTAGGTAAGGATGGACACAAATTTAAAACTACAAATGGAGGTATTAAAATCCATGCCTATAATGTGAAAAGTTGAACATTATTGTGAAATATAGTTTGAATTAAGAAATCACTTTTGCAGTATGAGAGGGGGAAAAAAATATTTAACGACTGTCAAATGAAAATCATGACGTTATTACGAAATACAATTTAATGACTATACATAGAAGATAAATGTTAGGAAATATAATACCCTTTAAAAAAAGGGGCATCTTAATTATTAAAATATTTATGTATTCATAGATTAATTTCATTTTTAGTATTATGACGTTCATTACAAACATTTTAGGCGGTTTGGTTACCCTCGACTGCGCCAATAGCTTTTGACGACTTCTCCTTCTTTTAATGTTTGGCAGATTCTGCATACGGAAGTGATTTATGTGCTTATTTAAATAAGCTGCAGGAAAATGAGTTCCAATTACCAGTAGCCAGTCAAGAATCATCCGGATACGT
The DNA here is from genome assembly GCA_015163995.2 of Mormyrus lacerda. Lineage (NCBI taxonomy): Eukaryota > Metazoa > Chordata > Actinopteri > Osteoglossiformes > Mormyridae > Mormyrus > Mormyrus lacerda. The sequence continues at coordinate 19,775,329 of JAABNX020000106.1, read as the reverse complement.
ATGGCAGTGCCAGGTGTGAACGGGCATATTTAGCGCTGTCCGCTTGTGATCGTATCACCCAGGGCGTATGTTAATACCAGGTGTGAACAGGGCCTTAGATGTGTGTGTTGCAGCATTCAACTGAACACTAATGCTGCCACTCAGCTTTTTGCTACTCGGTGGGTCTGAGCACAGTGACTGCCGCCTGCTGTGATGTCATGCACGTACACTTTGCAGCAGAAGTGTAAAAACAGTAGATAAGGGGGTGACGGTCTGGAAGTATTTTACGCTATTAACGGCAGCTATGGCCCCACTCTGCACTGACAGACGTTATGACGTAAATCATATGTCAAATGCCGCTTGCACGTCTAATGAATTTGCACATACTTGTGCCCACACGAAGGCGTCAGCTGAGCAGGCTTCACCGCGGTCCAGGACACATTAGTATTCACACTGCTATAAGAATGTGGCCACATGCATTCCAGACCACCTCAAAATGTGGTTTGAGCAATCCGATCTTGATGTTTTCAATCCCCTTCGGGTGCGTTCACACCTGTAATTAGTGCTGATCAGGTCATCCAGGAACGCATGTTAAAACCAGGTGTGAACAGGGCCTAGTAGCACAGTGATTTTACAGTGATCTTGACAGAACAAACAAAAGAGAACATAGTTTTGAAACGTGGAAGTAGTGGAAGTAATTTTCAGTTTATAATAGAAAAATATAGATTTGCCGTATGATTTCTTGCATGACCTTGAGAGGCAAAGTGTGAGTGTCACGCCTGATGCGTGAGAGTTGGCAGCCATGTAAATCCTATATTTTATAGGTCTCTAGGAGATGATCTCCTAGTCACTATCTTATGTGTCCTGTTTGTGCTAGTGATTCTTTCGGGGAAAGTTAGGATGTGTTTGTGAGAGAAGGTGTGTTACAGGGGCATCATAGTGGACCCTTAGATGAGCTGATTTTACCACAGTGCCTGGGCAGACAGTGCCAGAATCTTGCAATTTTGCATGATTTTAATAATCCCCGCATATCCTGCGTACATAATGCGGGGCATTAACGCACGTAGATTACCATATTAGTGAAGATGAATAACGGTAAAAATGGTAAGATAAATTTCACTATATGTATTCTAACTATAACAGCATTAATTTACAAATAAAAAAAAATACAATGGTACCTCAGAACTCGAACTTAATCCGTTCAGAACTCGGGCTTGAATCCTAAAAAGTTCAAGTTCTGATCGAATTTTCCCCAAAAGAAATAATGGGAAACCAATTAATCGGTTCCTGGCCCCAAAAAAAATTATGCAAAATATGTTTTTTCTTAGCATTTGAACACAAAATGAACAAAATAAAACAAGAAGAGCATACACTAAAACATCTAAGCACATTTATCAAAACAGTAAGTTGTAAAGTAAGAAAATAAATGTATCCAAACAATGTGTAAAGTTAAAAAAAAAAATAAAAAAATTACCGATCTTAATTTTTCGCGAACGCTACGCCAACACTGTACGCAGTGCATCACATTTTTTTCGGTTTCCAAAACAATAATGTACTCCAACACTACCCCAAGCCATGCCCCAACATTGCACCAACACTAGACTATGCCATGCGCTCCATTCTTTATTTTTATTATTACTGTATTTGTTAATTTGTTTGTAAATTGCAAACTTTTAGGTTGAAATATTTGTACAACCTTTGTGTAACTTTTTGGTGAGCAATGGCTACCAAAATGATATAAAGTACAGTGTGTTAGTTGATATTTTCAATACAAAAAGCGCCAACAAACGAAGCCATCACAGCGAATGTGAGGCTGATACTGAAGCGTTACCCTTTGTTTCCGCTGAGAGACGTGCCGCGTGACTCATTTCCCCGTGCGTACAAGTTCTTAGGTCGCCGTTCACGGTTCGACTTCTGAGATTCAGATCTAGTTTTAGGTTTTTGGGTTCCCCCCCCCCCCAAACTGGCTGACTCAACTTTTAACAAATTCAAATTCTAATGAGTCATTTAAATGACATTTTCAAACACGGACATCAAAACGCGGATTGTATTCAAAGGAATACAAGTAACCACCTAATTAGTGAGGAAAGATTCTGCAAATTGTCATGCACATACACTTCGCAGCAGAAGTGTAAAAACAGCAGATAAGGGGGGGTGACGGTCTGGAAGTATTTTACGCTTTTAACAGCAGCTAGGGCCCCACTCTGAAGTTAAATCTACAATAAATGAGTAAGTATACAGACCTACATCTGAGAAGGACTCGTAGCGTTCAGGTAAAAGCACTTTTATTGTCTCTTACAAATCCAGGTGATCCATCAAGTAATTTTAGAAATTGTAGGTGTTGGTGAGTGTGGAGACGAGTACAGTTTAGGTAGCTGGACCAAATGACAGAGATGTCCAAGGAATGCAGAGCTTCCAACTGCACCAAATCTAGTTGCCAAGATGTGCAATTAAAAAAACTTTAACAACCCTACTTATAATACAATGCCCTCTCTTGTCTTATTGCCATCTGTTTATCGAGCCTTTTTTGAAAGCATTGAAATTCAGCTTGTATTTGCTTTTTGTTGAAAATAAATATGTATATCACAAGTTTTAAGTGAAACTATTAAGCACAAATTAAAACATGGATCTTTCTCAGGAAGTGGTACAATGAAATGCAGTATTTTGTTTTATGTATAGAACCCTTCCCCCTTTTTTCATCTTTTGCTACATGCAACCCTCAATAAACCAGGTATTTGTATGATGTATATTTTTGTCCAATTCTGGTTAGTTTTGTCATTTTCTTGCATCCAATTACCTATTGCACTGGATTCAAGGAAATACTTTTGTTTATCACAGAAATTAATGGTAATGCTGCAACAATACCCCTAAGGCAAAATTAACACTTTTACATGAAAATAATATCTTTAGGTACAAACGTGTAAGCCAAAATATTTTATTTTGTCTTGCACTATGACCAAGTGGGAAGGTTCCATCCCACTGTATGAGTCATACATCATGCTGCAGTAAAAATACTTTGACTTGACATGATGGTAAATCTCTCAGTTTCACTATTTGGTGACGTTTAACTAAAATTTATAAACATGCTTTCACATGTTTAGTCAAGGCCAATAAAAAAAAAAAATGTGTAAGAATTGTGTAGGACGGATGCCTGACCTGAAACCGGTGTAATTCGCACATTGATTAATGAAATGATTTGGAATATTTTCATCTGCCCACGAGATGGGGATCACTTATCTCCCAAAGGTGCCTCATAGCTTGTTGCCATGGCAAAAACAAATGTTGAGCCCTGACGATGGGAAAGGGAGAGAAACAACGGCCTGCACCAGCATGATACTTCTTTGGAATTTAATATGCCTCAATTAGCTCTTTCCTGGATGTTGTTTGTCTTTTCACACATGCAGGGGCTTACACAGAAGGTTTCTGCCATTCTTATCACGGAGAGCTGTGCATTTCATTGGCGTGTAAAAGCGCACGGGGATAATAAAATGGATCGGTGGTCTGGCTCCAGAAAATGTTGATCTGGCAGTGACCCTGCTGAGATTGGGAGGCGCGGCAGCCCCAGCAAACGGGAACTCCGTCTGCAGGGTGGGCGCTTCATTCAGCCCAGTGCGGAGGTGTTTACGTTTCTCAGCCCCGGGTGACCTTTCAGCATGACTTTGAAACAATACTGCTATAATGAAACGGAACATCTTGATTACAGAACTGTTCGGCTTGCCTTCCCCTTTGGGGGGGGGTGTTTTGTGGCAGACTGTACCATGCCCATAGTGGTGGGGATAATAAGATTTTGTTGCTGTGATGTGGGCAGACTGTCGTGTATCTGAAATGTAGTCATTTGCCAGAACAGGGAGTCTTTATGTATCGGCAAACAGCATTTCTGTTCTGATACCTGAGCTGGTCTTGCACAGTTATGGCACCATATGGCTTTAGTTCTCTTTCCTGGTTTTGCCAAGGTGGCTTTGAAATACACATTTTTGTACAGTGTGTTAAAGCCACATTTGCCAGACATTAAATCTGACTATGTATCCATATTTTAATGTTATTGTTTGATTTTGTTCTTCCGTGTCTGTTTTTTAGCAAAATAGAAGATACTTGTAAATAGTCATATATATAATATAGCAAAGCAGCAAAGTATTACTCCCAAGTTTATTTAAGGCAAAGTCTACAATAAAACTGTAGACCACATTTTGATTACATAGACGAGTCGTCTAATTTCTTTGTACCAAACAATGCTCTCAAATTCTACGTCCCAATAAAACGTTTTTCATATTAACGACTTTGAAAGCAGCGATTACATCTGTTGGATGAAATCAGAAAACGGTAGAACAAAGTGATTTGACCCTTGGCATCATCAGTCATGATCATTTCTTTCCATGCAAATGCATAAACAACAATGAGCGCAGCGGTGTGGCTGTGTCAGAAGTCAGTGGTTGCTTGTATCTCATTCCACCTTGTGATTATGGCGTGCATCTGCACCAGCAAACACCGGTGGTTTCCACACTCCCCTGGCCTGCGGTTTGAGGTGCTGCTGACCTCGTTTCTCACATGTTGTTGACTTGGCATCAGTTGCACTATACCCTGTGCAGATGGGATCCAGCTCAAGCATTGCTTTTGACATAGCTGAGTGGTTCTTGACGCTATTCTTAACTCTCCCTCAAGCTTGTCCACATTTTGTGTTCTATTCTACATCCAGCACACCTGTTTTTTTTTTTTTTTTTTTTTTGCTAATAATAAATTCCTTCATTACCGGGTTCAGGTAAGCAGGTGGTGATCTAGAAGGCAAAGCAGACTCTGAGAGCTGCATTGAGAGCCACTGAAGTAACCCTATTCGCTATGATACCTTGGTCTTCCAGGCGCTACAGTATATTTCAGAGTAGGCCTGTATTTCTGTGCGT
>JAABNX020000106.1:19749772-19770355 GCA_015163995.2 Mormyrus lacerda | reverse complement strand
CCCCCCCCCCCTCACAGTCTCTCTCTTCCTCTGCCCCCCACCCCCCATCCCGCACCCCTGCAGGAAGGAGTTTGTCGAGGGCTGCAAGGCCATCAAGGCAGACAGCCTAGATAGCATCTGTGCACGCTTCCCTTGCATGCTACTAGAAGCCCAGGTGGAGGAGAAGTTCAAGGACCTGTACCGCTTCACCTTCCAGTTTGGGCTGGACTCGGAGGAGGGGCAGCGCTCGCTGCATCGGGACATCGCCATCGCGCTCTGGCGCCTGGTCTTTACCCAGGACACTCCGGCCATCCTAGACTGCTGGTTGGACTTCCTGACGGAGAATCCCTCGGGGGTGAAGGGCATCTCGCGGGACACGTGGAACATGTTCCTCAACTTCACTCAGGTCATCGGGCCAGACCTCAGCAACTACAGTGAGGATGAGGCCTGGCCCAGCCTATTCGACACCTTCGTGGAGTGGGAGGTGGAGCGACGGAAGAAGGAGGACGCCTTGGCCTTCGGGGACACCAGCATGACGACACCAGGCTCAGAAGATGAGGAGGCAGACGAGGGCAGCCAGATCGGCCACTGACTGATCTGGGATTGCCAATGAAAGACTCACTAAAAGTAAAACTGCATCTGTGAAACTGTCACCATTATTGTTGTTATTATTTTGTTTTTTGTTTTTTTTAATGAGGTGTGGGTGGGTATGTGAGGGACTGGGGTAATTTCTTAACTACCCTAATATGCCTTGTTTTATGAAAGGGCTCTAGAATATTGTATAATGATCCCAGGCTGTTTTATTTAAATTATTATTTTTTATTTTCGTTTGGGTAACTGGATGTGTTGTTCTTTTTAAACGCTGACATCCCCCTACACTTAAGATGATGGTGTCTGGCTCATTGGGGGGGGGGGAGACCTGGGTATTGGGTCACGACATTTCTCCAGGTGATAGCGGAAGGTATTATGGAATTTGGTAGGACCAGATCTTGTGTTTTTAACCAAGGGAGACAATAATGGATTGAAAAAAAGTTGCAATCTCCTGCAGTTATGTCATTTCAGTTCCATTTTTATAACGTGCAGTGATTTATTAAAAATAAAAGTTCATCCAGTGGACCATGAAATGAAACTCCATTAATTTTGTCATTATGCCCTCTTTCCATCACTTCCTTCAAAAACAAACATGCCCCTTGCTAGTTTTAGGTTAATTTTTCACAATAGTTTTTCCTGCAGGAGATAGTCCTCATCAGCCCTGAACGCAGTTAATGCTCCCAAATGCAAAATGTTAAAGGCTTCCGAGGTGCTAAATTCAGGTCCTCGAATGGCTGGAGCTAGTTTTACACGGACAGTGCTGCATCTCATGCCATTTTGCTTTGTGCTTCATGCACACTCCCACCAGTGCTTTATATTGTAGGCCAGTGTTTCCCAACCCAGTCCACGTTTTTGCTTCCTCTCAGCTCCCGGTGTTCCTGATTGGCTGGGAAGGAGCAAAAACGTGGACTGTCTGGGGTGCCCAGAGGACTGGGTTGGGAAACACTGTTGTAGGCCATCCCAGGTAAACGGACAGCTTCTGTGGGAAACTTGGTAACCAAAAGACAAGCAAAAATATCATGTGATTTTAGGAAGAAGGGCTGTAATTAACTAGCTGGCTACAACCCCATTTTCAAAAAAAAAGTTGGTATGCAGTGTGTAAAATATAAATAAAATCAATGCAATGATTTTAGAATCATATAAACCCATATCTAATTGAAAACAGAATGAAGGTGATGTATCAATTGTGATTTTTTTGGTTTTATGGGAAATATATGCTAAATTTGAATTTGATGGCAGCAACATAATTCAAAATAGTTGCGATAGGGGCATCTTTATTTCTGTGTCGCATCACTTCTTTTAACGACACTCCGTAAAGGTTTGGGAACTGAAGAGAACTGTCACTGGAACTTTGAAAGAGAAATGTTGTCCCATTCTTGCCTGATGTAGGATTTCGACTGCTCTGCAGTCTGGGGTCATATTTTTTGTTTCATGATACACTTGCCACAATATGGGTTTATATGATTTGTAAATCATTGCATTTTGTTTAGAGGGGTGGCATGGTGGTACAGTGGTTAGCACTGTTGTCTCACACCTCTGGGACCCGGGTTCAAGTCTCTGCCGGTTACATGTGTGTGGAGTTTGCATGTTCTCCCCGTGTCGTCGTGGGGTTTCCTCCAGGTACTCCGGTTTCCCCCCACAGTCCAAAGACATGCTGAGGCTATTTGGAGTTGCATGGAGTGAATGGCGTGTGTGATGGGCTGGCCCCCTGTCCAGGGTTGTTCCCAGCCTCATGCCCTTTGCTTCCGGGATAGGCTCCAGACCCCCCGCGACCCAATAGGATTAAGCGGGTTGGGCAATGGATGGATGCATTTTGTTTTTATTTAAATTTTCCACACGCTCACATCTGTTTTGAAAATGGTTATGAAGTAGGCTTGCTATTCCTAATTTTATTATTGTTATTTTGCTCAAATGTATTTCATTGACTATCCATTGACTTTTTCAATCCTAATAACTGCACAGAATGGCGTTGAGTTGTGATATTGCTGCTGAATGGTTTCTGCATATTTTTAAAAAAAAAAAAAAAAAACCTTGTTCTTTTTCAGTAACCGTACTATAATGGAGGTAGGTAATTTCATTTTGGGAATATCTTTTACTTGAAAATCTGAGCAATTGGGCTCTTTATTTACTGACATTTTTGATTTTTGGGGAAATTAGATGGGCTCCTAGGTCCATTGAATTAACGCAACACACAGCCCCTTTTTATTCTTGACTCATCAGACATAGTGGTTCATCTTGCTGGATTTCCCTATGTGTCGGTGGTGGGGCTGCAAAATGCATAGTTACAACTATGATTAATGAGGTATAACACTTGCTGTGTTTTTACGCATAGCAAGCTGGGGAATTTGCTAACATAAAGAACTACTGAACCACCGAACGAATACCACTTTGGGAAAAACAAGGAAATGTATCATTTTTCGGCTCCAGTGGTGGGCGTGAGCATTAACTCAAATTGCTAGAGAATGTGGGGATTGGGTGCTGGACACACGGTTTGGTGTGTGTGTCATGAACGTCCTGTGTTGTGAAACAGGCTAGGAGCTTAAGTCTGATATCCGGTGTGTTTGTATGTCTGCTGGTTTCCAATCTGGAGGCTGAGGAGATGTATAATGGGTGATGTGGCTTGTGGTCTTTCTCCTGTGCCCATGCATGTGGAGCAGGAGCATTTATGAAAAGGGGGGGGGGGCTTATTAAAATGAAAATGAGAACACACTATTGTAACTAATTGGTGTACATTTTTGTGGGGGCTGAAGTAATTTGTGTTTCTGTTTCAGTTTCAATTACTCACCAAGCAGTTCCCTAATCACAGGTAGCATGATGGGGTGTTTACAAAGGATTGTGCAATTTGTAGTTTTCAGTTGTGCACAGTGCAACCTGGACCCCAAAATTTTCACTGTTGTAGTGTGTTGTCACCAAATGTTTCTCTTTAGTCTTAAAATTGTGAGATTAACTACTACAAACGAAAAATATATAGATAAAAAAATATATAAATGAATGGTAGAGAACGGTTATTGCCGTAAAACGTATTTCACGTTTCACATTCCAAAACTTGGGTATTTTGAGTGAATGTTGTTCTGACTGACTACTAATGATGTATGGGGAAACTATAAACATCGCATCGCAGCTCAGGGACGTCGTGGGATGTCCTGCTTTTAAAGTGTTTCTGGGAGTCGGAGTAATTTTGGATAAAAGGCCCCTCCTTTCCCAACCAAACGAAAGTGTGAATGCCATTGTGTCGAAAGCAGGAAGACGCACCCTTCCACGCCACGAGAATCCCGACCCGTCCCGTGCGAAGGGCGGGGCGACGGAGAGGGGGGCGTTTCTTCGACCGCGCGCTCGTCGCCATTGGTCGGCGGCTCTCCTGGTAACCGGCGTAACCCGTGTCAACACACCGAAGGCGCACGAGTCTCAATGTTTTGATTATCTAGCCATTTGTGATCGTTTTCAACGAGATGACATGGACCGTAAGTTTTTTTAAAAAGAATCTGTCTTCTGGTGCACCTTGTGTTTTGGAGACCGCACAAGAAATGCTGATGAACTTTGAAAATGAAGCACTACCGAGCTATCTTACTTGTGTTCTTAAAACCAGACCTGTTCAAAAATTGTTGTTATAGTACACGTTTAGCAGGAGTTACTATACCCTGTAATGTGTAGTATTAAGTCGTAGCTTGTATAAATGGAATGCATGTGCCTTACACTAGTACGGATTGCTCCATAAAACAAAGCTAACCGATTAGCTAGCAGTAAAAGTTAGGCCTTCATTGTATCCGCGGTGTGGACTTTCTTGGGAACGCTGCAAAATCATTTCTTCACTGGAGGGGATCCGCATCTACCCTACTTCCGCAGCTTACGCATATACAATTTTATTTAGCATATAAAATTAAACAAAACCTTGATACCGCATTTATTATCATCATACGCCATTACGCCGTTCTGATGCCTTTATATGTCATTGTGCTCTGTTGTCCTGGACGTCTTTGTATTTCTCTATCGTTATTATTTAAACACTTTCTTTTCACTTTCCGAAACACAGAGGTTTCCGAAAAAAACGGCACCAGACCCAAGGCAAAAGAGGTAAGCCCTCCCGCTGTGATTTAACTTATTTTACATATTGCAACTAATGTGCACGGATGTGCCGGATCAAATTCACTTCATTAACCAGGCAGCGATTTCATTATCCTTTTAATGACATTGCTCTTTATGGATAATTTGTAACGGTTAATATAAGGGATGGCTAAGCACAATTTTACCATGACTTGTGGCAATGATTTATCCTCGGTAAGATCACACACGAAGAAGTCAGTGCTGGTGTCCCGCTGCACACGTCTAATGTCCAGCAGCCTTTAAAACGTGCGGATTTACCACAGTGTACCGATCCAAGTCGTTATTCCTCCCTCGTTCTCCTTTTTTCTGCTGATGCCGGTGATTGCCATCTGTCCTCCTTTCTATCCTTGTCTGTTCCTTACAGATGCCGTAGTTGACTGTGAGACTGTAAGAGTGCTCCTGATTTCCTCTTCTTTCTGCATGCTTGTCATTACTCTTTGGTTTATTTGTATAATTTGTTTTCATCCTTGCAACATAAACAGTCCTGGCAATTTAAAGCAATTTTTTGTTATCCTCTCCTAAGTCAAGTGCATTAAGCTTTTATTGTTAAGCTGTGTTTTAGACTGATTTATTGTCTGAAGTTTTAATGTTAAACTGTTTCTTACAACATGGACATGTTTTTATTATGCTTCTGATGAAATTTTAAGTCAGCTTTTGAATTCATAACTTAAATTTTATTTATTCTTATTTATTGATATTCTTTGTACTGTATGGCTTCTCTTATTGCACACTATTAATCTGCGTTTCTGAATGCAGAGTTGCGCTCCACTTAAATTCTCCATCTCGTCACTTTCAAGGGAAGCCACGGGAGCCCGGGCGGAAGGTTTGCAGCAACAAGTATCGAAGAGAAGCTCGATGAATATTTAACCGTCCTTCAAAAGAAGAACAGGTTAGGTGTGGCTATAAAGTGGGCTTGGAGCTTCTTCTATTACCGGACAAGGCAGCTCTCTGTCCATCCTTCTGATTTGTGACCCGCGATCGGTTCTCTGAATGAGGTGATGCAACCTGATGGACGCTTTGTTGGCAGAGAAGACGACACCTTTGCTTCCGTTGCTCATTGTTGTGTCTTTTCAATCCCCTCTGTGAGTTCAGATTGGCCCAGGGTAGATCCACCTAGTATGCGTAGAAAATCCTGAAGTTTCTGCATGATGACCATGTTGGTCATAGTGTGTGTGTGTGTGTGTGTGTGTGTGTGTGTGTATCAATGCTGCATGTACCCTCCCCAGAATCTTGCAGATCCTGAGGACCAAAGATCCAAAGCAGATTGAGCTGGAGCGTCTGGAGCAGGGCTTCTCCATATACGTGAACGGAGCAAACTCTCAGGGCAGCAGACAGCCTAGGAGAGGTGGCCAGAAGCCTGTGTGGCAGCCCCCTGCAGCGAGGGCCACCACCGCGGCTGGTGAGCGGCACAGATCCCCCCCCTCCTCACCAGAGGCCCTGCTGCACTTCCCCTATGGCACCTTCCTGGTGCCACCGCGCGCTTGCGGATGTGCCTGCCGATCCCGAGTCCTGTTTCCAATCTGCGTCCTCCCCAAATCGCGGAATGTGAGACTTTTATGAGTAAATGATAGGGAAAAAGCCATCTGTGCTTTTTAATGTCTTACTTTTCCCAAGCACTAGATACTGGCATTTCTCTTTGGAACTGATTAAATGAATCGATGCTTTATTTCCCAACTACACAAGGATGAGTAGAAGTTCATTGGAATGGTTCTTTTCACGTATCCCATCATGCTCTCCTTTGGGACATACACAAGTTTGGGGTATTCGCACAGGGACAGCCATTTATCCGGCACCCCTGGACCTTTTTTGGGGGATGGGATTAAGATCCTCATCCATGGGCCGACAGAGATGTGACTATTCTGTTGAGAACGGGATTCAAATCGGTGATAATTTAATCACAGGCACTGAGACCTAACCCACTGAGTGACATACTGCCCCCCAGTGGATCCTGTCGATTTTGTGAATGTTATCATGTACAGTCGTCTTTTTACATCCTTCTGCGTTTTATTGTTATACAGTATCTTTGGCCTCTCCCCTGTAATGATCAAGATGCATCCAGATTGGCTTGCATCCTCACATCCAGGACAAAATCCAGCCAATGGATACTTGCATATATTTTTTATCCTCCAATTGTTTGAATTAGATGTTTCCAGAAGGATTGTGGGTCTAGCAGAAGATCTGCAAGATATTGAGAGGGTTCGAAAAGGGAGGAGTCAGACCGCTCCCGAAAGAGCGCAGCGGAAAGAATGGATTCAGGTAGGCTCAGGTTACTGCTAAAATTGTCAGCTGGGCCTGACAGATTGAGCAGTTCTCTATGGTTCTCTCTAGGTGATCATGATGAAGTTCCACTGCTCAGCATCAAGCCAGTGAAAGTTATGTAGGATATATAAAGCAGTAATGGAGAGAAACCAGGCATGTTAAAGCCATAGTGGGTGGGATTATCGTGTGCTGCCAATTACTGACGAATGGAAGCTGACCATTGGATAAAGCCTCTCTGTGATTGGTAGCATGCAGCCGGACCACCCATTGTGAGACTGAGAGCCTAATGTTCTTGTATCACTTTTTAAAATAGGACTGCGGAGGAAGAGATTAAATTTAGAGATGGTCGCACCGGCCAAACTCTGAATCATTTAGAATCTTCTTCAAATTTTAATATGTCTTCGTAGACTTCAGTTCATCTTAAGGCAGAGGAGGGACCGTCTCTACACATTCGCCCGGAGTGCCACTACTCTGAGGACTTCGAGCCCGACGAGAGCATCGCGATGGAGGTAAGGGAGTCGCTGGCATCCATGATCCCGTGGCCATTCCTTTGGGTGATGTGTTTAAGACAGTGTCTGTCCTCTGTGCGTCTGCCTTCCCCTGTAGCACTCAGGAGCTCAGTCACCTCACAGAGACCCTCGGGTGGCCCCCAGGCCTTTCAGTGCCAGGATGGAAAGGCGAGGGAGTCAGGGTGACCAGGAACGTGGGGAAAGAGTCCTCCTTAACATGGATGAAGTCAAGGTCTGTACACCTCTGACTTTGTGAGGTTCAGCCATGCGCCTGTGTGGCAGCAATGGGGTTACCACTGAGACTGGACCCCCTATTACAACATACAGTATACTTCAGGTGTCAGTGGTTAGCATTGCTGAAGGTCACTTTGAATTTATAGCTGATGCTGGAGAAGTTGAGGCCAACTGGACTGAGTTCAGGGATGTCTGTGTGCTAAGAGCCAGTCAGGGATGGACTGAGTTCTAAGGGCCAGTCAGGGCTGGACTTGAGTTCTAGAAGCCAATCAGGGATGACCTCTTTTATTAGATGTTGCGTCGGAGCCTGGAGGCCAGTGTGAGCGTGAGGCGTGGCAGCCGCGATTCAGCGGGAGAGGAGTCTGAGGAGGAGTGGGTAGAGGAGCAAATCGAGAGGGAGGAGAGTGCAGAGAGCCTGGAGGAGCTCGGCCTTCCCTCTAAAATGCCTGCCTCCAGCCTGCAGCCCAGCGAGCCCCCCAGCTGCCATCTCGACCCCGGAGACCTGATAGTGCTGGACTTTGGCCCGTCTCCAAACGGTGACCGCCTGCCGTGTGTCTCTTGACACGTTAGCGGAAAACATCCCAAGGAACTCGCGTTGGTGCCAGGTTCAGTCGCCATCCCTTTTCGATGACCTGTAGTACGTTTCCTGTACTTTAATATATATCTGCAGGTGGAAAGATTCAGCGTTCCCTGTCGGCCAAAAGAAAAGCCAGTGTGGACGCATACATTCCGACAAAGCCAGTCCTGGTGAAGAGCAGACTGCTCGATAAGACTCCTTCTACCTCAGGAAGAGAGGCACCAAGTCAGTAGTTCCTGCCTTAATCCACCCTGGAGCTTGATGGGTTATTGGTGTGAACGTACATTACCTGGGCCTCATTAGAAATAGGCGCAGTGTCCTGGGGTGAGTGTGAATGACAAGCTTTTAATTGACATCTTGTTTTTTCCTCAGGGCTGCGGAGCCGCGTGGAGCGCCCTCTGTCTGCCGCCCGGAAGAGTGCTCAGGAGGGGCGGGACTCTGAGGAGGCAGCGTGCCGGGTGTTCCAGGCGCTTCAGAAAGAGAACAGCATGCTGCAGCCGGGACTGCGGGCCCTGGAGCAGAGCCGCCCGGTACGGCACGCTGAGCTCCGGCCTCCCAGCAGAATGCCGGCCAGCTCTGGGTCTGCACAAAGCAGCAAAGCTGGGCCTCTTTCTTTTAATGATTATTCACATTGAAATTAATGAGCAGTGGAGCAGTTGTCCAGCTTCTCTAAAATCCACATATCCCATTTTTACAGCAGGTCTCGGTTCTTTTCGATTATAACCCACACGCCACCATGCAGAGTTCACTTCATTTACTTAGTGGGAGATCTTATCCATAAAAAGGTCTGTCAGTGCCCAGAGCAATTGGGCCACAATGGAGTCACCCTGCAAATCTTGGGATTTGAACCAGTGACCTTCTGAGCACGAGCACAGCATCCTAACCCACTGAGCCGCACACTGCTTCCCATATCTTTGCCCCGTTTGATCCCACCGCTGCCTTGGTGATGGCTCATCTTCCCTGAGGCTCACCGTGTCACACTCCCCCGATCTTGTCCCCGCGTAGATCAGAATGTGCCAAAGGAGTGACGTCTCAGAGGCTGACGGGCAGAACGGGGTCACCAAGGCTATGCAGAGAATCTCTCTCATGCAGCCAAGGTACGCCCACAGTTGTGCTTCTCACAATATACCAACAAAGTGCGAAAGGTCTCATTTGTCACGGTGACTCAGTGTTAATTTTTTTTTCTCTTGGCTCTCTCTGCTTTCGAGTTTAATAAAATACTTTTTCTCTGTACCTCAGCCAACAGAAGAAACTGCTGAAGGCTTTGGAGAAGATTGAGGCAAACACTAATGTTGAGGAGCCCCAAACGGCAGAGACCAAGATCAGCAGAGCCAGGCTGCCGGTCAGTACGACCACCAGCTTGTAACCTGAGAGACCATCTCGGTAAACGTGGACAAAAATGACCCCCTCCAGTAGAATTTTTGACAATGCCACCGCGTCCTTTGCTATGAGAGCATGTGACAATATCTAGCTCTTATAATCTGGGCCCGCTGCTGACAGAGTAGTGGCAGTCATGTTAATGTCTAATATATTACTTCAGATTAGGTGAGTATATTGTGCATATATTTCGAATTGTGCATGTGGTAAATAATGGACGATGTCTTATGGCGGCAGAGATCTCCGGTGCCAGTGGAGGTCACTCCCTCTTTCTACGTAACCATGGAGATCCTGTCCAACTGGGGGAACAGTCGGCAGGTGGGGCTCACCGAGATGCAGTTCTTCTGCCCGAGGAACCGGAAGCTGTTTGTGTCTCCGCATGATCTGGACATCCGGAACGCCGACAGCCCAGGCAACCTGGGAGCGCTAGTCAATGGGAAAGCCAAGGTGATGTTTCACACGCACAAACTTTCCTGCAATGAGAGGAAACCTTTAGGGTTCCTTGTTAATGGTGATTGAGCATACAGGGATAATCGTAATGAGTCGCACCTGTTTTTAATGTCCTGATCTGCTCACGGGCCCTATATGGACAGACCACCAAGGAGCGGAACATGTGGACCTGTCCTTTCCACCCTCCGGTCCAGCTCTACTTTATCATCCGCAACCCTGAGCGATCCCCTGACTTCGGCGTCTCCAAGATTAAGATCTGGAACTACAACAGGAGCCTGAATGTAAGCAGCATGCCCCTCCCCTTTACCTGGCCACACCCCCATCCATTAGTACAGCCCCCATCATTTATGGCCTGTATAGGGCTGCACCAGAGGTAGATGATTCAGGTTCAGAAAGTACAAATCCAAACCAAGATTTTGTTTTAACCAGCCAATTGAGCATGAAGAGTCACAGTAACAGAGTACGGAGTTGGTAGGTCGAAACAAAACCTTGGTCTGGATTATTACTTTGTGGACATGAGCTATCCACTTCAGGGCTGCACTGTGACCTATCCATCTGTCTTACCAGGAACTAAGGCAGTGTGGAGTCTTTATGTAAAATCATATATGGATCAATATTTCCATACAATTTCAGAGTTTATACTGGCCTGTGTGATCACTAAAAAATAGAAATAAACAGGCTTTGTTCAAGTCTATGAAGGTGAGCAGATTTATGCCCTAAAATCTTTCTTACAGTTAATCAGAAATGTACAGTAAATGTACTTTTTTCCTGATTGTACCTTTCATGGGACATGAAATTAATCATTTAAAAATGTTGACATGGTGAAGCTCAGATTTGACCTCCATGGAAAATAATTATCCAGGCCAGGGTTAGACTTTGTATGACATTGCACAGAACAGTCCATTATCACGTGGGGGACAAAGAGCTCTATTCACCTGTGTGCCATCAGACCGCGGGCAATTTACAGTCACTAGTTCATCTGATATAAATTTGTGTAGACCGTTAGACTTGGTACCCAGAGGAAACAACACAGTAATGAGAGGAGTGACTGGAGATGGGTTGAAAGGCAGAATGCTGATGCTGTGACAGCTGTGGTGTTGATCTCCAAAGGATACAGGGTGGCTCAAAACTAGGGTTACGGATATACATCAGTTTATGATGTCTGGGTAAGGATTATATGCCCACATTCTGGCCCATGTATCTTCATTAAATTTTTTATTTTTCAGATGGGAAATATGAATTATGGCCCTTGTTTAATTTTTAATAAATATATTTGGCAAATGACAGTTTTGTATACTGTGTTGATGCACAAATGAGTCGCAATTGCTGCAGACTGTAGCCTATTAGCTTTGTACCTTGCAGACTGTAGCCCTGTGGCCCTGTACCCTGCAGACTGTAGCCCTGTGGCCCTGTACCCTGCAGACTGTAACCCTGAGGCCATGTACTCTGTAGACTGTAGCACTGTACCCTGCAGACTGTGGCCCTGTACCCTGCAGACTGTAGCCCTGTGGCCCTGTACCCTGCAGACTGTTGTCCAGTGGCCCTGTACCCTGCAGACTGTAGTCCAGTGGCCCTGTACCTTGCAGACTGTAGTCCAGTGGCCCTGTACCCTGCAGACTGTAACCCTGAGGCCATGTACTCTGTAGACTGTAGCACTGTACCCTGCAGACTGTGGCCCTGTACCCTGCAGACTGTAGCCCTGTGGCCCTGTACCCTGCAGACTGTAGCCCTGTGGCCCTGTATACTAAAGACTGTAGCCCTGTGGCCCTGTATACTAAGGACTGTAGCCCTGTGGCCCTGTATACTAAGGACTGTAGCCCTGTGGCCCTGTACCCTGCAGACTGTAGTCCAGTGGCCCTGTACCCTGCAGACTGTAGTCCAGTGGCCTCCAGGCTGCTTTCCATGTCACACCTGTTTCATCTGTTTCCTCCTGTAGCCCATAGATACGCAGTTTAGCTTATTGGTGTCTGATCCGCCTGTAGCGTATGGATGTGTTGGAGCGCTTGCATGTATGTTCCGGTGTGGCAGCTCTGTGCTGTCAGGTGGGTTACAGCTGACCGGGATAACCAGGTACAAGAGGAATAGATGCCTGACTGGCTGGATGGATGTTTTAGACATAGATATACTACCTGCCTTTGGTTGTGTCTGCATGGTCATAAGTGTGGGTAGGAAGACCTGAGCTGACTAACCAGTCTGTGCTCTTAGAGCAGGCTGTGTATCTATGATGGATGGTTTAGACATAGATATACTATATGCCATAGATTATGTCTGCTATATTTAGACAAACACACTCACATGCTCATAGCCTTATGTAGGAAGACCTGCGCTGACTAACCAGTCTGTGCAGTCAGAACAGGCTGTATATCTATGATGGATGGGACCAGAGCTAGCATGGAGTGGCGGGCGCCGATGTGACGGTGATGATGGTGCCAGCCGAGCGTGCGGCCTTGGCTGTGCGACACAGCTGCAGGAACACAGTGCGGAATGTAGAGCAGAAGGGGATTAGGAGCGGGATTAGGGCCGGATAGCGGCGGCCTCATCCTCCTGTGCGTTTCCATAGCTGCCGCTCGCAGGGTCCGGGCAGCTGCCTGCCGGCGCTCTATGGCTGGGGCGTCTCCAAGCTGTTTCGTGTGCGTAGGTGAGTACAGGTGTGGGGGGGTTCCCATCTCCCCCAGCAGGCTAGCGGGGTTAGGGTGGTTGTCCTGGATACGCGTTGGCTCCCTCAGCCTGCGGACTGTTGGCCAGACGAGGGAATGGCTATATGTGTACTCAGACTGTAATGTGCATGCAATGCTGCGACCTTTATATACATAGATAGATGGGTAGATAGAATTTATTAGGAAACCCTTTTAACTATATATTTTGCATTGTTTAGCATTTGTTGCTTGGATGTTTGTGTGTGTGAGACATGGTGCACAAACGTACCTCAGGGCTTCAGGTCTGCATTTGCCATTTGTTGAGAGAATGAAAAGTCTGTTGTTTCTTTAAGGATCTGGACATTGGTGCCCGACACGTGAGGCTCTACCTAAACAGCACACTGGTGTTCGAAGGCGAGCTTGAGAAGGGCTGCGGTAACCAGGTCTTCGACTACAGCACCACGGTAGAGCTTCAGGCCCTCGGCCAGGAGTCCACCTCCCCCGGCTTGGTGTCATCTGGCCACAGCCTTATCGGCGAGAGCTGCAGCCCCGGCCATGACACCCAGCAGGGTGAAGTGACCGAGAGCCAGGGCAGCTTGCACATGGATCCCACGCTCGCGGCCAGCCCTGCCTCCGTGTCGCCCATGCGGAAGGACTCCCTGGAGCTATCGGACAGCTCCTCGCTGGATGAGGAGCTGCTGCCGAGGCAGGTCCCAGAACAGTCGGCGGAGCCGCCCGCCTCAAAGTGCGTCCCCACTCAGTCCCACCCCGTGACCCCACCTTGGCTCCAGCCCCTGAGCCGGACAGACCAAGACGGGTCTGAATGTGGGAAGGAGAGGCCTCCGTGGCTGTCCCTGGACCTAGAAGCCAAACCCCCAGCACTAGACAAATTGGATGGCGACTCGGGTAAAGCCGGCCGGCCACTGGGCCTGGGGAAGGAGCATTCTCTCAATGCTGGGGCAAGGCGCCCCTCCTCGGAGTTCGACACCGATTCGCTGGACGTGAGCGGAGGCGACCTGCTAGAGGGTTTCTATGTGAAGCTGGACCGCCCCGTCAGCGGAAGAAGGAGCTTGGTAAAGAACGCAAAGCAGACGGAGCCAAACGACGAGGGGCTTCCAGATCTAAGCAGAAGAGGTAGGTGCAGCTCTGTCCATCTGCTGAAAACCCTGTGGTTGTAGATTGCAGAGTCACTTTGTATCTTGCAAAATTGTCAATGCAGGTTTGTAACTTCAACAACGACTTCATCAACATCTTGACAACGCTCGCTGTGAATTCATGCCTTGTGCGTAGGGTGTGATGTGACCACATCGGTATGGCTGGAATGTGCCAGCGTCGTTCTCGCTCTTTGAGACAAGGGTCGTGGCGGGTGGCAACTTGACAAATTTGTATCTATCATTTCTGTGGATGCAAATCACTACACCAACAAAGTAATAGTATCCCGCTCTGATTTCTGTGCTCAAAAATGCCAAATTTGTTCATTCGTTTTGATCTCACATAATTTAAAGTGAGGAAGAGTTACATACTGTGGAAATCTTGAGTTCATTAGACATGGATGGTTACTTGTAAAGTGAAATTGTTTCTTCAAACATTATGGCTGAGGTCAGCTTGTATCTCAGAGGGCTGTGCTGGTCCCTGTACCCTCTTGGTGTCGGTCTATAATTGCTTTGAGAGACTATTTATCCCATGAGTACAAGTTTATGGTTTTCATGGCAGTTAATGGTGATATCTGTGTTATGTGAAATTCAGTGCTGATGGTTTATCCTCTGGATGATGAGGTGCAGGTCTATCACTTCCCCTGCAAGTCCTGAGTATTTATTTTACCAGCAGCCTGCAGCGCACACTGCTGCTACAGACTGAAGGATAAAGGCAGATCATCTCGCTGCAGGCCCTTTCCAGCCTCACGCCTGCCTGTTTACTGAGACTCCCCAGTGTCTGTAATGGCGCTGTTACCAACTGCGTTGAGAATCCCTAAGTGGGTCATAAGCAGGGCCTTGCCCACGTTTGACTGGCAGACGATCCTAATGAAGGGCAGAAATGCCCAAATGAAAAATGATGCATATATGATACTAAACTAGGCGTAAAATCTCCCTGTCACAGGCGCTGAAGCAGAGCCAAGAATATACAGTGTGTAAAATATATAAATAGTAGGCATTTTGTTCCAAACTTGGAAAGGAGGTCTTCTCCCGGTACTTGGAATATGCATAATTTGTGTTACTAGGTTTATAAATGGGGTTTTCTGGTATTTTTGAAGAGCAGTTAATATTTAGAATTAACGCACTTTTTTGATACCCAAGTCTGATCCATTCGATATTTATATTTGCCGATTCTAATCCCGACCCGATCTCTTAATAAATACTGCTTGCTGTCGGCGTCTGTGCATTCTCAGGCTAACGAAGCTTCCGGATTCGTAGTATTCTTCCTTATGATGTTTCTGCAAGTGCCTAATTAAATTTGTTGTATCAAATGACGCTCTGTTGCTACCTCATCACCAAAGGATGGGATTGCAAACATAGCTGGTAGCTGTTGGGCTGTTTTTAGTTTCCATTTTAAAGATTTTCCACACAGCTGGCCTCTCGATTAGTTTGCAGTTTCAAGCCACCGTGCCTCAGGCTTACTGCAGCGTGTGATGGAACCTTACAATCTGCACAGCTCGCGTAAATTAGGCAGATGCGGGAAATTAAATAGATGGGGCTTGGGATCGAGCTGTGGTAGCCGAACCGATCAGTTGAAAACATGGCTGGATCTGCCCCAATTCTGGTCTTTGATATTGACCCGGGACTTCAATGTTTAGAAGTGAGCCGCATTGCTGAACCTTGCACTGGCCTTGTGCGAATGTGAAGGTGGGCTTGTATTTGCAGAGGAGCTGGAATCAGTCACGTGCACCAGGAGGCTGTGGAGCCCACGGTCCCGGCGCCGCAGTGAGCAGGACAACACGCTGATGGAGTCCTGGGACTCGCTCATCAAATTCAACCAGTGTCAGCGGGGCCGCATCTCCAACATGGGTTTCGAGGGTGACATCTTTGACGAGTTCCTGCAGCGGCAGGGCCGCCCTGACGGGGGGCCTGGTGGCCAACCCCCCCAGGCCAGGCAGCAGGAGAATGCCAGCGAGGAGCTGGAAGAGGACCCCCTGGGTGAGGCCGAGCGCGACGAGGAGTTTGAGATCCCCATCCTGCCGCGGGGCCAGCATCTGCTCATCAACATCCTGTCCACATGGGGCGACCGGCATTACGTGGGGCTCAATGGCCTGGAGATATTCAGCTCCAGTGGGGAGCCCGTGCTTCCGGCCTCCATCCGCGCGGACCCCCCAGACATCAACGTCCTCCCCGCCTACGGCAAAGACCCACGCGTCGTCGCCAACCTCATCGACGGCGTCAACCGCACGCAGGACGACATGCACCTGTGGCTGGCGCCGTTCACTCCCGGGAGGCTCCACCTCATCAACATCGACTTCCACAGCCCCTGCCAAGTGGCCATGATCCGCGTCTGGAACTACAACAAGTCGCGCATTCACTCCTTCCGTGGCGTGAAGGAGGTGGAGATGCTGCTGGACGGGAAGTGCATCTTCAGGGGGGAGATTGCCAAGGCTTCAGGGACCCTGTCTGGAGGTACGTTGCTATTCTCCAAAGAAACAGACATCACGTTTCTACAATAGAATGACAGAAGTTTTTGATGATCTGCAGTCACATGAGATTCTGATAAGTAATTTGGCTAAATGTTTGTCTTCATTGATTTTCTTTAAGATCTAGTATTAAGGAAGGAATAAATACAACAAAGGATAAAGTAAAAGTAGAAATAAGAATAAGAAACTGTAATAAAATTAAACTATATCTAGAAAGGAATCACTGTGCATAAGTGTGTTTTGCTATGGTAAAGTTTACAGATTTCCCTGCTCAAACACAATAACTAAACCTGGCTATTAGCTGTTGAGCTGAATAAGGTGTGTTTGAACACGGAAATCTGGAAACTGTGGTGCAGACCATCACCCAGGACAGGAATTGGGGAACCCCGCTGTAGATCCTGTTCTGTGTGACGCCAGCTTCTACTACGCCTTTGGACCAAAGTGGGCGGTTTTTCATCCGCCTCTCCTCTCTGAAATCTTCCACTCTGCCGCCACAGGAGTGGAGCAGTTCGGTGACACCATCCTGTTCACGACGGATGACGACATCCTGGAGGCGGTGTCCCGCTACGACGAGACGTTTGAGGGCGAGGAGCAGGGCCCCGGCTCGCTGGTGTGCGAGGAGGAGCTGCAGCGGCCACGCACGGCGGATGGCGAGGGTGACGAGCGGCCCTTCACGCAGGCTGGCTTCAGGAACGACGCCGAGCGGCAGGTCGGCCGTTCACTCTGCCCCCGGCATACCATCCTCGATATTCGCATTTATGCCTTTATTTTTTTAACTCTTCTACCGTTCTGCGCTCCTGCCCCACAGGTGCGGTTGCAGCTTTCGGCCGTGTGTAACCTGTCTGAAGGAGCAGCGGAGACTGTTCCTGGGATGTACGCTGGAAAGTGTGGGTACTCTCTGTGGATCCCTGTGGAATATCCATCTGCTGTGTCGCTTGTTTGTATGTTATCATATACGAGCTTCTTCACACCCTCAGGCCTTAAGATCAGCCTCAGCATGACGTGGGGTGATTCTCATTACCTGGGTATGACGGGCCTTGAGCTGGTGGGCAGAGACGGGCAGAGCCTGCCCCTGGACCTCAGCATGATGAGTGCCTCCCCCCAGGACCTCAACCACCTGCCCGGATATGGCAATGACGCACGTACCTTGGACAAGTACGTTCCCGCTCTTGTATTCCCACCTTTCCGTTACATCCCATCAGACTCTTCCGTCAGTCTTCCCAGTTGTCTTTCCTGATGTTTGGATGCTTGACTCGACGTTAGTGGGGAAGATGCTTGGCTTAGTGGGTAAGAACGCTGTGGCCGTGATCGGAAGGTTTCTGGTTCAGATCCCAGTGTTGGCAGAGTGACTTCACCGTTGAGTCCTTCACTATGACCGTTGAGCCCTGTAGCTCCTGGCACTGTCTGACCTGCATTTCTCCAAAAAAACATTTGTCATTGGATAAAAGTGTCTGCTAATTAAGTAAATGTACTGGAGGTACAGCAGCATATAAAGGTCTTAGATAGTCTAAGAAAATGTTTTAAGCTAATTATTTGACTATTAGGTATATATTTGCTTAGGAAAAAAATACAGTTTAACAGCAGAATACGTGCAATTGAACAGTGACACGATTAAATATCAAAAGAATTTTTTCTGTTCTCCAAAATGTTACTGATCTTGTTGGATGGTTAGATGAACACAACTTCAGTTCCCTAACCTCTGCTCAGGGGCACCTCAGTCATTCCATGTATTTGTTGCATTTTCCCACCAGCTCAAATAATTAATTTACCTAATTCAGTTAACTCAGTGAGGTATTGATTAGCCATATGAGGTGTGCTAGTGGTCCAGCCAAAAAATACATCTATTATCTGCCACTTATCTGGGGCTGGTCTACGGGGGCAGTGGTCTGAACAGGGATGCCCAGACGTCTCTCTCTTCCAGTTACTCCTAAGGGATTCCCACTGTGTCTGGGGTCTGCCCTGAGGTCTCCCCCTGACTGGACGCCCCTAGGGAGGCATCGAGGAGGCGTTCTAGATAGATGCGTGAACAACCTCAGCTGGTTCCTTTATGTCTAAGCTCCTCACCATGTCTCTAAGGCTGAGCACAGACACCCCGCGAAGGAAGCTCATTTCCATCGCTTGTATCCCCGTTCTCGTTGTTTTGGTCGCTACCCGGAGCTTGTGACCTTAAGTGAGTGTAGGAACGCAGATCGACGGGTAAATCGATAGTTTCGCCTCTCAGCACGGCTCTCTCTTCACCATTATTGACCAGTGCAGTGTCCACACAAATGCTGGTGCTGCGCCGATTCGCCTGCCGATCTCCTGCTCCCTTGTTCCCTCACTCATGAACAAGACCCCGAAATATATGAATTCTGGTGCCAGGGCACTTATGAACACCCTTATGCTTGAGCATGGTGTCGTTATGGACAAGCTGTGATTAGCACAGAAGTCCAATAACTGATTACCGCTCGGTTTCAGGTCAGGCGGGCCGTTCCTCCCAATCACACCCTTCCAGACTTCACTGTCATCACCCACATGACTGTTAAAGTCCCCCAGGAGAACAATGTCCCCAGAATAGGCGCCTTCCATCATCCCCCACCGTGGTCACTAAAAAGACTGGATACTCTTGACCTGGTGTTCGGTGGGTACGCATAGACAACAGTCAGAGCCCGTTCCCCCGCTCAGTTGAAGGGATGCGACCCTCTCGTTCACCAGGGTGAACTTCAGTATACTGGCGCCGAACTGGGGGCGATACCCACACCAGCCGACACCCAAGGCAACTCCAGAATGGGATAGAGTCCCTTCAGGGGTTTAGGTCCAGGGCCTGTGCAGTGCAATGAAGTGAGCCTGACCATATCTAGATGGTATCTCTCTACCTCCCACACCTGCCCAGATTCTCTTTCCATCAGAGAGGTTACACTCCATATTCCTGAAGCCAGTTTTGATAGCCAGGGATAGTCTGCCTCCCCTCCCCACTGCAAAGATTAGGAGAGGTGTTGTAATGGCTAAGTTAACAAACATAATTTAAACATCACTTTCTTGCACTTTCAGTAATGTTTGAACGGTCGCCAAAGTGACTGTCTAGCTTCATGTGGTCCTTGTGTCCCCTGCCAGGCTGATCGACGGACACAACATAACTATGGAGGACGAGCACATGTGGCTGATCCCCTTCGAGTACGGGACGGAGCACGTTCTCTCCGTGCATTTCGAGGAACCTCAAACTGTAGCCGGCCTGCGTATCTGGAACTACAACAAATCGCCTGAGGACACTTACAGGGGGGTGGGTCAAAGTCTGCCATCTTGCATTTCGTTGCATACAGCTGGGACAACACTTTGATTCTCTGTAGAAGCTGGATTTTTCTCATATTCATTTCACAACCCCCCCCTCCCGACACACAGGTGAAGGTGATCCACGTGTCCTTGGATGACACCACTATCTCGCCACCCGAAGGCTTCTTGATCCGGAAGGGTCCAGGGAACTGCCATTTTGACTTTGCGCAGGAGATCCTCTTCATCGATCACCTGCCGTCCACCAGCAGCAAGGCCTCAGACACTCTGCAGGCCCACAGGTTGGTAATGGTGATACTCTGTAGTGTGATATACTGATAACAGTGAACTGTGTAACCAGGAAACTGTAGTTTAGTCAGTAGACTCACTAATCACTTTGTACTACATCAAGGAGGTGTCAAATCTCCTTTAGAAAGATTTCATCCCGTGTTTGATTTCAGACAAATCGATCATCTGGGTGTTTACTGCCTGGTACCAGAGATGGGGACTCGACTTTGTGACTTGCACTCAAGTCACACATGAGTCGCTCTTAAATTGACAGCTTGCAGTTTGTTATTTTTTGACTCTGACTTGACCCTGTCTCATTGATAGCAACTTGTGAACAGTAAAAGTCTACAGCTCTGCTGTAATTTCTACACATGTGATGCATTGAGTGTACAACTCTCCCCAAACCGGAAAGGCCTTGAACACATGAGGATGTGTGGCTGAGGACACAGCATAGGTACTGCAGCCAGAGAAGCGTGATGTCAGGTGATAGCAACAAACAACACAGTTCTTCTGTTTTGCCACTAGTACAGATTGTAGACCCAATCTGACAAAGCATGGGATATTCCGAGTTTTATTTTACGTTAGAAGGCACCGCTTAGAAATAGGTGTTGCTTAACCTGTGCTGTAAATTATATATATATATATATATATATATAATGTTGTGTTGTTGTAAAGTGACACTGATCGTCATAAATAGCCATAAATCTCTGTATGAGC
>JAABNX020000106.1:19720275-19740153 GCA_015163995.2 Mormyrus lacerda | reverse complement strand
CTGAAAATAAGACCTGGGCATATTTTGGCATTTCAAAAAATATAAGACAGTGTCTTATCATCGGGGAAACACGGTAACACGATAGAAATGATTTTCATGTTACCAATACGCTTTTCCTTTCTAATCCTCAGTTTCCCACGAATCACTGCTGTTTTGCGCAGTACGTGACTGAGGTACTCCTTACAACTGATGGGGACAGCTGCTGCCTGTAGCCCCCAAGCATGGAACAGAAATGTTCTGTTTACTGCTTAGAAAAGCTACTGAAAAAACAGCTGTTTGCATTGGAATCCAAACCATGCATGTCCCTTTTGCCAGCTGGTGTGACCCATGTCTCTTTAGTGACGTTAATGTGTTTCACAGTGAGGAACCAGGCCCGTGGTGACACTGCATGGTGACAGTACCATTACAGAAAAGTACAGCCATGTTCCAGTTCAAAGTGCAAAAGCAAGTCTACATTTACTGGGCATTTTGTGACATTTATGGAACGGCAGCATTTTCCCCTGACATGAAACACTGATTTACTAAAGCACTTTTCCATTCATTTTCTATGCAACACCCCCCCCCTCTACTTATCTAAAAATATCAGGAATGTCAGGGAGATGAAAATGTCCAGTGCAGAATAATGCATCATTTCCATAAACGGAGACGAGTCATTTCATCATTGCCTGCCTTGGGGTTTTAGCTGAGGTGCTCCATTTTAATTTCAGGGACCTTTCCAGTGGTATGTGTGAGGTGTGTGTCCTACAGTAAGGATTACGGTTTGAAATGTGTTTATGTGGCATTACTCCACATTCTCTGGTCCCCCCCCCCCCGACCCAGTGCCAAAAACACGCTAAGGTGAATTGGAGTTGCCAGATTGTCGATAGGTATGTCTGTGTATCTGGTGTGTGAGTGTACCTAGCAAAGGGTAACGCCCCATCCTGGGTTATTCTCTGCCTTGCACCTGTAGCTTCTTGGACAGGCTCTGGACCCCTCGCAAACCCTACATAGGACAAGTGTACATAGGACATGGATGGATGGGTTTTTTTGGTATATTTGTTCATTGTACACTTATGCGGAGTACTCACATGGGACCTGTTTTTTTTTATTTTATTTTTACTTAGAATTAAATCAGCTGTAGTTTTTTATACATTTCAGACAAAAAACTGCCAGGCCCCGCCACCAAATCACACATTCCAATGTAATTTATTGCCTGAGACCTTAATGCAGAAACACAACACAATGGTGATTATTAAGGAATGACCGTTCGGTTAGAGCCGGCCCGTCTCTTAGGGCAGCGCAGGAAGTAGAGGGCGACCCTGGCCGGGGAGGACCCCTACTCAGTACAGATGTTCTTGTCTGAATGAACATGTCATTGGACCTCTTTCAGATCTTGCCAGGAAAGTTGCCCTCTGCTCTCTGATCATCCCATTTAGAGACCTATGAGACAGGGGTGCAATTTAGGCAGACAGAACCCTGAACTGCTGTTAGAAAACATGCACAAGACAGCTGGACTGGATGCAGCAATGCTGAGAGCTAATAAGGGACTTCGGAAATCGGCGGCTCATTTACTTGAATAGGCCACAACAACGAATTTCCTTAATCATATAACTTTCATTATTGAAACAAAACCATTCTACTGGATGCACATCTCCGTCATCAGCTGCTTACCCACGATCCAGGGCAGATGGATTTGTAGACCCTCAAGTACCAGTCACAAGGGGTGATGTCAGCTCCCTTGGCTGTCAGTGCTTTTTGGCAGCGGTGATAATCTATAAATAAATCAGAAGCATTACTTCAGCTGTACTGTGATGTTTTATAATTCATTGAAACCTTCCTCAACTTCATTGTGACCTACAGTTAATCAAGTTTTAATTCAATGCCAAATGATTTTCATAGGCTGTCACAAAATTAGTACCCATTGCCATGGTGTGCAAAGTGTGTTACAGTGAGGAGGTGTTCACACCACTTTTAAACGGGGACTTCACGTCCTCATTTATGCAACAAAAATGATTTCGTGTCTCGAATTAAACCATAAGCCTAAAATAGCACCGGCCAACGTGTTCGGCGCGCGGAGGGTGCAACTCCGCGGCCGACCCACAGAGGGCGCTCGCCCCGACTTCTCCAAAAGCCCACACGGGGGGTAAAACTCACCAAGATAATTCTGCCAGCAGTTTCTTGTTTGGTTCTGGTTCGGGAATCTGGCATCAAATGGCGCAGTGCGGTAGGACTGCAGCTTAGTCTGTATGTCCTCGGCCATGGTTAACTGTAAAAGAGACCAAAAAACACACGGGTGTTTGATTGTTATGCGCAATGGTGGCAGCCTCCCAAAAATAATTAAAAACATAATGCAGCAGGTAAAGGAAACCAATAAATTGTCTGAAGGCAACGAACATGTAGATGGGTTACAGAAGTAGACAGGGGGTGCGTGTGTGGATACAAAGTCTAATAGGTCGACATTTAATGTTGAAGAAAACTGAAAAAAGACACAGTATATCTATTTATATGACCGTTCAAAAACGGACAAAACGCGAAGGTTAAAATGTGCCGTGATGCAGCATTTTGAAGGTTATTCTATATGTCTATCCAGTACATTCGAAATTCATATAAATTCGGTTTAATGTTATGGTGATTATTTTCACTAACAATAAATAAACAATAATATTTCTCACGTTTCAGATTTTCACGGAACTAAGGCATACGGTGATATTTCAAACGGCAGGGTGATCCTTACGAGTGTTTTCCGGATATTGAAATACGGTTATGAATTCCTATGCAAATTTACGCTTAAATGCAAAGAATTTCGATAACTAGATATACGCGCGTTCGGTTATGTGATTAAAAAATGTAAAATACATACAATAGAAGAAAAAATTAACAGAAAAACAAGACAAAAGATCATGTCCATAAACTGCTAGCTACGTCTACTACTCCAGTACGAACACACACGTATATGTATATCCTTATATCATAAGTAATTATTCTAGTATTCTAAAAATCAAAATTGTACGTGAGGGGGCATTATTACAAAATTACCTCGGCGGCAGGTGTTGCAATGCAGCGATTTTCGTGTTTAGAAGTAGCCCAGGTCGTACACGCGGTGCCCGACGCGCTGTTATGCGGATCAGCAGAGTGCCGCCGTGCGGGCGGATCTTAAGGGTATGGCGGACCAGGTCACATTGAGACTGAACAGTTACATTATAGTACCGGCTAAGTGTGGGAATGTCAATGTCACCCCGCGCAGGAGACACCCTGCCTGCTTTTATTTTTTTCTTTTTGGCATTCTGTCGTCAATGTAAAACACTATCCGTTATTTCTCTTATTAATATATTTAAATATCGGTATGATATTTGTTATTGAAATATATAATGCAACTGTCGATACGAAACCCGGAAGAGTATAAGTCATGATAGCGTAGGCGTCGTACAATTTAATGATTAACCTGGAAAATAAACTATTGGACCTTATGAGTCAAACAAATGTAATATTCTATTATTATTATTATTATTATTATTATTATTATTAGTGTGGGCTTACGAGCTACCCTTTATTCGGCGATGTATCATAAATTTATGAATGAAGAGAAAGTGAAAGGCAGGAGTATTCCACGTTTACTACAGCGGCAGTAATAAAACCTCGCTTGAACCAGTAGCAAAAAAAGCTGCGTCTATAAAATTATCCGAGTGGCGCTATCACGATAAAATGCAGAAAAAGACCAATTTTCTCTTAAAGTCTATATGATGGAAAGTGGGCAAATTAAACTTTGAAGTAAACAAATCCCAATAAATGCGGTATGTGTCAGCGTGTCAGAGGTGTGACAATCAGCAGGTTGACTTGTACGTTTTCCAAGTAACATGCTCTAACTAGCAGAATTTCAAACGGTACAAGTCAGTGCCCAAACTGCAGGTGCATTAATCGTAAAAAAAAAGACTGCAGAAATATTTAATGCATCATGGGGAATAGTCTCAAAAATCATCACAATGTAAGACAATCCTAAATTAGAGCAGTGGTCACAAGTCAGAGTTCAATGACAAGGAGAGGCAAGACAATGGCATGGCTGTCAAACACCACAAATTCACGGCATCGTAAATTACTACAAAATGAATCAGCACCTCTGTGACCCAGTCGCAACAAAAGCACTATGCTGCAAGCTTCACAAAGCTGGAATTTATGGCACGACTGCAAGACTGTAGCCATGGAGTCAGCATTGGGGGGGTCTAAGGCTGTAATTAAATATTGAGGGAGACATCCCCCCCCACCAATAAATATAATAATAATGTCTAGTGGGAGGGGCCGGGGGGCTGGACTTGATGCACAACGTGCCACTGTGAGCCGTAACCCTCCGTGTCTTGGACACTCACACTCCATGGTCAGGCTGGGCTTGGGCCGCGCTGTGAAGTCAGTTTTCCACATCGCTTTGTCTGTCTCACTTGTTAGTCTGCTGTATGGCAAATCACTGCCTCTGTATTAGGTGTCAGCCTGCAGATTAGGCCAAATGGCCATATCAAAGAATCATTTTTCCCACCTGCTGGCTGACCCTCCTTCTGTACATTCTTCCCCGACTTCCCTCTTTTCATCCCACCTGTTTGGGAGGGCTAACTCACACTAAGCAGATTTTCTCTGTGGATGTGCTGCATGTTTAATACCTCTGACATCACTGTACATCCTGTTTTCTGGTTTGTGCTATCGCTAAACGTTTTACTTATTTAATGTACATGAGCTCTATGCACCTGGGATACGTAGGATTGTTACTGCATCTATTCATCTATTTTCAGCCACCTCCCCAATACTGGGTCACGGGGCGGTGCAAGGGGGGTGGGGGCGGGGGCTGGTGTCTTTTCCAGGATGCACATGGCCGGGGAACGCCATGGTGGGGCAACACCATTGACAGGGAACGCCATGGCATGGGGAACGACATGGATGGGGTGCCCATCCGTCACAGAGCAGGCATGCTGTGGGCAAATTAAAGATGGCAGTCTATCTAAGCACATGTATTTGGACGATGGTGGGAAAGCTGGGAACATGCATACTGCACACACACACACACACACACACACACACATATACTACTAATTCACTCATTTCACTAAAAAAATATATGAAGGTGTTTATATTGCATTATAAATAAAAGCCTCATAGAGCATTCGTAATGCATTATAAACATGGCTTTTGTCTTTTTATAAATAGTTATAGGCGTGTTTATAATACTTTATGAATGCATTATTATGCATTATGAAGGTATCTATAATGCATTATACATGGGTGCTTTAACTCTTAATTCTGTTTCATAATCACTGGAAAAATATTAGCTTTACTTTCCATGCATTTTATTGACTTTTATTATTTTCATTTACTGAAAATGTTTGTCCTTTGTTCGAAATGGCTCCCAGCAGCTCCAGTCATGGGGGACTGTATCATGCGGCTCTGATTACTAAGGAACCCAAGCTATTTGGTGCACATTAAATATACATGCGCTAGACATGCTATGAGGGCGATGCAAGAGGTTTCAAAAGGACTTTACTGGTCAAAAACTTCTCAGTAACCTTCAGCTCCCACAGCGGTTTCAAATCTACCCAGATGACCCATTTTAAAACTCTGTTGAAATAATCAATCTAATCTAGGTCAGCAGGGTACCAGAGCCGTTTAGGGGCTAGTGATCAATTTCTATGGAGGTGCAAAAGTTCACCCAATCCCATCTCCCTGTCACTGTCCTGCATCCTGTCTGTGCTTATAAGATTAGCCCAAGCAGCTGTGAATACTACCCCTGAAATATTAAAGCATGTATTTTGGCGAATTGGCATCTTAGTGTCTGTAGTGTATGAATACGTGTATGGGCCCTGCAGTGGACTGTGGACTGGCATCTTGTCCAGGGTGTTTCCCAGTACTACCTGAGATAGACTTCAGTCTCCCCCTCCACCACCACCCTGTACTGGAAGATGGATCAATGGGTACTGGATGTAGTGTGTGGATGTGCCCCCGGTGGTAGGATGGCATCACATCAGGGTGTTCCCCTGCCCAGTGCCCTGTGCTGCCTGGGAGTGGTTCCAGGCTTACTGTGACCCTGTGCTCTGCTAGGCTGCTGCTAAGGGTGGATGCTCTCTTTTGTTCCATCCAAAGCATCCACATAAAATGAGTCCTGTTACAAAACACTGATCTACATGATCACTCCATTAAATGCTGAAAGGAACATTAGGTCACTAATAAATGTAAAATTTAATTTCTTTAATAAAAGTGAAATTTGTTCATCCAGATTTCATGCCTTTGTGCCCCAGAACAAAAAGATTATTTTTTCTGCAGTATCAATTACTGAAAAAAAAATCAGCATCCACTTTGGTCACTTGGTGTAATGTTACTGGATTTGGCTCTTCTGCTTTTGACAAATCGTGTATTAATAAATAATATGAGAGAATGGAAGCTTCATTACATTTTTATATCAGGAGATGCTATTAATATCTCAGGGAAGGAGTGCCGTCAGCTCGTGGTCTGTGCTGAGCGTGTGAATCTGTCATGGTGTCTGGGGCAGGGGAGGGGAGCTCTGAGTACAGCAGCACATTCCAGCAGAGACAGCATGCAGGCATCCTGCGACGGCGGCAGGCGTGTCGGGGGGGGGGTGACACAGGAAGGTGCTACTTTGGCCTTCTCCTCTCCGCGCCGCACCGGACGTTAGCTGTCAGGATGTGGCGTATTCAGTCGAGGCTGAAAGTGAACCCTGACTCACAGCCTTCGGGCCCACAGACCTGCAAAGCGTCTGTGTTGAAGCTTAGTCCAGCAAAAGCTTCCCTGATCTCCTGGTCGGTCCCTCCCATGGCCCCCCCGCTTAATTGAAGATTAAGCTGCTACTTAGTGAGGGTCACAATGCTGCTTGCCCCCACCCCCGCAGCTCTGTTAGCATTACATCACAGGCAGAGTCACCTGTCCCGACCATGATCACTGGAAGAGGCTTAATGGACACACAGGGCAGTGATGCACTGCCCCCGCATCACTAATGCACTTGGAAACCGTACATTACATCAGTGATTCTCAGTCCTGTTCCTTGCACTCGCCCTGCCAGAAATGCTTTCATTCCAACTCTACCTTAACCAGGCTTATATGGTCCTTAATAGGTTAATAATGCATTTGCAGGTAGGAAGCAGCGTGGGTTAGAATGAAAACATTCTGGTGGGGGGGGGGGGGGCACCAGGAACAGGACTGAGAACCACTGCATCACCTCACTGCCAGTGTTACACACGTACAAGTGGCCAAAATTGTGTAGATTGCAGAAGTTAATTCCAGTTACTCCAATTGCCTAAGTATGATATTTTCAACATTCTTTGATTGTTTATAAACATTACTGCCAATATTTGTGATTTTTAAAGCATAATGCCAAAAATGGTAGGTGTTTCCACAACTTTGGTCACTATGTGTTGTACAACTGAAGAGAAAATTTCCAATACTCAGTTCATGAGATACATTTTCAAGAAAATTTCTGTGGACTTTGTGAGTTTTGATAATTTAACAAAAGTTCTGTGTTGGATTAAATGAGGACTGAGTGAGTTTTGGATCCCAGTACTGTAACATATGACAAGGAAGCCTGACTTTAAGTCATTGGTGGTCTCATCTCCAAAATGACAAAAAAAGGAGTTTTGTGAACTTCCTCTTCACTTTGTGACCGGAACTGCATTTACACCTTTGCTTTGAAGTATTACATTCAAAAACCAACACCTAGGAGGCAGAATTTAGCTTGCCTGGCAAGATATTTTCTTACATGTTCTTCAGTGTTTTTTGACTCAGCAGAAGTCGAACTGATCTCTATTATTTGAATTCCTTAGTTCTTACCTTTCTGAACCTGACCTTGAACTCACCTGTAAATGCTACTAAGTTGTTAACAGTGTTGCTCATCTCCAGAAGCATGCTGGGGAGATGTGGGTGGAGCATGTAGAAGAGACACTCGTCTCTTGCTGGATACTGTTAGGGCAGCCATTTTTACAGCACAGCGGTGTCAGTAAGTGCTCATGCAGCAGAGCTAATGAATGCTGACTGACAGAACCACCCATTTCTAGTTAAAGCAACTGAACAAAACATGGATTGTGGAAAATATAAATGCATCTTTCATCACAGATAAATTAGCAGCCGATTATGGTGATGATTAGTGCTCACGGTGCACCGCACATACCGAGGATTTAGACTGCATGTTGCCCCGGAAGAGGAAGATGGAGAGGGAACTGATGGTGCTGACTGAGGCCGGTCTGGGCATGTTGGGTGGAGCCAGCAACCTCAGCCAGCTCCCAAAGCAGCTCTCCTGAGGTCCCATCCAGGACCATGACGTGTCACACACCACAACAGCATGCTCCAACAAACGGGGTATCCAACAAACACCCTGGAGGCCTGAGCTCACCCCGTGACTAAAATAAACTGCCATTTGTCATTGTTGACAATATAAATATAAATCTGAAGTTCAGTAAGTTTTTATGAAGCTATATTAGGCTTGTAGCAGCCAATAATGTAATAACATGACAATAACTTTATAGAAAGTCGATAATGTAATTGGCCAAAAATGTAATATGTTATTGGTTCAGAAAAGATATTAAATTATTGCCCAGTTATTACATTATCAACTTTTATTATATTAAGAATGGAAAAATTAATACATTATTGGCTTATACAGGGGTTTTGGGAGAAAATCAGCAAGTAAAACATAATTTAAAAAATCATTGCATGCCTATTCAAATATAGATACCTTTATTATGCAGTTCAAAGCATCCTTAATGCCTATACCGACCATTATAATGCATTATAAAAGCATCTATAATGTGTTATAGACGGGCCCTTCATAAAGCATTCATAATGCATAATAAACATGGCTATTATATGGTATGCCTTTTGATAAATATTTATAGCCATGTTTATAATGCTTTTTGAATGCATTATTATTTGTTATGAATGTGTTTATAAATTACTTAAAACATGGCCTTGAGTAAAGTGTTACCAAAATTCAAGTCAATTTTTAAAATCTGGCATCCTGGATTTAAATGGCTTGTTAGAAATCCAGGGAATGCAGACCCTCACTCGTGTAGTGACGGCCTGAGATGCTGCTGCTGTTTACATCCTACACTGGATCCTTCTCAAAGCTGCCCTCAATCCCAGCCTTTGCCTGGGCTGCAATCTTCCACAAGGTCAGACAACACAGACCCGAGTCTGAAGTACAGAGCACAATCATTTTGTTTTGTTTTTCAAAAATAATTACCCCTACATAACAATGCAAAAACGGTTGCTGTTATACATTCTTGCTTGGATTATGGGATTTCTCAGTCA
The DNA here is from genome assembly GCA_015163995.2 of Mormyrus lacerda. Taxonomy (NCBI): domain Eukaryota; kingdom Metazoa; phylum Chordata; class Actinopteri; order Osteoglossiformes; family Mormyridae; genus Mormyrus; species Mormyrus lacerda. The sequence continues at coordinate 19,730,883 of JAABNX020000106.1, read as the reverse complement.
GGTACAATTGCTTCAGCCTCTTCAGACTTCTTGATTTTTATTTATAACTTCTACTGGCACCCAAAGAGTTTTCTGTAATTGTGAAAACCTGCAGAATCCTATACCTTGCATATACTGTATCACCGACGGTGTAAACTAGGGATAGGTAACCCTGATCCTGAAGTGCCAGTGTCCAGCAGGTTCTCTATGAACCATACCTGATTTCAGGCAGATAGTAATTCATCAGGTAGGATATAAAACCTGCTGCATACCAGCACTCCAGGATCAGGGTTACCAACTGCAGGTGTAAACTCACTCTGCAGCACATCATGAGAGCCTTTGGCTGTGGTGTGCAGGAGGTGAACAGATACATCGGCCGAATCGTGAAGCACATCTGATCCAATCAGAGTCTGCCTTTCCAGAGAGGAGCACCAGCTGGGTTTGTGCAGCATGGAAATGCAGACATACATAACTTAACATAGGGTCTTTCTTGATATGGATACTTGACCTCTCGTGGACCCATTTTATGTCATCTTCCATTGCCGAAGACTAGTTCCAATACTAAGAACAAAAATATTAAGGCTGGTAAAAATACCCAGATATCATTCTTGCCCCACCCCAAATATCAAGGATACATCAGTTGCATCTTCGCAAAACGAGACAAATCCCATGATTCATTGCACTCCAAGTCAGCAAAACCAGCCTTCACAGGACCACAAGTACGATCTTTGCGCTCTTGGTATTGAGAAACACCAATACTCTCTATACTAGTGTTTCCCAACCTGGTCCTCAGGGACCCCCAGACAGACCACATTTTTGCCCAGGAGCTGGGAGGGAGCAAAAATGTGGACGGTCTGGGGCTCCCTGAAGACCATTTTGGGAAAAAAACTGATCTATACTGCCAATAGACTGCATACACAACATATCTTTGTCAGATAAAAAGACTCAAATATGACTAACTGTTTAACAAAGTGGAATATTCCACAAACAACAGTGTCCCCCTCAGCAGTACCTGTGCTTGGTTTGTTCCAATTAGAATAAGGTCATTGACTCCATCCCCATGGAGGTCAGGCACAGTCATGGCTGGCGTCTTGTGGATCAGCTGAGGGAGCTGGGCCTGTTGCCATATGTCCTCCCCTTCATTATGGAGGACAGCAAGAGAATGTCACATCTAACATTCGCTCTTTGATATCTGAGTGCTGTTTGATCATCGCTATGGTCCAAGACGACTGGTAAAGCTCACACTTCTGGTCTTAATACTCCAGTATGTATTCCTATTTCCAATAAAGGTTTTTTGCAACAGCCCTCTGAACATAATATATAAACGATGATATCTCAGTGGATAGCGCTGTCTCCACACACCTTCAGGGTCAGGGGCCTGAATTGCTCTCCCAGTCCTGTGTGTGGGAAGCTTCTACATTCCCTCTGGGTAGTTCCTCTTGCAGTCTGATAACATGGTGTCTTTAAATTGCCTCCAGTGTGTGAATTAGTAAGTTCTGACAAAGTGCTACACTGCTATGTTGGCAGGAGTGAAAGTGATGAGTACTGAGAGTTTCACACAGACAAAGAAGTTAATATTGAAAGAAACAAGGCTTCAGCAGCAGCAGTAGGTGGGAATCCCATGCACTGTCCAATGATTTAATACAATGGGAAGCAGCAAGAAAGTAGCCAGTGAGAGGTAGGTTAAACCATTCAGTGACTGACAGCATGTGGTAGATCCCGCACACTGTGGCCCAGAAACGGAAACACAAAGATTATCCCACAGGAAGCAGAACTATTTTTATTGCAGTAACTGATTCTGGTGGCCAGACCTGCATTGTGAAAGGTTCGGTTTTCTAGCTGCTTGTGTGGGAAACTGGCGCGTAACATGGGACAATGAAGGCAAAGACAAAGACAACCATGAGGGGCAGAGGAAGACGGAGAGGACAAAAGCCGCAGTGTGGCCAATGAGAGGCCTGAACGGCCTTCATGACCTTGCATCTTATTGGCCACACCTTCATAACGCTCTCAGCAGCTCCTAACATCTCATCAATGTGTCATAGCCTCAGGGGCTGCAGAGGAGTAGGGACTGAAAGCCATGTGTATGTCCTGTGATTCTGTCAAAAGCAAATCAGCACATGATCTGTGCCAACCTGCATGATCTACAGTTTAACCTGTTATATTACAATGTGTTGTGTTTACTTTTTGACATAAATATTGTAGCCATCCACATATATATATATATATATATATATATGCGCTTAGGGTAAAAAATTGAGATAATATTGTCTGTCTAACATAAACAATCCACACTCATACTATCCACATGACTATCCTGTGTATACTACTAAATGTATTTTTTTTAGCAAAAAAATGTATGTAACCAATGAATCGTACTGGGAGCAGTTTTACTGTAAACACAGGCTATCCTCAGAGGATCTACTGGAGTAAGAAAGTGAAACTGTTTATCTTTCTTTGTTCCAGAACCATGGAAGCAGAGATAACTGATTGCTGTATATAAAAGACCCCAGAAGGCCTTTAAAAGCCTAGGAGTGATAGGGTAAACTCTACAGGCAATATTTAAGCATTCAGGACTTTCAAAGACGTCACACCCTACTCACCCTGCTACAGGCTGAAGGAGGAGCGCCAACCTCTGGAGACCTATTTGCTGAGCTTCACTGAAAGGTTATTACAAGTAAAGGAAGCAAGATGGTAGAAGATAATTGGCTGAAAGAGGCCCCAGTGACACTGGCCCTATTTCCACAATCCGCTCCTGCCAACATAGTACTGTAGCCAAATGAACAGCAGCAGACCACAACAGGGCAGGAATGTGCAGGTCACTGAACCTTCCAACAATCCCTGGTCACATGAAAGTAACTCAGAGGCTGCTGCTGGCCAGTGCAGATTGTTCTAGATCACAGTTCCCCAATTCCAGTCCTGGAGGGTCAGAATCCAGCACAGATTGCAGATTTCCTTGCTCAAACACACTTATTAAATCTGGTAATTAACTGATTAAAATGTGTTTGAGCAGGGAAGCCTGCAGACTGTGTTGTGACCTTGCAGGCCTGAAATTGTGGAGCCTTATTCTAGATGCATGTGATTTTTTAAATTTACTTATGCCACCTATACAACACATGAAAATGTTTATTATTTAAATTTGCACTATGCATTTGTTTTTGTAGTTGAGTGGCTTGAGAAGTATTCAGCGAAATGGGAAAAACTCGAGATGATCAAACGAAACTGAAAAAGATGCAGTTTTGATAGGGACAAGAAAGCAAAAGAAAAAGTCATGCAGACAAAGAATGGGAGTCAGTCTCTCCTGGGGCCTGGGCTTGCAGGGGTGAAGAAACACACTCGCATATAAACAAGAGAACAAAAGCGGGTGGGAGGAAAATTGTACCGTCAGCTAACTAACCTCCTGGGATAAACAGCGGCTCTCCCCCCTCCACAGAAACACACAGACTAAACCATGTTGTCCTTGTGGACTTGGCTGGTGCCAAAAAACATCTCAGTAAGAAGGAGCTTCCAATTACAGGCTTCTAAATATGGCTGTTTTTATGCAATCTTTTGGTAGCAGCTGAGTTTCAGCTTACAAGGAATAAAAAAGATCTTTTGCCACCTACTGAACATTCAAATTGGACTTTTTTCAAATAGTCATTCTTTCCGATCTCAGGTACTTGTGCAGCTATTTCTGACCCATGCAAACTGACCGGCACTTTAACTGTTACTGGTATTTAACAGCCTTTTTGCTCCAGTGCCTTTTTTTCTGGATAGCCAAGTTTGGGAGAAATTTATATTTGCCAATGTATTTTGCACAATGTCCGGATCATATTTTATGAAATCTTCCAAATTTGTAAGTGTATTCTGAGTTTTGATGAATCGTAAATGGTGCAATATCAGAATCATAATTTTCATAGCATTCACATCAGATGTTTTTTCCAAAGGGACATACAGTAGAGGGGAAGGTTACAATTTATGTGTGCTCCATGGGATTGAAATCCACAACCATTGTATTGTCAGTGCAATGTATTATTTGTTAAGCTACAGAATACACCACCGTTTAGTTTACCCCATTGTTATAATAACATGAAACATGTCATATGAATGTGAAAATGCTGCATGAGAAAGTAATTCATTATTGTATAAAATGTATTTCAATACAGTTGCATCTCCAGTATGTAGCTAGACCTAAACACTTAATACAACCCGAAACGGCGCGTCACCTTACTACCCACGCTGGTCTCTTTCGTCGTCTGCGCATGCGGAAGACCTTACGTCACGTCCTCCCCGGATTCCACAGAAATCGTCGAAGAGAAGACTGAGCCGAGGTGGAAGGGGCGTCACGGAGTGGAAAATAGTTCTAACACGCTTCGGATAACATTACAGTTTACGTATAGTGCATTTTAACAAAGGGTACAACAAACCACGCGACCGCAATGTCGGCCCATGCTCAAATGAGAGCTCTGCTCGACCAGTTAATGGGAACTGCGAGGGATGGTGAGTAACTAGCAGGCTAGTCGGCTAGCTCGCACCGAAGGTAGTTAGCGATTATTTTATTTCTAAGATGAACACGATCTGATTTCGCCCCAAGAGGATGGTTTAAATCCGGTTTGGTAGGATCATACGGCTCTGCACTGTCTCGCTAATAAAATGGTGTCAACTGGTATTTAATGTTTGTATCCTGCATTTTTATGTTCGGTAGTTAGCTAAACTGTTTACCAGGCAGTCGGGGCCTTGTTCGTGGAGCAAGGCCTGCTTTTATCTTCCTAGATAAGGATCATCGTGTAGCTTGGATAATATGTCTAGGCCATTGTTCTGCATGTCAGTTTTGTAGTCCCACGTCAGTATATGTGTGGAGACCGAAAAAAAATAATTTCACACATAAAGGAAAACCAATCTGCATGTCTCTGTGCAAGATGACTGACGTTTGTAGTTAGCCACCTAGCTGCCGTATATCATTGTCCACCTAAACAATAGCTCTGCTTTGGTTACGGCCTGAACTTTCTCTTTCGCCCGCTCCGCGGCACTTAGTTGACTTGGGTTTTATATTTTGAAGGATATCGTCATGATAGATTAACTAAATGCAGGGAATTTTCCTAGAACAGTAAAATGTGGAGATTTCCGCGTGTGCAGTAGTATCAATGGATACAAACATTAAACAGTGTTAGCCGCGGTGCAGGGAACATGCTTTGAGCCTGAGAAGGAAGGCTTTTCTGGGTTTTTCTTCCGCCGTCCTTTCGAAATATTTTTCTGGGCAAGGACTAGCTCGTAAACAAAGAAACAAAAATGGTTTACATCTACGTGGCTGATCTTAGACTTGGTTCTAACTTTTGCTCAGACTAATGATTGCTAGTTGTGTGGAGTGAGTTTGTCTGTGTGTATGTATTTAAGATTAATTATAAATGCTTCCCGTACCTATGTTCCATACAAACTGAACAATTGTGGCCCCTTTATTTTATTTATAAAGGTTCAGTGTATCTTTGCCAGCCTACATCAATCTGCAAGGGAGTTGCAGAAAAGCCTCATGTTCATCGAGCCGTGAGTCACAAATATAATTTTTAACGCTGTTATGAATATCGAAACAATTTGTTTGCTTTTCAGAAGTAATTATAATTTTGATCATATCAAAAGCTCATCAACTTAAGAGCAAAAAAAAAAAGAGGAGAAAAGCAGATACCTTGAAATGCAAACAGCAGAAGTATTTGCATCATAACTGAGGAGTATTTGGTTGCCTGCAAGCCATGGAGCAGTTCATACAGTAGTGAGTTTCTAGTAACACGTTTATCATAGAGACAGAGTAGCTTTAAAATATGCCGCAAAGCATTTACTCTGACTTGTGTATCATTCCCAACTTCCTTACTACAGGTGTGGGCAAGAAAGCTTTTCCCTTTTATACTTTTCAACAGCGGGTTTAAAATTCTGCAGCTGAGGTCTTGAAGATGCAGATGGGTACAGTATATGTGGAAGCTCGCAGTGTGTATTAACTAACCGCTTTTTTATTTTGATTTTTTTTCTCCCTCTACAAATCCCTCCTCATTCAGACTTTGTGTTGAGGTTTGGTCAACAGAAACACATGCAGTTATGTTGTCCTTGTTGTAAAGGTCTGCACAGCCATGAGGATTTAACAGCTGCTACAGTAACCCAGCAGGGTTAAATTTGAATGTGGAGGTCATGAGACAAAGGTAGTTCTCTACCACCTGCCTGTGTCAGTCATCGGCAGGTCCTCCTTCCCATCAGGCAGACGGGTGTATCATTCTGGGTTTGGTCGGACCTGAAATAGATTTCTTTGCCCGTTTCCTGTAATGAAGGCCATCGGCAGAGTTCCTCTCATGACGATCCATTTGCAGCACTTCATGTGAACTGTCGCTTTGAGGTAGTTCAACTGATCTTCTCAGACGTGCTGGTCTCAGCATTACAAATTGACCCAATCCCACCCTCATGTGTGTGTTTGGGGAGTCTGAAGGTTTTATTTCAGAAACCTGCTTCGGCATATTTCCCAAGTGATGGATACTCAGTTAAAGCCCTGACTAGTGAAATATACGCAGCCTTAGTATTTCTTTACTTCTAATCATGTTCCTCTTGGTAAATTAAGAGGTAAGCAGAATTTGCAGCTCTGGTACCAGTAAAACGGCTTCCATTTGACAGGACGAGATGGTCGCTCTGATTTCACCTGCCGGTGCAATGCATTTCAGTTAAATCGCCTTTTGGAATTATGAAAATAAAATTCAGGCATAACTCACTCATCCATAATTAATCCTTTGATACTCAAATGAAAGATGCCCTTTCAGAATGAACGAAAAGCACACAATACTGCTGTAGGGGAGGTTATTAGGATTGCACCCTACTACCAAGTCCAAGCCTATTCTTTGCTCAGTTTGTTTTCCAAAAGCGTGTGGTCTCACTCTCTGCTCTGTTCTGCTGCGACCTTTTTCAGGTGATGAAACTCGACAGAGGGTGAAGTTCACTGACGAGCGAGTCTGCAAAAGTCACCTCTTGAACTGCTGCCCCCATGACATCCTCTCTGGAACTGTAAGTGATGTATGACTGCCCATGTGTTTCATAGAGACATCTGGACTCAGTTTTCACTGCATTGTCGTATCTTTAAATATTTTTTTTTTTGCCACATCAGGGATATTAGTCTTATACTGAGGACCTGTAGGTAAAATTAATATTGATATTTACTGGGAATGATTACTGGTAATTGCTAATCTCAATTATTGCAAGTGACTTTCATAGACTTTTGGTAAAAGGAGGTGAAATGTGTGTTGCGGCTTTCAATTAACTAGTTGAGTGTTTCTTTGCCTTTCCTGGAATGTTTTTGCTGTGTGTGCTTTCCAAACTTTTGGTGTGAATGTGTGTCTTTCTCCTCCACAGCGCATGGACCTTGGAGAGTGTTCAAAGATTCATGACCTGGCGCTCCGGGCAGATTACGAAATTGCTTCCAAGGAAAGAGATCTCTTCTTCGAGCTCGATGTAAGTCATGCCACAGCTCCTGGTTCTGAGTTTCAGCCTTTTGCTTGGTGTTATGGCCCAACTCACCCCCTCCCTGTTTTTATGTTGTCTAGGCCGTTGATCATCTGGAGTCCTTCATCGCTGACTGTGACAGAAGAACAGAGCTGGCCAAGAAGCGCCTTGCAGAGACCCAGGAGGAGATCAGCGCTGAGGTTGCCGCCAAGGTGAGTGGGCGCTCGAAATCAGCCTTAATTTCAGCAATTAACCAGATGCTCTACGGGAAACACAGTGACGTGTTGCCACTCGTGCCATGCTCACCTCACCACGTCTCTGAATGCAGGCTGAGAAGGTGCACGAGTTGAACGAGGAGATCGGCAAGCTGCTTGCTAAGGCAGAGCAGCTCGGTGCTGAGGGCAACGTGGACGAGGCCCAGAAGGTCCTGCAGGAGGTGGAGAAGGTCCGGAGCAAGAAGAGGGATGCTGAGGTAGGGAGCCCCAATACTGGGCAGTAGGGCCATGCAAAAACACTGACCTGGAATCAGTTTTGCTCACCTTGGTTGCACTTGAAGCATAGAGAATCTAGAAGCGTGCAGTGATATTTAATGGACATTTTAAGTTGTTGAGTTTCAGCTGCATGGTTGTAAAGAAGTAGAGCTTATGTTAATCAGATCTATATACAAGTGCCCCTCATTTGCCTCTGCCCCCTGCCTGTTAGGAGGAGTACAGGAACTCAATGCCGGCCTCCAGTTTCCAGCAGCAGAAGCTCCGTGTGTGCGAGGTATGCTCCGCCTACCTGGGCCTGCATGACAATGACCGACGCCTTGCTGACCATTTCGGCGGGAAGCTGCACCTCGGCTTCATCCAGATTCGTGAGAAGCTGGAGCAGTTAAAGGTAGGCTGGGCGGCTCCTCACTGCGGTGGGGGGGGGGACTGGATGCTGGATTTTACTGCAGTCTATCTGTTTAATGTAAGAAGTGCTGTCGTCTTCCGTGGATCAGATGCCTTTAATCACTCCTCAGCAAACTAAACAATAGGAAATGGGCAAAGGCATTCTAGAAGATGCACAAGAAGCCTGCTAACTTTGAGTTTTACAGTGTTTCATCAATTGCTTTGGCACATTTCATGAAACATACGTCATTTCTCAAGAGTTTATGCATGTAGCACAATCCTGTGGTTCAGCTGCAAATGCCTGTGACTTACCCAGAACAATTGACTCGTGTCTCCAAAGCAGATTATTTCACCAAGGAATCAGTCATTGCCACCAGACACCAGTTTCAACTTTGCTAAGTTCCATATCGCAGTATGTACAGTGCACTGTTGAAAGAAAGCACTCGTATTTTTCACATCTCGAGTGTGCAATAGCAAGCAGAAGTCACAAAGCACTGTGCAACAGAAATGGCAATACAAGGGCAACAAAATGTACTGCGGGAACTAAAATAGAACAGTGCTGCATCACTGCATGTGGTGGCTAATGCGATGATCTTGCATATACAGTTTTGGGTATGAAATCATTAAAACTGGAAACTACATAATCCATTTTGAGATTAAAAGATTAAAACAACTGAAAATTGTACCAAATGAAAATTGTACAAAACCATTTGCATATATGTACTCAGACATTTGTACATTTTGGTGATGTTTTACTGTGTAGAAGTGACATTGGTGTAGGGATCACACTTGTTTTGCAAATATTGTCATTTGAGAAATGCTCCAAAGCAATCGAGAAAGTGTAAAGGGTAATTTCCCACATTGCTTGTATAGAAGCTGATATGTTTGGGTTTGCATCAGTCCTGAATGTTTGATCTTTCATTCAGAAAACAGTCGCAGACAAGCAGGAGAGACGGAACCAGGAGCGTCTGAAGAGGAGGGAGGAGAGGGAGCGTGAGGAGAGGATGAGAAAGAGGTTGGTGTGTCTGTGGTCCCCTCTCCGGCCTGTGGGGGGGGCCTAATGGGGCGGCTCTGACGGGCAGGAAGCGGGGCTGTGTGGAGTGTGTTGCCCTGGCAGTGGCCTGTGCTGTGAGTACTGATGGGTATTTGAAGTGTGCTTTCTGCTCCAGAGGGGATTCTGCGTTGGCTGATACCCCAGGAGAGCTGCATAGGGGGACTGCCTCAGGGTAAGTAAGCCTCCCTTCTTACTCTCTTGCCACCATCAACACCCTACTGCCGCCCCCCCCCCCCTTCGGGGATAGGCTGAGAATGTGTTCTTGGTATTTGTGGGAGGAGAGTCATGAAATACGAAGGGGCGCTTATGTGGCCTTTGTCCTCCATGGTCTCCACGTATTATATTTTGTGTGTATCCTGGTCTGTTAGTTATAACTTTAGGGGATGCTGCCCCTCTCTTTGCTGGGAGCCTACAGTACAAGCACACTGCTGTGACCTGTGGTTTTGAATTAGCTGTAGAAGTCGTCAGGTGTGCAGTTCTGACGGACTCCCTGGGTCTGCATTGCTGTTTAATGTGATGTGTGTCTGTCTGCAGGACTCGGTCACGGAGCAGGGAGCATCGGAGGTGGGTGTCTGTGCATTTCCGTTGGACGTCTGCTTTGGAGGTGACTCGTGGCGGCGGGCACACTGACCTATCCAATGTGTGTGTGTTTTTTTTTTTTTTCCCCTCTCCCCTCAGGTCCCGCTCCCGGGATCGCAGGCGGCGGCGGTCCCGCTCGTCGTCGCGGGAGAAGCGGCGATCCCGCTCGCGCTCCCGAGACCGCGAGAGGCGCCGCCGGCACCGCAGCCGCTCCCCCAGCAAGGGCCACCAACGCAGCCGGGACAGGGAACGCGACCGCTCAGCCAGGCATAAGTACGGGATGCACTGCGCTTACATAGCAGAGGCTTGGTGCTTTGTATTTTTATAGCCTTTTTGAGTTGAACAGTGATAGGAATAAAGTAAGTTTCACTACTTGCACTCAGGGTGGCCTGAGCTTAAACTTCCTCTCTCCACCAAGTCGCTGGAAGCTTGTGTGCGGCTCCATACTCAGGGACTTTTTCTGCTGTTTGTGCTGCAGGTCCTCCCGGGACCGGTCCCGCGAGAGGGATAGGAAAAAGGCGTCGTCAGAGCGGAGGCAGGATGGCGTCAACGGCAAGATGGACTCACGGAGGATGGAGGACAGGGAGGCCGGGGAGATCTGAGTGTGTGGGGGGGGGGGGGGGGGGGGGGGGGGGGGGGGGGGGGGGGGGGGGGGGGGGGGGGGGGGGGGGGGGGGGG
>JAABNX020000106.1:19692106-19703260 GCA_015163995.2 Mormyrus lacerda | reverse complement strand
TTATTCAAGGGGATGTAATTTGCCAGGCCGATGTTTGTTCCCAGTCCATCCATGATTCAAACACACACACACACACAAATGCGCACAGCAGAGAACATGGCCAGCGTGGGGGAGGAGCACACCACTGTATTAGCTGCTCCATTTGTATCTGCCTGTCACAGCCTTGAAAGGGAAGCCAGCTAACACCAATAATAGCTGGGGTATGCAGCCATCTTTGGCTTAGAACATGTTTTCCAGAGTTTTTAACTTCACTTTTCATTTTTGTGTTATGTAGGTATTGTTTAAAATAATACTTTGTTTGAAACGTTTCTGTAATACTTTTTATGTCATGTTTATGTCAATTGAACAGAGATTAAGAGAGAGAGACGCATCCCATTATAATGTCCTTAGTGTAACTCATTAAGGAAACTATGCACTACTTCAGTATTGTAATAAGGTAATCAATCGTGTCATAAAGATAAAGCAAACCCGTTTCACACAAAACACGTCATTGCTGTTTTTTTCATCAACTGATAAAATAAGAGCACAGTGTGATCAACATGACAAACTAAAAATGGGCGAAGTATCGATTAGGCTGTGGTGCATAAAAACATCATCCGTATTTGTGGCATAATGTTCAATCCGGAAGACGGAAGAAATAAAATCCAAAGAGGCTGTAATTTAAACTGCTACAATTAAGGGCAGCATAAAGTTACAGGTTACACTAATGCAGGAGAAATTCTACATCCAGCAATTTAAGGTTGATTATGTCAAATAAATTTGTACAGACATGCAAATGAATGCACTAGGCGAAGTTTGAATTGAGGCAGAGGAGCAGTGGCGATCTTTGTGGTATATACTTTGGGATTGTTCTTCTGGTAGCCTACTGTAAATCAAAGACCAAATAACGTAAAGCTTCACTGGAGCAAACAGCGGCGCCTGCTGAAAACTTTGGGGTGGCCACCAGGAGGCGCACCGCACTGTGTTTCTTCTATGGTTCCACGTAGGAAATAGAATAATCCATAGGCCTGTTTCGTTTTTGCTATTTTGCGATGGCCATGTTCACTACTGGGAGCAAAATCTAATGTGAATTCGTAAACACAGTTGGCTGGTAAGACCACGTTTGAGAAGAACAGGCTTATGTGGCGGCATTTTAAAAATGTAGTAGTGGACAACCAATCAAATACCAGGGGGGCGTAACCTTTCGCTTCTAGAATTTGATGGACGTGCGTGGTCCAACGTGGCGTGTTCAGTCTTTACGACGTGACAAACTCAGGTTTAAAGATACTTCAAAGAAAAGCGGACTTCTTGAGTATATGCAGTTTTCTCACTTCCAGAATTTCTGCGTTTTTTTACGTTGAAGACGAAGAATGAAAACGTGCCTCACTATAGACTTGAAGTTATTTCCCTGGTAGTGCGAGGTAAACTGTTTTTAAAATACATTTTATGGCATGTGGCGTTATTAACGTATTGTAAGCATGTTATTTATTCTTACACATTTTGTTATGGAGGGTCATCATTCGCATGTTTTGTTTATCTAGAAACGGTTTTAATAAGTTTAAGGAAGGGGTATGTAGCACACCGTTTCTAAAAAGTATACTTAACTATCCTATTCGTTAGATATATTGCACGAATTAGTATGGGCCTAGAAAATAGTTACATTAATTTTTACCTAGTTATTGATATTATCTTATTTAATATTAATTTTTGCGTATATCATGTGGTGATGCATTGTGAATGTATTGTATACCATCAACTATGAAAGCCTTTGCGTTTAAAATGACATAATATGTGAATGATTTCTCTTTCAGTAAAATGATTCGCCATCATGATTTTTGTTACATTGTTCATTATTTGTGGTAGCGTATGGCAACGATATCAAATGATTGCATCATCCATCTTTTGGTGGTGAGGGGCGGGGTGGCGGTAACGAACAGTAATGCAGCTTATCCGGGGACACACGTGACAAGCTCCCCTACACACTCAGACAGTACAGAATAAATGGCAACATGCATCTGATTCGAATTATTAAAATGCATTAATCTGAAACATAAACCTATGATTATTCGCCACAGGTTGTTCTTTTCTCAGAGCATTTCGTTTTGTTTGGGGAGACACTGGAAGTAATATTTTAGTATCACATACATTTTTGTGTTTGACAGTGATCTGTGTTACCTAACATGGCTACAATTTGTAAGCTGTTCCATAGCAAGAAATACATCTCGGTGTGTCAAATTCTTTGCGTGACGTAATTATAGTAATTTTCCAACAATTAATTAATGGTACTAGTTCACCTAGAAATTAGTGCCGATCTTTGAGGACTGCGTTAGGTATTTACAGCAGTGTATAAGAAAATCTAACATGTCAACTTGCATCACTCTTCAATCATCTTGAGCTGAGAATTGCTTTTTCAGCTTAATAGTAATAAACCTAATCAAACCTAGAAACTCTGATTTTGGCTCAAAGTAACATGACAAGATATAGAAACTGCTGTTTGCCAATTAAGTGGCATACTATTTCCACAGGTAATTGGTGCTATCGCAGAATCATGTGCAAAACCGGTAGATGGTTATTCAGAAAAACCACAGTAAATGCTTCCAATAGTCTGTAGAATTTTAAACATTTCACTGTCGTTTTAGCATCAGTAGAACTATTATGTGCTTCACCAGTCTGTACCAGTCATAATTTTGAAATGCCACCGTTTGCTAATGTGGTAAACCTGACACAGAGGTTACTTAATGTCAAGCAGCCTAATTTTGAAGTTTTCTTCCACTCGTGGGGGGTGTGTCTGCTTTTGGGTGGATACTGTGTGTGCTGTGAGAGTGTAACTATTCTGAGGGAACCTTGCAGAAGGTGGACACTGAGGCTGTATTCAAGGTGATTATATACTGAGCCTCAGTTCACAGCAGTAGATGTCACTTTGAGAACTTCTTCATTTTTGATTATGCTACTCTTCTTATTTGCCTGTAGCTTGTTTTCTGTTTTCTTCTCCTTTTTTTGCATGCTACCAAAATACCAAAAGAGCTAAAGTTCCAGTCTCTCTCTCTGCGTAGGCTCAGAATTGGTTTTAGCAGATACTTGTGGCAGTATGTTTAACTTTCTTTTCCTCATGAAATTGTGGTTGCTATATGATTTTTAAAGTTTGGGTTTTATTGTTGTATGTAAATTAGCATATTGTGAAATGGTAGATAAACCTTTATTCACACAGAAAGATAAACCATTATATTCCAGTTATCCTCAATAATGTTGAAGGATTATACATAGCATATACTCATCGTATCACTTATACTGTATGGGCAAATTGTGTCTGAAATGAAGTGTGATGCTCAAACGGGTTAAAACTAGAAATTGTGACTTATCTGAATGCTGTGTGCGGTTCTGATAAAGCTTTATGAGCATGTGTTTTTGAATGGTGTGAACACTTTCTCCATGTTCACGCGTCTCGGTAAACGCTGTGACTAGTCTGTCGAATGAGCGCCTATGGGTAAGATATGGGGCATGTGAAGGCTGGAATTGAGTGGCTGTTTAATTCTCATTATGCTTATGAGCTGGTGTCACTTACATTTGGTGCTGCTTCTTAGCCTTAATTTCTCATCTCTGTTATGCAATATTGTTAGTAAAATGCTACAGATAATGAACTGGGTGAAATAAGCCGTCAGAATGCACAGGCTAAGACCTGTTAGTGCCTGGCAGTATGGATGGGTTTTGGATTTTAATCACTATTAACAGCCATGCAATAAAGTGGTATACAGCAGTAAGAGTGTTTTACTAGAGTTTTTATGACTTCATGGTTTATAAAGCCTGTCATTAGCTGTGGCTGATGGTTGTCTTGCTTGATGCCTTGAGAACGATATTTGAGTTTTGAAATTGCACTTGACCTGGGTCTGATTGGCATTGCGTGTCTTTTTCCCCCTCTGATGATTCCTTGAATGTAACCATCTTTTAATCCTGTAAGTAAAACTATGACAAGCAGCATGGCTTTCCGTCACACTGAAACTTATGAACATAAGAACTATACAAACTTTGCTGTTGGGGTATTTGGTCTGTTTACCGTTGCAGGTCTTTAGTCGTTATTGTATTTAATGAAAACGAGGTGATAAAGGCTGGGTACGGTCTGGGCCTTGGCGCCTGCATATTGTCATTCAGCTTAGGCGTGCGTTGACTCCATTGGGTAGTGTGCTGCTGCAGACATCAGGCTGCATTTAGGATTTATACATTGTCTTTTATATGCATTTGAAATGGCATTTGAATAGCTAAATAGTGGTATTGTAATGGATTCTGAAAGGAGTTCTGAAAGGACTCAAGGTGCGTGTGAGTGTGATGTGAATTCTGGCCTCTCCACATTGTACAGTTTCCAGTCGGTGTATGTTTGCTGTATGTCTGTATGTTCCAAACTGATGCATTTTTTTTTTACTTGTCAGTATATCTTGCACAAATATGAAAAACGTGTTTAATTAGGGAAACCGATAAAGGGGAAGTGGAATTTAACCAGAGGAGAAAAGTGAAATGTTCTGTCACTCTTAGCTATACAGATTTGATTTATGTTGCCTGTGCTGCTTTGCATTTTAGCGCTCAGATTATGAATGAATGAAGACCTGCCGCTTTTATGGTCATTGACACCAAGTGACAGTCTGCCAGTATGTAGACTTCAATCAGAGGGGCGCGGCACCTTTTCCCACAAGAAAATCTAATTATTGGAAGTATCATTGCACAATATACCCTAAACTTTTTTTTTCATATCTGGGGCTTCATAGTGACATGGTTTTGAATTAGTCCTCACACTATTGAGTGTTCACGACTCTGAGGACATGGGGCAAGGAGTTCGTGAGCAATGCTCGTTTTGGCGCTAAAAAAAATTATTCAGTACAATGATGAAGTCAAGTCAATTACACACAAGCTATTTTAGGAAGCATCGCCAAACACCAGTTGTAAGAGGTTATTTTTAATGTGCATATTAATATAATTTACCCACCTGTGTGTGCATAGTGATGTGGTTACCATCGTGCCATGGTGCCGAATTCCTCCCACACCCCAAAAATATGTTAGGACGACTAGTGTCTCCGAATTGTTCCGAGTGTGTGCACGCAATATTAACTGCAGCCCCCCGCCATCCTCATGACGAATAAGTCATGATGTGTTTCTGAGTAATCCATAATGATGTGTAATATAATTGGATACACGTGCTATTATTATTATTTCTAATTTGGACACACTCTGTTTGCCTCGAAATAGCACCAGTAACTAATATGTTTTTCAAAGTCCTCCACGGTTTATGGTTTAAATTGGTATACCACGGCAGCCTGGATTCGTACTAGGCACCATGGTCGCGGTCCCGCGTTATCTGACGACCGGGGCTGGCAGCCGGAAGAAGGCGAGGAATAGCTACCCGCCGGCTGCCGGCTCCCGATCGGGTACTGTAAGTTATATAACGTATCGGATATAACAAATACTGTTGGCCGCGGTGTGTGAGTCATGGTCCGAGCGCTTCCTATTCTTTATTTTATAGCTAAATACAGTCGCGGTTGGTTATAGACTATAACAGATAAGATCATGATGCAAAGTAAGCGAGGCCAGCTACATTTACGCCAAATGGAAATCAATACAAAAGAAAAGAGCGGAAGACATTTCTGGATACGTGTATCACTGTGGTGTGTAACAGTAGTAAAGTGTGGACCGTGTGATCAATTTTTTATTGTTATTTTTATTTCCCCGGAATGGCCCGATACACCATGTGGTGCCTCCATGTGCTGTTACGGCGCCTGTTCCGATCAACGACCAGGTCGATTATTTAATTTAAATAGTTCATAATGACCCGTTTTTTAACTTTACAAACCCGCAAATTCATGTTTGAGTGTGTAGTTTAAGAAAAAGCGCCAGTGTGATAAACACGGACGAGCCGAAGCGACGATGTGCTTTCAATGAAAGCATGTAGCACAGTGCAGACAGTACAGCAACGCAGATGCACCTTCCGAGAAGTTGGCGAGTGTTATACACTATTATAGACTAATAAACTTTAAAGTAATGGTTTACTTGACACATTCGTTTTAATTTGATGTTGATATAGGTGCCTCCATAGATTTTTTTTCTGTATTTATGCTTGAAATAAGCCATGTATCTGTGTATAACTAGCGAAAGTTTCAATAATAAAATTCACTACCACAGGTCCTATTGTATTTTTTTGCGTCAGCTGGAACTAGGTTAGCGTTGCTGAGGATTTCTTTGTATGATTAATGCAATAGGGCAGTAGTTGTGTATGCAGTTTTCTTCTGTCCTGACACTGTGTCACAGTTGCTGGTGTCACTGTCTTGCCAGATGGAGAAGACCCCTTTGCCTGCTGACGAGGATGGCAGAATGATGGCAGACACCCAGTCTGATGCGCAGCTCTTGGATGGAAATGGCAGCTCACTGGGCACGGCCATGGAGCCAGCCCGCGACGCCTGGGCCAGTAAGATCCAGTACCTACTAGCCCAGGTGGGCTTCAGTGTCGGACTGGGGAACGTCTGGAGGTTCCCTTACCTTTGCCATCAGAACGGGGGAGGTGAGTACTGCTAGGATGTAATGCTGCCTGTAATGCTGGCCGGTCCAGAGCGTGCATCGAGCATCCCGGGATGACATCCAGGCAGAGGTGGAGATTTCAGGTCCAGAAAGTACAAATCCAAACCAGGATTTTGTTTCACCAAACCAGTTGAGTACAAAAAGTCACAGTCACAGAGTACTCAACTGGTTGGTTGAAACAAAATCCTGTTTTGGATTTGTTCTTTCTGGACCTGAAATCTCCACCTCTGGATCCAGGCCCCTTATGAACATCCTGTGCCAGTTTTAGGAGATGAATAGATGGATGCCTGCAGTAAATATTCTAATGTGCACTGCGATTGGATGCTAGGTTATCGAATGCGAGTGCAAGATTCAGCCCAAAATTCTGCTAGTGAATCTGGTGTCAGACAGAGCAGTTGAAGTTGTGATGTAATCACAATGGTTTTTTTAGTGTAAACGACAATTTAAGTTGTTTCCTTATAAGCTGAGTTTTGGCCTTGAAAGGCCAAGAATGGCAGCTTTACATTGATTGTCTAGACTCTAGACGTTTCCTTCTGAAATACAGCATGTAAACTGTAAATGTACATTTATATGCATGAAATGTGTGTTTTGAGTTTTAGCATTGAATATCGGTAAAACCGAAATTACAGCATGTGCGTATTGGGAGTTTAATTTCCACTTTCCAGCTCTGCATGTGCTATGTGCACGCAGCACGGTGTTGATTCACTCTTCTTTTGCTGCATATATGCTCTTACAGCACACATGCCGCTTCTGTGAGATGTGTAGCCTCTCCCTGGCTCTCTCCCCAGGAGCCTTCCTCCTGCTTTACGTGCTCCTGCTCGCTGTGGTGGGAGTCCCCCTCTTCTTCTTGGAGCTGGCGGCCGGGCAGTGCATCCGACAGGGCAGCATCGGAGTGTGGAAACACATCTCTCCAAAACTGGCCGGAATCGGATACTCCAGCTGCGTGGTGAGCAGATGACGCTTTCTCATTTCCTGGTGCTGTACTTCACATACTTTATGTACAAGGACTAAATAATTTCCACATTTAGATGCTTGTGTGGATGTGGTTTAGTAGAGCTGCAGACTGTCTCAGTCTGTTCTGCAGTTTTATGGCTAGAAGTGTCTTGTCCCTGCTTTGCTGTGACGGGATGAGATGTGCATATCCATCAGTCTGTCGGTGTTTTGGAATTTTCGCTTTTTCTAATGGATGTAGTATCTGGCTGTTCAGTTTCCCACATTGACTGCCTTCTTACATCCAAACCTCCTTGTCTTTATAGCAGTAAAGTGAATTGTTTGACTGTTCACATTTTTATTTAATTACAGCTGTTATTTTCAGTGTTTTGTCGTTTTTTTTCACTACCAATACCATGATACCATCACACTAAAATCATCATCTATTTTAACCTGTTTTGTAAAGAAAAAACATGTTTACACTTCTAATAACTTTCAGGTAGCTGCTTGTATGGCAGTGATGCATGATACACAGCACAGAGTAGCATTATTGGTGATTGTGAGTGTTTAGGTTTTTTTTACTCAGATTAACTGAACTTGCTGAATAGTTAGTTATTTTTCCAATTACATATAATAGTAACTTCCTATTTGCATATTCTCACATTCTGAATGAGGGCTGGGTGATATGTGGATTTTAAGATTCACTTCAGATTTTATGTATGTGCAGTTGTCACATTGCAAACACTGAAGTAGTCAGCTAGGTTGAGATTAGGCTTTATACAGTCATACTATCTAGAAAATATACTTTGCTATTTTCAAAAATAACGTTATTTTACGGTGATGGTCCAGTATTTCAGAATCTTGCCAAGAAAAATTTGTTGAATGATATGGGGGTGGGTCTCCGCAATAAGATGCACAGAACAGAGATCCTCATTGAGTTTTGCTAAAACATTTTTGCTCTGAAACTTAGCAAGCTGTGCAGTTTTAATGATGCGTTTTTCATGTTAAAAAAACGAATGTGAAGTTTACCGCCACTGCGTTTACCCAAGCTCTGTATGTGCTGTCTGAGCCAATCAGAATCATTCTCGTCCTTGCCATTGAACTCCCTCATAGACAGCGTGGCAAGTTTGTGATAAATTTAACAAAAAAGAGTGAAGACGAGAAAAGTGAACAAGAACTGGCCACCAAAAGATATTCACCTTCTGCTGCATGGATGCGTTTTGGATTCCATAGAGACGATATTGAGTAAAAGCAAGTGGTTTGCTGGCATATTTCCTGACAGCACAGCCATCTTATTTGACAGACTGGATTTGTAGATAACAAGTTTCCATTTAGCTATAGTTTTATTTTGGGTAAATTTTCAACTCCTTTTTGTTTTATAAATATCGCAATGTTTATTGCAATAAATTGAGATTTTAAATTTTGTCAGTATCAATTTTAAGGAGTTGATTTGATTGGTAGATTAGATGGGTATAAGCCTCTGTGAAGGCATCAGGAGAGTGTGAATTTCCTTTTTGTTTTCAAATGCTCTGTGATGCGCTTGTGTTTATTCATGCTGACTGATACTGCAGCTTTATTTGTTCCTGTAAAGACTGCTCCCTAAGAGTACGCAGTTGGTATGTGGAGTATGCAAGTGACATTCCTTCGCTTGCAGAAGGTCAGCCGGCCAAGAAGGTCGACTGAATGTTAACCCTCAAATAGCTTGACATTCAGTTTGCTTTCCATCTCCTATTGACACACCTGCACTGTGGCACTTATCTTCACATTTGGCAGAAATGGGTGGTCACAGTATTGTAAATAGTTCCTTGTAAGACTTGAACCAGTCCGGGTGACTGAAAGAATCATGTGACTGAAGTGTGGGGCAGTTGGAATAGGGAACTAGAGTACAGGTTTAACAAAACGGGGTTAGTTGAAAAAAATGGCATCTGTATCCACTTCAGCACAGCAGAAACACACAAGGAAGCAAAATGGTTGCCTGGTATTGGGCAGGATAACTAGTATCAAGCAGCGGTGTCTTTGAGAGACAAAGCGCAAGTTCTGTTTTACCATGGTAAATATTTAGGCACAGGTGAGTGAATGAGCTGGTCACCTGAAACTGCTCTGCCTCCAACATTAAGACTCCTCACCTTACAGTCATGTTTTCTGCGTATCAGAACGCATGTCGGTCGTCTTCTGAAATTATGTCCAAAAACCAGTACAAGAAGTTGATCTGTAAACACTTATCAGACTTCTCAGTTCTAAGTACCCGAGTCCTGACCTGACACACCTCAGAATTAAACTCTACATAGACACCTCTGGGAGTCTGGGAGAGTTTCGCTTATTTAACAGGAAGCAGGTTTACAATCTCGGTTACCTCGTTGTGGTGAGCATGTGTACATGTTTGACAGTTGTGATAAGGTCCGTTGGTTCACCGTTCTGGTTTTCACCATCAGCCCCCGTGTTGTTTCTTTCCCTCTCTTCCTTCACAAGGTGTGCTTCTTCGTTGCCCTGTACTATAACGTCATCATCGCATGGAGCCTCTTCTACCTGGGCAGTTCGTTCCAGTCCCCCCTGCCCTGGGAGCAGTGCCCTGAGCCCATTCACAACCAGACTGGTGAGTGGACACGGCGACTTGCCGTAACGTCGCAGTGCCATCGGTGTCCGTCACGGGACCTGGACTTACTCCCTCAGCTGACAATGTGCCTTTAATCTACCTCAACTTTGTATATACCTGGTATACACAGGCGGTATCTAATGGTACTTCATTTATTTTTGTGCATGGCTGTGTGTGGCCCAGTGGAATGTGATGGGCACAATCACCATTAATAAAGTATCTGTATTCTATTCTACGCTTAACGGTATTTAAATAACCGTAGGTATAGCGTTAGAACTAAAATGGTCTCTGTCTCTCACAGTGAATGAGTGTACGAATAGTTCTCCCACCGCATACTTCTGGTTCCGCAAGGCTCTGGACATCACAGACACCATCAATGAGACAGGCCAGTTAAACACTCTCATGACCATCTGTCTGCTAGCTGCTTGGACTATTGTTTGCCTTGCTATGATCAAGGGCATCAAGTCATCGGGGAAGGTACTGATATGTGTGTGGCTGCTTTATGAGAAGTACATTATGTGCTCTGTTGACATGATTAACACTCCGCCTCCGCTCTCCCCCGCTTCTCTTCAAGGTTTTGTATTTCTCCTCCATCTTCCCCTACGTTGTGCTGCTGTGCTTTCTTATCAGGGGGTTAATGTTGGATGGAGCATCTGAGGGCATCATCTACATGATCTACCCTAAGGTATGGATTCCACCGTGACCTGCATCGGTTTCCGCCAAATAGTGCTTCACTCTGTCCTCCAGCTTGTCGTGAATATAGGCGATTTGAGCTCAGGATATAAAAGGATACATGTGCTGAGTGTCCTTCAGCTTGGTAACTCCTGTCCTTCCAGCTGGAGATCTGGAGCAGCGTGCAGGTATGGCGACAGGCGGCCACCCAGGTCTTCTTCGCGCTTGGGCTGGGCTTCGGCTCCGTCATTGCCTACTCCTCCTACAACCCCCTGAGGAACAACTGCCACCGAGACGCCCTCATGGTCTCCTTCATCAACTTCTTCACGTCCGTTCTGGCTACCCTTGTGGTGTTTGCCGTGCTGGGCTTCCGTGCCAAGACCAAGGCCATGGAGTGTGTGGCCCGGTGAGGGGGTGGCGTGATG
>JAABNX020000106.1:19661446-19671733 GCA_015163995.2 Mormyrus lacerda | reverse complement strand
ATATCTGGTTATTGAGCGTTGATGACGTCATATGTAAATAATATGCGGCCCGTGAGACTTGAACCTGGACATAGTGCAGCCCACTGCTCTACAGTGTAACCAGAGGTGGATAGTTCAGATCCAGAAAGTAAAAATCCTGACCAACATTTTGTTTCAACCAACCAATTGAGTATGCTGTAGTGAACTGGTTGGTTGGAACAAAATATTGGTCTGGATTTGTACTTTCTGTACCTGAACTGTCGACCTCCACGTGTAGCTGCTTGGGAGCAGCTTCAGGATTCCTGCAGGCCTGTATTTGATAAGTGGTTAGAAAGTGGATGGATGTCATGGTAAATCTGAAATCATGTACTTATTGATAGCTTTGTTATTATTTGTGCATTGGGTTTATATAGTCATTAATACTCAGGGGCAGCCCTAGCACGTGCAGTGCGCTAGGTGGGCGTCACCACCATAATTCTAGCAGCACCCTATATGGCATCATATAGTTTATATATATACAAAATGTACAAGATGGATGGAAGAATAAAATTTGTATGTGTACTGTGTGGAAGTTCAGTGTGCAGGACTGCAGCCTCACACATGTGGGACCCAGTTCTGGCCCTGGTTCTGTGCCTGCTTTGTGGGGTATTCCCTTGCTTTGTGCCCGGTCTATCCTGGAACAGGCTCCAGATTTGCTATTCCCCTGTGCTGGATAGGCAGTTATGAAAGACAGAGGGATACACGCTAAAACTGTATGCGTTATACCATTCGTGAACATTTTAATAGTATTAAAATGCTTAATTTAATATAAATATATACAACGTCTTTCTTGCAATATGGGCTTAACATAGCATGTTCTCCCATTGTTTGCATAGATTAATGCCCAGGGAGATGTTGTCTTGGTAGCGTTTCCACCCTGGGACTGAGAGACAGCAACAGGCATGTTGGTCACAGTGACTGCAAGGGACCAGGAAGCAGGCGTAGACTCAGGTGCTAAACGGCGCAGAAAGCAGGAGATCACGCAGCTAAAGACGAAGGAGGAGATCCGTGAGTACAGCTATACCTGGAGTGTTAATGAGGGAAATGGGTTAAAATATTGTAACAGAGGTCCGTGACTGTAGAGGGAGGGGTGATACAAATCAAAGGTGAAAAAACAAAGCAGCGATGAAGATGAACTGAGGAACTCAGCTGGAGTTTGACCAAAATACAGACAATTAGATTAAGGGAAATAGTGCACTTTCAATGTTTACGCTGCTTGATAGATATTAATTGCTGAAAGATTGTGAAATAAGATTGAAATATATTGATAAACATGTTCTAGGGCTCAGTAGGTGCTTCTTAAGGTTTACCTGGACAATAAAGGGCATATTTATGGCAAACCATTGCAGCACATACTGTAGATACATCATTTTTCATTTGCAAAAAAAAAATGTTATGCTGAAGATTTGCTGCTTTGATCCTTATCTGGGAGATTCGGTATGAATCTGAGATTTGGTAGGTTGACTTTATTAGACCAGGGATTTTGCAGTCCAGGAAATAAGCTCAGTTTAATAGCAGGAACTGAGGAGAGAAGCGCGGAGGCAGCTGTGTCTCTCCCCTGTGCGGCTCCCTGCTTTCTCACTCGCGTGACTGATTTCTTGTCCCAGGCCGTCAAGGGCCTCACTTTCTTTTTCACAATTGGATGACGGGGGGGAGCCTTGCTGTTTATATCGACCTCGACGACAGTTACAAACAGTGATTAGAAAGCAGTCATACTGTCACTGTTGTTTTCCATGTTACATAGAGAGTATGTGTTTCTGGACTGATTTGTTTACCCCCTCCCCCCCAACAATACTCCCACGCACATGCAAATGATCAGCTTTCCATGCTCATGTTGGGTGAGATCATCCATGTTAGGGAAGACACTTTGAACTAGGAAAAGATCTACAAACTACCATTTCAATTAAAATGCACTGGATTTCACTTAGGCACTGAGCTCTTGCTGTGTGCTGATTGGTCAGTCTCCTATAATCATACGTGTCCTTATCACAAAGATTTCTCATACACCCTGTCAGAGTTGCTCCTTGTAATATTTCAGTATTACGTCTACTATAGCTTTATACTGTATTCCTTATAATGTAATTTAAAACGCAGAACATGTAGCAAAATTCCCTCTTACATTTTTTTTCCCATTTGAACATTTTTTTTCACATTATGTAAATATGTAAATAAGTTAAAAAAAATAGGTAATAAAATATAAATCTGTGATACTGCAACCTAAAGCCTCACATTTGTGCACATATTAAAGTCCATTTACATAGCAGGTGCTATAATCCAAAGCAAATTACACTTCCGAAAGAAGGATTAGCCACATTTAGGAGCAATTGGGGTTAAGGGCCTTGTTCAAGGTCTCAACAGTGACATCACTCTGTCACTTATGGGGTTCGAACCAGCAACCATCCAGTCAAAGGCACAAAGTCCTAATCAACTGAGCCACACTGAGCATGTAATGGGTCTTAACCTGTACCTAGAACTTAATGGACTAAGGATGTTGACAGCCATCACTTGTAATATTCTTGTTTTCTCCCCTTGCTGTACAGTAGGACACAGCAATGGCCTACCTCCTTGTCCTCAGTGTGTGCCTGGCCATCCACTCCTGCCTGTCTCAGAGCTCTAGCTCCGGGCAGCTGGACCATGCCTCGGCCCCTCTGGTTCAAGCAGATCCTGGAGCCAGGCCACTGGCCTCCATCCCTGCGGAAGGCCGCTATGAAGAAGAAGAGGAGATGCACATCACACAGGAAAAACACTGTAAGGCGAAACCGCCCATTCAGACGCAGCAACGAGCGTAGCTCAGCGACGGTAATAGGAGCAGCATGCATTTATCGTATAATTCACACATGCAAAATGATTAAAATATACAAATTTGTATGGGTTAATGTTCATTTTGATTTACGGTGTCTAGTAGTGGGTAGTATGATTAGGGCAAAACTGAAAATTACAATAATGTATAATAAAATGCAATGCAGTTTCTCAACCCCGTCCTCCCTGAGCAAAAACATGGACTGTCTGGGGGTCCCCGAGGACTGGACTGGGAAGCACTGATAGAGTGAAATTCGGCTCTTACAGAGGGAGACACGGGGGTGACAATGTAGTTATTTGCTTTGTAACATTTAAAATGAAGACAGGAAACGAAGGGATTACTGGCTCACACATGTTTATGTGGGTGTATAATGAACAATTGTTCTCAGATAAAATATTTCAAAGAATATTAGCTAGAGAGTCCATATGCTGAGCCCTCTGTGCCCATATGCCTGTACTGAGGGAGTGCCTGTATCACATGTGTACTGCAGTAGTGCACTCTCCTTGGCGGGGCACTGAGGAATGCTCTCTCACTGGTGTTCCTCTGCTCTTCCTGGGCAGATGCTCGCCTGGGTAAAGACAGCAAGCTGGGCATCTTCATAGCCGCCTCTTTGGGAACCTTAACTCTGATGGCAATGGTCTATTGCATCTACAGCCAGTTCTACAACAAGAACCCGTACTCACACGCTCAGCTGCAGGATGACACAGGTATACCAGTATTCTGTCCTGGTTCTGTGAGTGTGTGTGCATGTGTGTGTGATGTTTTTGATTATCCATGATTAAAATGTGTGGTGAAACGGAGACAAAGGGCTGTTCACACACTAGAGAGTTTAAGCTCACTACTATCCAGGATATGTGTAAATGTTCTAATTATGCGTGATAGTGACAGCAGATAATTAGTGTAATTTCAAAACATATATTAGTATTACTAGTAACAATTTCATTACCAGATATAATCATCACTCCAAAAACAACAACAACAAAGTATTTAATTTACTTCCATCCATCCATCCATCCATCCATCCATCCGTCCGTCTTCCAACCACTGGTTTGTCATGACTTGGAGCATCTCCCAGACAGCACAGGGCAAAGGCTGGGGTTCCCCCTGGACGAGATGCCAGTGAAGCGCACTGCAATATGAAAACAACAGCAATGTGTCAGCAAATACGGCATATCACTGGCTCGCTGTTGCATGAGCTGCAGAGTGTCCTCAGAGGAGGCCGGAATGTGATATGCAGGCTGTATTGCCGCTGACCCCCCTCTCCTCCTCCCCAGAGATGACGCTTGACCTCGCAGAGTCCTCTGCCTCCTTCTTCCCTGGCTATGCCGTGCCGATGGATAGTGAGAAGGGGATGTGGAGGGCTGGGTACGGCTCCATCTCCCACGCCCCCTCCATCATCGCGCTGCCCACCCCTCAGTCCCACCTGCTGCCGGCGGTTCCCTTCCCCCCCCTCCCCGTCTCTCGTGCTTCCCCCCTGCAGACCATCTCTGCTCAGGATTTGGAGAAAAGCTTCATCTGACACGTCACGCAAACACATCTTACAGTCGTTAAACATCCAGCTATATGCAGTAAGACAAACTGCATAATAACAATTTTTCTAATAGCTGAGTGCTAATTGCTATAAATTGTCATGCAGAATCACTTGTTGCATACATTATACACACCGTAGTAATATTTTGGTACTTTTATAAGTACCAAATATAAGACGTGAAATATGTTTAGCAATGACTTTTGGTTTCTACAAGGACATACTTCCTATTTGCCTAGGTAGATCTGTGTAATTGTATACAGGATATGAACATGTAACTAATAACTGTAAGATGAATTCATCAGATGAATCATGTTTCTGTGTTTCTCACCTTAAACTCTTAGTGCCTCTTTTCACAAAACCATCATTGCTAGTAATTAAATCTGTCTGTCAATAAGTACAACGGATGCAGTGGCAGAACTTGATCACAAGGTGGAAGTGTCTGTTGTTCACATGCCTTACTAAGTCTTACTAAGCTGTCATCACAGTCTACTTATGCAGTACTTATTTGTTTTTAAGAACAATATAAATAACAAAAGCAGCAGCAGCAACAACAACAACAATAATAATCATACACTAATAATACTCGTCATTCCCGTTTCACAGTATTTATAGTTTTAAATTATAGTTATAACGCGCAAAGCTTAATCGGAGAACGTTCATATAGTATTTGATATTTATGTGTTTGAGTGAATGCGTACACTGTCCACTGAACAAACGGTAGCTCTCACTGGCCGTTTATTTATCTTGTGACACTAGGAGGTGTGGTGGAGGTATAAATAAAGTGAGAGATATTTTGAGTAGTGGAAAAGTAGATCCCAGAACACATATAGTAAACTCAGCAGTTTTGATGGGACAAGAAGTGATACATCTCTTTTGTTATACAATACTTTGCCGGTCAGTCTGTAAGTACGTGTGTGATCTGTTTCTGGCAACAATGACAGTGCCATCCCCTGTAGATACAGAGACAGATCAATTTGGTGAAATCAGCCGACATGTACATATGTACATGTACAGACAAATCCCAGTTGTCTTTGGCCATTAAAATGTAACACTTTCGGAACATATTTAGCATAAGAAGTATTTTTGAAGAAGAATTACACCTTCTTGCTTTGAATTATAATATTAGGCCTAATGGATGATCGACTTGATATATTACGACGGCCCTTGACCGGAATATATCGGAGTTTGCAAAGCAAAACAGTAATATGAGTGATAACATTCGTCAAATAAGATCGCGTGTGCTTCATATGGGAGATGATGCATAGTTTCTTTTTTTTTTTTTTTTTTAAGAAAAAAAGAATTCACAAGAGTATGAAGACAAATTGTTAGCTTTATGCTATTAGCTAGGGACGTGATGAGAGATTTCAACGTATATTTGTGGGAGGGTGGAAGGGGAGGGATAGAGAGACTGAGGTAGCCACAGGAAGCGCACCGGAGCTGGAGCGCGCATGGGACAGTAGCATCTCGGTCGGATCGGGGAGTCTTAAGGATGGAGATCCGACTAGACAGGTTAAAGGCTGCTGCGGGAAAGACCCTTGGGAAAATACACAGGTACTTATATTTTTACTTAACCAGGTGCAGATACAACTGGCTGCTATACTTTAAGTTGTTATGCTACCGACTCCACAAAATCACTGCCGACTTTATATCTCTCAGTAATTTTGCCTGTAGTTTAAGTTGCAATAGATCTATATATTTCCGTTATTTGTCAAATCCAAATTGGAGGTTACACGTTTAAAGTCATAATGTTCAAGTACCATGAGATGACTGGACAATTGTTCAAGAGTTTTCAGAATGTATTCGGTATGACTATGGGTAGACTGGTAATAGTAACTCTTTTCTTGGCTGACTTTATACGATGATGAATATTAATTGATAAAACTAGAGTGCATTTTTCTTTCCGATTAGCCTAATTATATTTTGATTTGAGAAGATGTCATTCAGGACTGTAGTATCAGACAGTAAGCCAGTACTAACTAGATTATACACTATAAATATCGAGGACTCGGATGGACAGTCATCACCAAATTGTTCTTTCGACGATCGCAAAGCTTGGCCAATTTTCGTTTTAAACTTGTTTTGTAAAACGGTCAATTTAATGTGTATGGATGAAAAGTACAAGTTGTTGATTTCAATAAATATTAACTACTAAATTATCCCAAGGTTTTGGCAAGTTACGAAATTACTCTAATCCACAACCGTATTTCGGCCACCTTCTTGTTCATTTTGAAGTAAAATAACGCATACAGTACTACCTGGTTAACTTTAATAAAAGAACGATCATAATATAGTTATTTGCCCTAACGATTCATTTGTTTTCTCTTAGGTGTAGCAAATGATAAACTGACATACTCTTTGAGTTAAATTAATCATCTTAAATCTGCCCTCGTCATAATCTTTTCCAGCAACAGCACAGTTCTTCATAGTACTTGTTTTTATTAGTACTAATAATAGGTATCTGCATGTTAAGATATTCAAGTTCAGATAACAGAGAGCTAGAGCAGGGACGGGGGTGTTCTCATTATTACAAATATATGCTAAAGTATATGTTAAAAAATCCTTGTTCAGTTTAACAGGAGGAAGTGAATATAGGCCTACTTTTAAAAACCGTATATAAATAGTAACGATATACATTTAATTAACAATGATAATGATTGTATCGAAAGTCGTTCATTTATGTCCATCCATCCACGAACCAGTACACCTTTAACCAGGTAGCTGCTAAGAGGTTTGTATTCAGACCAGTGCCCAGCAAACCCGACAAATTAAAACAGGTCTTCATATCTAGGCTACGATAATTTGCCGACGAAAGTCTAGATAGGTTAAAAATAACAAGCTGAATAATGTATTTAGTGCACAATACTTGGCCATAGTCTTGGTTCTAACTACTGTTATCAGCTTTGCATAATCTTTCACCATACAGTAAATAAATGCGTGTATTTAAATACATTTAATTAAAGTAGGCTATAGTTAAAGTACAACTAGCCTAATTTTATAAACTATAGAAATAAAAACAGTAAATTCGACATGATTAATTAGAAATAAAATATTAGGCTACTGGCCTACTTTGCTAGAGTTATATTTACTGCAAATGGATTTCTAATGTAAATGAAATTGTTCTTCAACGTATTTTTCCACCAAGTCTAAAACAGGATATATTATGTGGTCAAGTAATAGAAGTTATAAATAGAAAATAGCCTAGATAAGTGGTTATGAACAATGAATGTAATTTTTTAATATTTTGTAAGCATTTTAATATTATTGTGTGTAACTGTAATGTAAATAACAGGTGAACTTGCAAATTACCTCGGTGACCAACCGTGACGTCTACATGCAGCTTACAGTTCATTGACCGGTAATCAACGCGCGGTCTTCGTCGTTGCGCTCGGATTTCGGATTTAAGAAAGCGACTAAACGCATAAATCCCCTCCCGAAATAGACTGCTTCCCTGTTGCTGGTGCACGCAAATCCCAAAGTAACCCAGCCTTCTCTGTGTCTCTCCGGGAAGCTCATGCAGCACCGAACGCCTGCTTTCTCACCTGCCCCGCGGACACTCAGTCCTGGGAGTCATTCTTACAGTAAAGGCAGTGGCGCAGAAGCGCAGACCCCCTTCCTGTCCCACAGTCGCGTGCTCAGGTGTTTCATGGCATTAGCAGGAGACTCTTCGAAAAATTGGCTGTTAAGCTTATTATTAATCTAGCACTGCGTTAATGTACGGAAATTATATCTGCGACTGACAATCTGCAAAAATAGTTCAACAAATAGGCCTAAAGTTGCTTTATTTGTTCCAAATTTCAGGTTCGCTTTATTTTAGGAGTGAGTGACCTGAAACTTTTGCAACCTCTACAGATTTATCACTCACGCTTCAATTAATAATTCATATGCACATGTATCACTTGATGATAATGGGTTTGATTCATCTATCCATTTTCCTTACATGCTTGTCCTATCCAGGGACTAATCCGGAAGCTATGGGTGCAAGGCAGGGAATAATCTAGGATGCATCTCCATCTTGCAGGGCACACATACATACCAACTGCACACACCTACAGGCAATTTGGTAACTCCAATTCACCTGTGCGTGTTTTTGATCTGTAGAGGGAAATCTGGAGAAAACCCTACAATGACACAGAGCACGCAAACTCCACACGCATAACACACGTGCAGCCAAGGTGGGGACTCATACAGGGCTAACCACTACACACCACCATGCTGTGCCCAGTATGGTTTAGTAAATAGATAAATCAGGTTTAAACAACCAATAAGTAGGGTAGCTTTATGGTTAGTACTAAATATTTACAATAAAATGTTATTTTATTTGACTTGATGTGATATTTATGTATATTCTATGTGTTTTATGTATGCAATTCTATAATTTGGTGGCTGCTCTGGGCTGGGGAGGGGCAGGGGAGCTTATCGTAAATATTACTCAAGATGATTTTTTAGAAGTCTTCCACTCGATGCAGAGAGTTTCGCTACCTGTGAGGTGTACATGTGTTACTCAACTGACAGCGACTTGATCTTGCATCCAGAGTGCAGTCAGCACTTCATCTATTATTTACATTTTCCCTCCATCAGAAAGCCCTGAGTGTTTCTATAATAAACACAGCAAGGTCAATTCAGCAATTGCTACTTCTAGGTCAACACTGACTTTGGGATCCCCTAACATTTTACTGTTTGTGAATGTTCTAATGTGAGAATGCATGAAGGAATGGCTGTGAACCCCATCTCTGTATTGACTAACAATTTCTGGTCAGGCTTTCTTAAGATAACCATCTTTGCCTAATGGCCAAGTCTTGGTTTTTGTTCTACACAAGAAAGAAGTTGACAGATTCTAGACTATGGTTTTTTTTTTTTGAAGTTGCGGAACAGATGACAGGACAAAATTACCAGTGACACCCACAGACTAGCAGATCTATGTAGTTGGAGGTCTCAAGGTCAGCTGTGAAGATCACAGTTAAGGTGATGTCTTTAAAATTTCGCAATACAAATAATTTAAAAATGACTACCAAATACTGTACTGAAGGACAGCAAAGCAGGCAGTCTTATTTTTCATTATTTATTAACTTAAAAGGATAACATGAAACCAGTTTTTTAAGTTCCCCTTTTTTCCATTTCCAGCCAATGCAGTCTTCTCTGATTTCTGTTCTTCGCGGCTCTTACAGAAATCTCAGTGCCTGGACTAAATTTGCGTACTATGAAATGTGACCACACTGCTCTATACTCTTCCATATTGATTGCCATTTATATCCGTGCTCCCAGAATGGAATGAGCAGAAGCATGTTGGACTGTTTCTGTTTGCATCACATCACACTGGATATTGTTCTGTGGAAGTATTGTGCACTGTAGCTGCTGCCTGCAGCAGGAATCCCAGATGCATTTTCAGATATTGTTAAAATAAGACAATATATAACTTCCATTATAATTACAACTTAAACATCTCAAATTTCTCTGAAAGAGTGTTTTAATATAATAAAATCAGTGCATGAGTTTATTTTTATTGTAAAATCACTGGCTACGCATTCAAATTCTGAGATGTCATGTTCTGTGGGTATGGCCACTGTCGCACGGTGACTCTGAGGGCAGCATTGTTGCTTCATATCTGCAGGGTTGTGGGTTTGAATTCCATGTTTCCTCTGTCTGTGGAGTTTCCGTGTTCGTCTGTGTTTTCTGTTCTACACATTTAAGTTTAATTATAATTTATAGTCTTAAGACAATTAAGAACATCAAGCTAAGATAATTGGAAATGTGCGCTACAATGAACTGGCATCCCATTCAAAGTGTACCACAGCCTTTTGCCCTATAGTAAATTGTCATCCCACCCAAGGTGTAGCCCAGCCTCGTGCCCTATGAAGGATTGACATCCCATCCAGGGTGTACCTACCCTTGTGCCCTATAATGGACTGGCATCTCATCCAGGGTGTACCTACCCTTGTGC
>JAABNX020000106.1:19593725-19622917 GCA_015163995.2 Mormyrus lacerda | reverse complement strand
ACAAAAGGCATTACATCCATGTCAAAACTCAGGACAACACACAAAGCGAAAAATATAAACCTGCAAGTTTTAACATTTTGTGTGCATAAATATCTTAATTGCAAGTCCAAATATGAAACTAGAAAGCACCAAAACAAGACTTGCGTGTGCATGTAGACATACTATTATGTCCCGATTTTAGACAATAGCATTTGGCCCACCTTGTCAGAGAAACTGGACACCAACTTCCAACAACAATATATATGCAAATATACCAGTAATTTTCAACCACATTTATTTGAAATAATTTTACCTATTACTGCACACAGATTCCACACTGATCTGTTGATACATCAGGACAGGAACCAGATTGTAGTTACAGTAAAAGTAACATTAAGGACATTTTTCAAACACTTTGGAAAAAGTAACCTACCCTGTATTACCCACTTAACAGCATAAACCATCTTCCTTATTATATAAGAGTGTAAAACAATGCCACATTTCACAATACTTTATTTTTATGTAGCAGATAGCTAGCTAGAGTGGGTAAAGAAAGGTGAAAATCTCTAAACCACATCACACTCCGGGCCTGTGGACCACATCTGGCACAATTCGTTTCAGACTGCAAAATGATTCTGATATCCTGTTAAAAATGACTTGGAAATAGAGGTGTAACGGCACACAAAACCCAAATTTCACTACAAACCATTGATTTGGGTTTGGTGTAATTTTGATACAGCAGGAAGAATAGAATTTGTTTTGAAAATATTACTCAAACTAAGTTTACAAACACAATCTGGAACAATTGTAAACCAAAGGCAATGGGGAACACTTATTTGCACATTGCAGTGTAACAGAAATGAGTCTTGATTACATGAACCACTCACTCTCTCTGATATTGGTGTAATTTATTAGAGAACCAAAATGTTCTGAAAGAGCTATTTGACTCACCAGCTTACAGCAATAAGCATGTTTCCTGTGTTGAACATCTACTTATAAACTTGGGTTGCACCTGTGACAAGGAATGTACTGTATTCATTCATTTCATAGTTATTTTGAACTGAAAATTAAGCAACTAAAACAAGCAGAATGTACGTAATGATACAGTCCTACCCGGGAAGCAAATCAGCATAAAAATCAGGATGACAATCCACTTGTAATCGTGTTTTCGTGGCAAAAGAAAAATCTCATTTAAAAGAAAGACGAAGTGGGTCAGTCACAAAAAGATTATTAACAGCTCATCTGTGCAGTGGACTCATTTGTCAATCCTATTTCTACAAGGAGGTTTTTGTGTATGAATGCTCAGTTTTATTTAAAATAAATTCCCAGAAATAATGTTTATTACAGAGTTCACATTTGTATGTCATTTGCACACAGTAAAGATTTATTGAAGGGGAGGGAGGGAGTTCAGGTCATACCATTAACAACTACATAAATAAGCCTTAGTCGACCCACAAAGTCATTGGTAGTAACATGGCCCTTTCAATGACGAGCTGGTGTGTCAAACTCAGACAGCTTGTACACTTGTCCTCCTCACAGAGGTGACAGTTAGGAAAATCAAAGTGCTGAACAGGGTAAAAAGCCCAGGAGAATGATTTGTCATGAAAATATGCTACTTATAATAATGCAACTGCAAACTGGGACTTGCAAGCAAAAGCCTAATAGCCAAGCCCAAAGCAAGCAAGTTTCTGGCTCAAACGGAAGTAAAACTAGTCGTCCAGGAGATGAGGCACAGTGTCAGGGAACTTACGCATATCTGTGTGATTTAGTGTATCTTGATCAAAATTTCCTTAACAGTTCTACAAACATGAGCCATTACTTTCAGAAGTTTTCCCAGTTATTCTGCAGCTATTCCCCAGAGTGCTTACATGTCGTTTTTCCAACTGACTCTTCTGTGCAGTTCAACCAAGTTCTGCAGCACAGAGGTCTGGAGTCAAGGCTCATTGGTCTGATTTGTTAACATCCCTTTTAGGCCAGAGCATCTGACATATATTCTGGGTCCTTGCTGAATGGACTGTCAGTGGAAATCACACATGCAGAGTTCATGCCATTACCCTCTCCCCTACTTACTTCCAAAAATGACTCATTGGCCCATAAACCAAATTCCACTCCTCAGACATCCAGTTTCTTTGTTTTTTTTGCCCAGGCAAGTCTTTTTCTTTTATTCTGTGATTTTAATAGTGGCTTCTTTGCAGAAATTCTTCCAGTTAGGCCGGCTTCGCGCAATCTTCTCTGAACAGTAGATGTTGAAACTTCTGTACTTCGAGAAGCATTCAGCTGAGCTTGTATGTCCCGTGCTGATAACTGTCGATTCCGCAGACTTGTGACTCGGATAAACGTATTCTCCGATTCTGAAGTCGCCTTTGGCCTACCTGACCTTGTTCGGTCTTCATGAGTGCCAGTTTCTTCAACTCGTTTGATGGTCTTGGCCACAGCACTCACAGACACTTGCAAAGTTCTTGCGATTTGTCTTAAAGACTGACCTTCATTTCTTAAAGTAATCACAGACTGTCTTTTTTCTTTGCTTAGTTGAGCATTTTTTGCCATTTTCAACTCACTTACCTTCAGGAGTGACAAATGTTTTCCTACGAAACATACGTATTGTAACTACACTCTCAGCCGTTAGCAATTGGTACCAAAAAGTTAAGGTAACCTGCCAGGTAATTCAGAGATCAAAATAATTTAGGCCAGTGTTACAAACTTAAATCTAGACTTCAGACTAAACCTTCTAGCTTTGATATTTAGATTTCCAATTTTGATTAAAATTCAGTTTCTCTCACTTCACTGGATTGCAGGAGTATATACACAATCACGCAAAGAATATGTGCACACAGCCTAGATCATGCAAAATTTCACTGGTACTGGAAGTTGAACACTATAAATCATGTCAGAGTTGTCAGAGTGCTTTGACAGGAGAATGAATTTAAACACTGTCGTTGGTACTCAGACCAACAAGACAGCATTGCCTCCACAGCTTCCATTCCGTTACCTAAGAGGACAGACAGAAAAATGATCAAACTTAGCAACTGAAAATGGAGAACAATCAAAATGAATGTAGCAGTTATTGATTTTTATTTTTTTATTTATTTAAGTCTATTCTCCTCAGACTCTGTCTTGTCAGGACAGAGAAGCACTTTTGACACCACAGACATTCAGAGCCCAGTGCAAAGCATCACAGGAGAAATCAGCACAAAAAAAACCCTAAAAACTGGTATATTAGTGTAGATATACAGTCCAATGCCCAGTTTAAACAAGCATCTTAACTTGCCTGAATGTCTTCCAAACAGCTGGGTCCTTCACCTACAGTAGGAACAAAGAAGAAAATAAGAACTATCAAGAATGAGTAAGTGAATAGACTTCATACGCATAATAAGTGTTGAACAGTAATCTCCTCAGACTCTGCCTTGTCAGGACAGAGGCACATGCGTCACCACATGAATTCAGAGCCCAGTGCAAAGCATCATGGGAGATCAACACCTCACCCACATGCAACCAAAACATGAATTTTTCCAAATAAAGGTCGTTTTCTACAGTCACCCCCCCCTCCGAAATTAAAAAAGTAGTTATTACTTCTGCTCTTGTTGGGAAATATAAATTCATTAATGAACAGGACCATGTGATAGCAGTGCAAATGGGTTGAATAAATTCATTCAAAAAACTAGAAAACCGAAAAAAAAATATTCCAGGGAGTAAAGCATCTCAAAAATTAAATATTGTGGCACAATAATGGCTGGTAATAAAATAACCACAAGCTGAATCATTTTGTCCAGACCAAAATCGTATTTACTAGTGCATACATGGTGGCAAAAAATGCTACGATATAACTTAAAAACGACAACGATACAGATTCTGCAGGCAATGTACCGCAAAATCGTGTAAGACAGAGTACGTTGATCTTAACAGTACAAAAATCGAGAACGAATAAACTTGCAGAATTCTACACTGTGAATGGTATTCCATTTCCACCGCCAGATCTACAAAGACTGTCAAAATCGATGTTCATAATTTGGAAGTTATTCAAAAGTAATATCCTCACGTGTTTACCAGTTACATTTAGAGCACAAAGCGGGACCACGTGCTGATAAGAAACGACACTAATTAGCCTGGCGCCTCCAGCGTCCTTACGAATTAAGACTCCTTTTCGTTTCAGTTTTTATTACTTTTTTAATACAACTCCACAGTTCACCAGAAGCCACATAGCATATGGGCAATATCTATATAGCATGTAAAATATCAGTCAATTACACAACAATGCGACTCAAGTCGTCTAAATCTATTTTACCGTCCAATAAGACCCGTCCCTTGCACATCGAGAAAAACTTAAATTTAACACCTAAGTGGTAACTTAAACATGCTCCTACATTTCATATAGCTGACAATCTTCAAAACAAAACTGCTAATCAACGAATAGTGAACTGATACCGACCGCGATCTTCAAAATAAACCAAAACGCCAAACCAATGTCATTCAAAAGACAGGCACACAGATCGTTAAACATCAATCCTTGTTACCAAAATGTCACAAAAACATTCCTAAGACTAACCTGAGCAGCACACCGGCTGCACACTCCTTCGGACGTTGTATTCTGAAAGACAGAAAAAGCAACATGGGTGGCTTTTAATACGCATGTATTCGAAGGACCCCGGATGTTGTTCGAGGTTGTCCGGCGTAATAGCCTGCATCGGAACCTTGCAGATATTTATCTTTCGGGTTTCTTCTAATTGTTCCGTATTTAAAATATCTTCAGCCCTTTACAATAACAATCATTTTATACATGGGATGAATTAAAGTTATTACATGATCATTTATTATACTCCCAGAACTACAAAAATTTATAGATAACCCGCGTCCACAGAAATTTGCGCATGGCTGTTTTATATAGAAGAAACCAATATGGAAATCCGTGCACCCATGTGTGTGTGTGTGGCTGAGTTATGCAAAGAATAATAATAACTGCAAACATAAAAGTTAACAAATGAGACTGGAAAAAAATGCCTCTGCTTTCCACATTTCTTGAACATACTGGGAAAGGATACACACTTCAGTTTCCGCATAATTAATGTATATTGAGACTATCCCAGTATCACTGGTAGTGGAATAAATTGTTGCATATCATTAATATAGCTGTTTTTGTGGAAGGAAAGATATGTGAACCATATACAGTATCAGGCACAGCTGACCATTGCTTCATCTCCTTACTGTCCAACACATTGGCAAAGGCCACTTACGTCCATGAAAAACACGGGAGGGTGGCTGTTTCTCAGAGCCACCGTTTCTGGAATCAACAATCAGCCCACATTTAATAATCGCTTCGAGCAGGCACCTTGGCCATTCTACTGCACAGCTGTACGGTAAGTGAACCTCCTGACCCTGTCTGCCTAAAGTATGCAGTTGCGGCCCCATGTTTGCATTAATGAGCATGTATACCTAATGTAGTGAGCGTGCTACAGTAAATAACTAAAATTAGCAATCTGCCCATCCTTGAAGCTGCCTCTGTCTAATTATATAATTCATTATGCTTGATCATATTATGATTCCCAGGTGTAGAAAGGCAAGCACCAACTGCTTGTAAAGTTTTGTGATTGGTGAAACACAGAATAAAATGCTGAGTTTTACTTCAGTGAACAATTATTATTTTCTTTGCAATGTCACTGTTGATCACTCCCCTTAGCCGATATTAAGTAGGTAGAAATGGTCACTTCATCAAAGGGTCAATGTTCTATTATTTCCTAATTCATGCACATCTGTTCATAAATTCCAGTCTTCTTTTTTACCTTATTTTTAATTGACATACCTGCAAATGTCAAGCCCATTATCTTCATCTGAAATCCTTCATTCTCCTGTTAATGAGAGATGGAATGAGCCCATTATTAGCCTTCGACAAGAACATCATTATTTCTGCCTTTTGTTTTCATAGGCAGAATCCACCCCCACTGTCAGAATTGCAAAAATCTTTACATTCACTAACCTAAGTGTAATAAAGGCTGTATTTTAAAATTCAACAGTTGTCAAATATAACCCTAAAATAAAATTCATTCAAAGATGTTAATATTCTTCAAAAATCTTATTAGCATCAAAAATAATCTCCCAGCCATCTTCCACCTGTACAGTGCATGAACTGTCTATAATCTTCATATCACAGACACATACTAAATGTCTTGCCGGACACCCTATTTCATTAGCACCATAGTACAACCGATGGGGTTAACAGACAGGGCAGCTGTCATATAACTACACAGACCTCCTGGACCCTAAATTCATTAATAGTGCCCTGAGGTAGAGTGACGGCTGCAGAGCGAAAAGGCGGGGGGGGGGGGGGTAGAGAAGACCAGTTTCCTGCAGATGTTTTTATAGTTTGTAGATCCAAATGTGAGTTGGAGGGAGGGAGAAAGAGAGAGAGAGAGAGAGAGAGCGAGAGCCACATCATCTGACACTGGGTGCCGACGCCAAAGAGTGAGGCTGTCCGGCAGGGAGAGGGAAACAGGGACTAAGATCTCAAGGCGAAAACGACCGCAAAAAAGAGCCCCCAACACTTAAAAAGTGAAAAGAGAGTAGTGAAGAAGCCAACTTTCAAACTCCGAAACGTAAGAAACTTCTATGGCTTGATCTCTCACTGCATCTGAAAACGTGTTATTAATATTTTTTGCTGTGTGCCAATTTTTTTCCCATACTTTCAGTTTATATTTTCTTAGAGAAAGGAAGTGCATGCTTATGTGTGAAGAAAATGGATGAAGAAAGTGTGGAATAAGGAGGGCTAGGAGAGGGGGTAGCTGCTGAAGGGGTGGTCAGCATAAACACCCTAATCACAGCCAAAAACATAAATGCCAGTTATGACACTGCTGCTGGTATGTGGAAAAAAGTGCTTCTTTCGATTTCGTTATGCATTATGCTGCTAAATGTTTTCCTGATTTCTGTCTATTTATCATCTTATGAGATCTGATCTTCAAAATCTTCTTAGATCCTATTTTCTAATTGCTGCCACACGTATGATACTGAATATATATGTTAATTCTTAATTCTCAGTGATTATGCGGGGGATTAAGTTTTGTTCTATTTTTTTTTTCTTTTTTTTTATCTTCTTTTTCTTTTTCTTATTTCAGGTTTTTTTATATAAGGCATTACAAGAGACTTACCCAAGGATCACTCATACTTTCCCTCTGTGTACCCTATTAATTTTCTGTTTGCCATGCTTATAAAACTTCATTAAAAAGAATTTGATTAAAAAAATTCTTAATTCTATTATATATCTGCATAAGGACGTTACCCACTAATCTGCTCAGTCATGCAAACTGCATTTAATGCTTAATAATTTATACCTGATAACTGCACTGAGGTTTTTTTTTTTTTTTTAGATTTTTGTGAAGTTCTTAAGTCTTGCACTTTTGGGATTAAAGTGATAGAGAAATGTACTTACACCCTTACAACAGGCATTTGGGAAGGTTGAGGAGATTCACCATCTTATTCTTTGTACTGTGTACGACAGACACAGAAGGAGATGATGGGAAAGTGGTTGAGGAGGAAGGAAGTGGTGTCAAAGGTCAGGTACGAAATAAATAAGTTTATTCTTAACCTCAGGCACAAAAAGAACGCAGTGGGGACCCTGGCTAGATCCTATGCAGCTTGTTGCCTTCATGAGCGAACAGAAAATATTGGACGTTGACACTGAACCTACAGATACAGAAGTTATCACTAAACCTTGAGAATCAGACCTTCACAGTGCAATTTACAAGCACTGCGTGTGGCTTGAGAACAGCCTGGCCAATATATAGTCAAAACTCGAATCATGGTCAGGAATTGAAATGGACATGAGAATCTCCACATTCTCTGGAGTCGTCTTGTCATAAACACGGTTTGATGGATCAGTGCCGAAATCAGAACCCTGTGTTGCTGCATGTGTGGCTTGATGTATTATTAAGGGTAATTGGAGTTTACAATATTTGTGTTGTGACAACCATCTGTGTTGTGAATTTAGACCCTTTTTCTGGTGGGCTGCACTATATCTAGCTTTTAAGGACATCTGAGCAG
The DNA here is from genome assembly GCA_015163995.2 of Mormyrus lacerda. Lineage (NCBI taxonomy): Eukaryota > Metazoa > Chordata > Actinopteri > Osteoglossiformes > Mormyridae > Mormyrus > Mormyrus lacerda. The sequence goes on along the minus strand of JAABNX020000106.1, from coordinate 19,614,913 downwards.
CCTTTTTGCTTTAATTGAAGTAATATATCCTTCTGTGTTGAGATTGTTGAGACAGTTTAAGGACACTCGTAAGCACACACTGCTGATAGCCAAGACGAGGACTGAGAGTCACTGCAATTGGTATACAGCTAAGAGCTGATGTATTGAGTATCAGTTGTAAGTTGTTTGTGCAATTAGTATCTTTTAGGTGCATTAAAATTTAATGTATTCTGAATTCCTGTAACAGATGCCCTGCCTGTCATTTTACAGTCTTATTCTGTAGCAGAAAAAATGAGCTGAAATAGGACATAATTTTCTACACATATGATTATAATTTTACAACTAAGTCAGGGGAAAGGAATGATACAGTATCTGGGGAATTAAGTGTAAACTAGCGAATCCAATCAATATGGACAATCGGAGAGGGATGAAGAGAAAAATGACCTTTGCTCTCTTGTTTATTTTAGGAGAGCTAGAGTTTCAAAGTACGGAATGCAGGGTGAGGGCATTCTATTCTGGATGTAGGATTCCAGCTCTAGAATACCAAGCCTCTGACTGAAAACCTATATAGAGTGCAGGCTGTTTAACTCTCTAAATGCTCTTTCTCATATTTCAACCCCTTGGTATCTCTCTGATTATGTACAGTATGATTGTATACCGTAATCAAAATCAGCAGCTCTTTTCTAGATCTCTTATTTTGACTTGATATGCATTTATTTCACAAAAATCATAAAGCGTCCTCCTTTTGGCCTTTCTGTTAATACTGATCTTAGATTGTACATTAGTGCTGAGCATTTATTAACACCGCTACCTAATTCACTATAAAACAGATCAGTGAGCCAATTCCTATGTACCTGCATTTCTGAGTCGTCTTGAATGAGAATTCAAGAAAGAATTCTGCTTTTGTATTTACTGTACAATCTAATGCAAAATCTTATACAAAATTGTGAGCAATAACTCCCAAATAAATCTTTACATTTTTATCAGTGCAATGCTTTATCAGTGCTCACACACTGTATGCAAACACATGTACATACAGTTATATATATTGCTATATAACCTGTTTATATTTATAAATAATAAATAAATCATACCATGGCTCTTATAATATGCAGTTTTATAAAAGTAATGTACAGTAGTGTATAGGGCCAAAGTTCTGCCTTAATGCATCTTGCATTTATACATTTATCTTGTATATCTGTTGCCAATTATTGAAAATCTCAGCTACTGTATAATGTTTACTTGGCTCCTTCTTCATGCAAACGGCATCATGCCGGCGTGCTCTTTGGACATGGTGGCTGGTTAAGACTTGGTCGACTGCATGGTTGGCTTTACTCCACATATCAAAGCGACCTCGGCAGCAAGTGGTTCTTTTTTCCCAGAGAATCTTGGCTTTTCTCAAGGCGTAATCCTGGAAACGTCTCAATTGCATGTTCACAGGGCATTAGCATTCACTGAGGAGCCCGGCTCATGGTTAATCCGAAGTGGCTTACATCTGTACCCATCTGGCTGCTTTACTGGAGCCGATCCGGCTAAGTGGCTCCTTACACTCAAGGTTACTAGAGCAGGGACACTCCTTAGACTCAAACTGGTGCCCTTATATGGGGCTTTTCTGTAAGAAAGACTGATCAAAATGCCAAACTATGTCTTACAGTATATGCCAACATTAAAAATATCCAATTCCTGTGACGTTTCAGGGCTGTTTCTGGTTATCCACTCACCTGACCTCCTGACATTTACAAACTACATCTTCTAGAAACAGGAATCTTGTACCATACTAATCATGACATTAATACAACAGCACCCAAATCGGAAGATCTTACATTTTTGATTAATCATTTTAGTTCATAATTATTTACATGTAGAAATGTTGTCTGACACTTGGCTGTATCAGTGCTGTGTTTCATATATGCTAATGTTATGTTTTAGGCCTGGTGGGATACGCTTCTCTCTCCTGGAGCTTTTAAACTGCTGGAGCTAAATATCTGTTACTCCGTTGCTGTTCTGGCTCTTTATATATCTCCCTTTGCCAAATAAGAGAAAGAATATGTAAATTCCGGCAAGACCAGTGCTCAAACTGCCACACAGGCCCCCACCCCAAAGCTCTACAATCGACAATAAGTATCCCTATCTACCTGCTTTCGCTTCAATCTACAGAGAACATTTTTTAATTATGTTTTTTACTGTACAATCTCTAGACAGAACATGAAATAACAGGCTTTTGTATTAGTTTTTATTTCGCTTGTATATGAGTGGTGGCTGTGAATTACAAGAAACCGGTAAACTTATATAATATGGTCCTATACATTTTTAAAAATGGCCTTGGTACAGCTAATGCTTCATTTATGCAGAGCTTTTCCCAGAGACACCCACTCCAGGGCTGGGCCCAGGTTTAAAATAAGCACAGATGAAAGCCTAGATGTGAGGGAGCAGAGGGTGAATGAAGGGTGACATCTGAGCATGGATTGAACATAGAAAAGTGAACTCTGGCCAAACATGTCAGGATGCTATGGCCTTCTTTATATCGCGCTTTGAAAGATTGGGAGAAGATCCTGCCAGTGGAGGCCAGATCCCGCTCCTCTCATCCTGTATCTGATACTGAGGATTCACTGCTGAGCAGAGTTATTATATAAAACCAACCCTACTTGGGTCCTGCTTGTTATTTATCATTAGTATCTGGGTTTCAGAACACTTTAAACTAATTCTTTATAATACATTTAAACACTGCAGTTTAATGTTTAAAACCAGCTGAAGTTCTAGTACTATGACAGACGGATAAATAACTTCATAAACAGGATTTTTACCAGAGAAGCTGGGGAATTTGGCAAAAAAATGCAGCACCTGTAAGTTATCCCTGAGAAAGTAAGGGGTCGCGAAGAGTTGGGAAATTAAAATTGTTTGATCTAACTTGCTGGATTTTGAAGGAAGTTATTGGTGTTCCGCTGGCTTTAAGCCCTCCGTGTGGCTAAGGATGTTAGATCCTGTCTCTGGTAGCACGGGGCACAAGGCAGGGGTACAGCCTGGATTTAATCAATTCATCAATTTAGAGACTCCAGTTTGCAACCTGCAGGTCTATGAACCACGGTGAGAAGCCAGAGTATACAGAGGGAAGTGCATGACACTAAGAGAACATTCAAACTCCACATTCGAGCTCGCAATCCTGGAAGTGTGAGGTGACAGTGCTGTCCGAAAAGTCAGCGTAACGTAAAAGAACTAACAAATTTGACTAGACAGTAAGAACAGTAAGAGAGTGACACTGTGCAATCAGCAGTGTATAATAAGGGATAGTGTAATATAACTGATTTCTTTTTGTCCCCTTATTTGATAGGCACCCACCACATTCTCTAATAAATGTAGTTTACACATTATATTTAATATGCATCTCACACCTCCAGGGTTGCAGGTTCAAATCTTGCCTCCACTTGTGTGGAGCTCATTCTACCCTATGTCGCAAGGGCAGTGGTGGCTGTGGACAGTGGTGGCGTAATGGTTAGGGAACCGCTCTTGTAATTGAAAGATTGCAGGTTCAAATCCCTGACTAGCAAGGTACCGCTAAGGTACCCTGTGCAAGGCACTGCTCCCCAGGTGCTGAATTAGCTGCCCCCTGCTATGTCACATATTGGTTAAATGCAGGGGACACGTTTAATTTTTGTGTGCTGTGGTGTGTCAACGATGATCACTAAATAAATAGCCCAAAGTCATGCAGTTGGGCTAATCGGTGTCCTGCGATTAGCCCCCCTCCCGCCATGGCCTGTTTATGCAGTTAGAAGATGAATCTGGTAACATATAGGGTGGCGTTAAGTTCATTAATGAATGAAACAGTGCTCATATTCAATTTGAGTCAATCCTATTCTTCAGCAGTTATGTTATCTGTCCTCAAACTTCCCAAAGGCCACAACCCTGTAGCCCATCTCTGTTTGTTAGCATATAGCAAGATGGGGGCTGCTATTTGATGTAATATTTACTACAGTATATGACTGTGGTTAAGATTGCAGTGCTTTTGGCAGGAGGTAGCTGTGGAGATTCTAGCTGCAGGGGGGATCTACATAACCAGCCCCTACCCCCAACCCCCCCATCTCGAGCCCACCACATGTCCTCAGTCTTGCGTCAGATCTTCCACGAATGCATTAGTGGAGCTGGGTCTAACAAATATGGTGGGAGTTATAAAAACAAAAGACAAGCCGCTCTGTCGCCACAGGGGAAAACGCTATAAAGCTATGTGGGGAAATAAAGAGGACTGTAAGATGGTGTGTGATTGGGCATCTGAGCATGCTTCCTTTGAGAGAATACAACAGGCAGTCTTATTGGCTGATTCAGAATCTGAATCGTCACCTGAACTCTCCCCATCACCAGACATTGCGGTTCCTGCCTCATAACATCTTACAGCTAGATGCACTTAATAAAATTTTTAAGGTTAACTTCACTGAATGTTTCTCTTTCTTGCTCAGATTCTCCGGCATGTCGACCCTCCCGAACGAAAACCCTTCTGAGGATGCCAGCAACCAAAGCTTCTGGATGGTGAGGCTAAAAATGACTCTGAACAGAGACAGACTTACAGTAGATAAACAGACACTGCTAACACTCGGGCCCATTTTGGCAGGGGCTCCATAATGACCCAGCCCCATTAAAAGGCATGGAACGATAAGGAGAAAAATATATATCTAAAATGTGTCTCCTCTGAATCTCTCAGCCTCATAAAGGACATTCAGTTTCCTCGTTCTTGATTCCAAGTTCCTGGATTCCACACACAGTGGCTCCAAGTCAGAATAGTTCAATTCCAGCTATCCGGTTACTGTTCTGTCACTTTTCCAAGCTTCCTTTTCATTCCCTCCTTTTTTCTTAACTCACTTTTGCTCCCTCTACTTGCTTTCCTTTAAAGCACTCTGTTGCCCCGCAGCCCCCCCACGTCTCCATTGGCTGGTGGCCATGTGTGTCGCGCACACTCACAATCTGCTTGCTGTGGCTTTTGGCTAGTGGGTCACTCGCATGCTTCCACTTAGCTCCAAGTGCGCCCTCTTTGTCTCGCGGGTGTCGCATGGCCTGAAATGACAGCACGGCAACGTATTTGCGAGCCCGTAAAGAAGAGTCACGGAGTACGCCTATTTCTTTTACCGTTGACCGAAATTCATGGCGAACGAATAAGGTGGCATGGCGCTTCTCTGCCAAAGCCCGTGTCTCCCGTATCCAGCACCTCTGTCTCCTCGAAGAGTAACTGGTAGCAGGTGCTGTCTAATTGGAGACGCCGTTATGGTATTGCAGCACTATGCTGGGATTATCTCAGGAGCCTCGGGCTGCTGGGACTCTACAGCACGCAGCTCATGCGAAGGACTCCAGGAGAACGGGGAAGCACAGCACAGCGCCAGGAAAATAGCAGATGGATTTGCCAGACTCCACATCAACAAACAAATACTCGCTCTGGAAATACCATTACGTGTCTCTCTCTCTCTCTCTCTCTCTCTCTCTCTCTGTCTCTCTCTCTCTCTCTCTCTCCTGCGTGTGCATACACACACACATGCCGGCACTTTTTCTTCCTTTAAAAAAAAATCCCCTATGTAAAAGCACTGATAGTGAACAGGGCAATCGGTCAGACATGACTTCAGGATGAAGCACTCCATAAATGACTTGTATCGAAGCTCAGTGATCCCCCCTCCCCCCCCCGTCCAGCTGGCGAGTGATCCCTGCTTTATGTTCAATCTCTTCATCAGCCCGGGAACTACCAGCGTACAGTGCGGCGCACGGAGGACTCCTTCCAGGCGTGCAGTGAGATTGTGGCATGCTTCCAGGAGAGGGCGCGGGTGGAGAGGCAGTACGCACAGCAGCTGAGCGAGTGGAGCACCAAGTGGAAGCCGCTGGTGGATGCGAGTGAGTAGCACCACCCCTGGCTCACTGTAGCGGTTGGGAGACGGTTCCAGTTGAAATTAAATTTAGAATTAAGCTTTATGTGGAATTTGCACAAATCCAGGTACATTGGAAGGCTCCATATCTCATCTTGCTCTCCTTTGAGACACACACATACCTGTATATATACAGTTTAGAGGGAAGCTTGGGGTCAGAGTACAGGATCAGCCATCTGTCCGGCAGCCCTGGAGCATTTCGGGGGACGTTAAGGCTCTTGTCAAAGGAGCAACAGACATGTGACTGGTTTACTGAGGACGGGATTTGTGCCAGCGACCTTCTGATCACAGAGGCCTAATCCAGTGAGCCACACAATACCCCCCTTGGGGTCTCTTAATCCCCCCGGAAGGGCTGTAGGTGTTGTGCTGTGAAAACGGCCTGCTTCTTCCTTACCCTCCACCCATACCCTCCCTCACCCAGGTCCCCTCTATGGCTCTCTCCTGCGGGCGTGGCAGTGCTTCCTCACCTCTGCCGATCGCCTATCCATCCTGCACACCTCCATCTGCCGATCCCTCGTGTCTGAGGATGGGGACCGAATGCGGACCTGGCAGAAGGAGACCTTCCACAAGAAGATGTTTGGGGGCTTTCGGGAATCACAAGACTTTGAGACAGGCTTTTCGCGTGCCCAGAAACCATGGGCTAAGAGGCTGAAGAAGGTAAACACCCATTAGACATTTTTCAGGGTGAAGTCACAGGGAGTTTTCATGCATGGGTCACTGATCATGTTAATGGTCTTTGAGCAAAGTTTGCATAATTAGGAGCTTTATATCTTCCAAGGGCTTAAGTTTCGGTCGAGCGTTGTGGGGGTTGAGGTCTCTATCCATTATTGACTAGTTGATGATTGGGGGGTTACAACCCTCCCTCATTATTTACACCCATGATATCTTTTGCTATTGACCAATCGCATATCTTCATTTTTGGTTGAGAAAGATAAATGTGTACCTTACTTTGAATTGCTTTAGATTGCACCATGAGAGCTCAGACATTGTAGTGTACCAGTAATGGATTTCCTTTCCTTTACAACTGACACAGCTAAGGGAGCCATTCTTTTAAAGAAGTACATTTCTCTGTGGTCCTAGTAAATGTGAGTTGTGGCCACTGTACAGATTAGCGCACGTGTCTGCTTGCTGTTTTGCGCTACGTTTTCAGCCTGCTGGAATGAGTTGGGAGGGATCTCCTTCGCTAGGTTTACCCACGCCATCGTCTGTGGTGTCCTCTAGCTGGACAAGGCGCGCAATGCGTATCACAAGGCATGCCGCAAGGAGCACGTCGCCCAAGACCGGGAGACCCACGCCAGGGGCAACCCTGACATCGCCATCGAGAAGCAGAGGAAGATCCAAGAGGAGAGGGAGCAGGCTAGGCTGGAAAAGGAGAAAGTGAGTCTCGGGACTGGTCCAATTAAACAGGAGAACGCCCAACAGGCAACCAGTAAATGTAATTATAATTAGAAAAAAAAAATCCAAAATTAGAATGCAGCTGTTGTTTTCAATAAAGACACACAAACGTACATTTTAAAAACAATTTATATTTGTAATCTTGTATAAATTTTTTTATACGTAATGTAAATACAAACGTCAGCCAAGCTAGTGGTCAGACACAAATGTAAACACATAAAAAGAAATATTAAAACCTACAGTTTCTTTTTTAATAATTGGCACTGGTTGTGTTCTTGCTCTTGTTCTCAAATGTCCACCCTAAGATCTATGAGTCAAACCTTGAGCTGCAGACAACCTAAATGTACTAAAAACATTTTGTTGATGAAACTGACCATGGCTTTGGTGACCCCAGCCTGTTACATTCTCCGCCGCCTCCCACAACCTTAACCTTAACCTTAACCCTGACCCCCCCAGGTGCGCAGCCGCTATGAGAAGGTGCTGGAGGAAGTCACGCGTTACGCCCCCCGTTACATGGAGGAGATGGAGTCCATTTTTGACCAGTCCCAGGAAGAAGAGAGGAAGAGGATAAGCTTTCTGAAGCAGGCTTTCCTTTCTATACACAGGCACCTGGATGTCACTAATGATGAGAGGTAAATGTGCTCACTGGGAGCATCTGTCTGTTTCTGGTGAACCCCAGCCCCTGCACGTACACTGTGACTGGACGGAAGGAGGCCCCCAGTGGAGCAAGCCAGATGACAAACCTATTTTCTAATCAGTACTTAATCACCAACAATATTGCAAGAAATATCAATAAGGATGTTACATTACCCTGACAATATAAACCAAACATCTGCTCTGTTTCTGGAGATATTACACACCCTGACTTTGTTGCCCTTCCTTAGACTAAACTCCCATTTATTTTTACTTTTTTCTCTCCTGTCATTGCACGGCTGTATCCGCATTTATGACCACCAGACAGAGCGCTGTTACCTGTCTGTGACAGACTGACGGACCGTCACGACAGAACACCGGGATGAGTTCAGAAGCCTATTATTAGGGCGAGACAGGATCGGGTCCAGTAGACAGGCAGGGTCGGGGCCAGAGATCAGTCCGGGAAAGTCAACCAAAGCCAAAGGGGTATCCAGAAGAGAGGTCTTGAAGCCGGGCGTAGTGCAGTCGGAGAACCGGAAGATCTGTCCGATGACGTGAACGACACACACGAGGAGGAGCCACGAGGGATGATCAGGGCTGGTCAGGAGGGAGGTGGGAAGGAGAAGGAGGCACGGACAGTGGGAGTAGGGAGAACCGGGCGGAGCGGAGCTGTAACAGAGACAGGGGTCAGAAGCGCTCGGACATGTCATAATAACAATAGTCGGGTTAAATAGTCGGGTAGGCGTGGCGCTAATTCCTGGGGGCGGTGCCGTCCGCCATCATGACACGGACAGCCAACATGATGTCAAGCCTGAGGCCTTTGCTTTTTCTGTAGGCTTTTTCACATGCTGTAGGCTGTAGGCCTTTCGTCTTCCTGTCAGTTTCTTAGCTCCCCGATCATACCTTTCAGTGTGAAGGCGGTGTACAGCGAGCTCCACCACACGCTGATGTCCATCAACGAGCAGGAAGACCTGCGCTGGTGGAAGAATAGCCATGGCCCAGGGATGCCCACCGACTGGCCGCACTTCCAGGTACGATACAGACCGTCAGTGAACAAAAGCATCGTAGAATGGGCCGGTGGCCTGACTGCCTGAGGTAGGCGTGGCGTGTCACTGTAGCATTTGCGGACTGATTAAAAGAAGAGGGGACATTTTTCAGGAATGGACTGCACCTCAAAAAAAGCAGAAGAAAGGAAAGAAGGAAGAACAGAAGAACCCACCAGAAAGAACGTAAGATGAGCATAATCGTGCCTGTTCCCACACAGAGTGCCGAGGTAAAGCCTAATGCCTGCCTCCGTGGCCTTCTCTGTTCTGCAGTGTGATGATTGGAGGGGTGCGTGTCAGGGCACTCTATGACTACGTGGGACAGGAGCCAGATGAACTCTCCTTTAAAGCAGGTGACTCCGCTAGCTAATCGCTAAAAGCTATCTCTTTAAGTGTGTGATTAAGGCCTGCCAGTCTTTCTGTCCACACCTGCGCCCCCGGTTGCGTTTGACTGATCGTCCCTCAGTCTTGCCTTTTTTTTCCACCAGTCCTCTGTGCTCAGCTCTGCCATTTTGTATGCTGAGCACTTGCTGGCTCAGTCTCACTTTGCAGAGATATTGATAACTGCAATTATGGCTTCCCAGCCAAAAACAGCAAAAATCGCAGGCTAGTTGCTGTCACTTCCCTATAGATGGCCAGGAGTCATACTGCATGTGCAATTATTTAAAATTATATTTAACTTAATACAAGCTCATAAATTCTGTAGGATGGATGAGATTGCTTCTGAATAGCTCAAACAATTATTTTCTAATGCTGACATCCTTAGGTTAGGAGGACAGAGCTTTCTGGGGCATTTTGCCTGGCACTTCCTGAATCTCCACAGACATCTGTAGCAAAACCAGAAAATGCATTTGAAATCTAGTGAAATTGTCACTCTCAAGCATATCATTTAGTCCATTCTATCATGAGCTTCTCTCAACTGCATTCTGATTTTTACTCAGGGGATGAGTTCATCAAGACAGAGGAAGAGGACGACCAGGGCTGGTGCAGAGGAATGAAAGATGGAGGCAGAGAAGGACTGTACCCAGCGAATTATGTTGAAGTTATACAGTAACCTAGTTCTCAGTTCTTTTGGGGGGGGGGGGGGGAGAAGAACGTTTGTTCCAGAAATATGTCTGCGTGGTGGAAAAGCATGTGACCTGTTCACATTATAGAGCATTGATTTAATACCCTTGAGCACAGAGATGCATAAGTGTTGCTAACCTAATGCTACTCAGCTGACTGCTACATCACATCACAGACATGCCTTTGCAGTGTAGAGATCCATGGGCACATCTGTCGGTGTAAAGTCTTTTATAATTATTACACAACTGATCATCAAAACCAGTTCTCTCGTGGAGCCATGTAAGAGTTACAGCCTCACTGTGAGCTGCATTAAAATCAGTCCTGGCGAATGGGTGGCTCTGGTAGGCCTTGCAGGCCCAAGTAGGCCTCCAGCTGTGTCACTTTAACAGGGCTTCTTTTTACTTATTTTTTCATGAGTATATTGAGATAATGAGCTTAATATATGTACACACTGTCAGTTCACAGTAGCTGCATTGGATTTGCATGATGCTTCTGGCTAAAACACCCTCTGATTATTTTACTCTACATTCATTACCATTATTGCTGTCACTGAGGTGAGCTGCCATTTCTCTTCCCTACATGGAAAATGAGATGCTCTTCCTCATTATTTTTTATTTTCTTGGCTTTTCTTTTTTGCACATATGTGCATTTTTCATACAGCAAAAATGTTTTGTTTTGCAATGTACCTATTTTTTATATATATTTTGATGAATGGAACTTTACAGATATTTGTGAACGAGTACACCATAATTGTATTTAATTGCCAGTCTGTCTAATCACGTTTGGACAGCCGCTCTGTTTGTCCATGTTTGTCCGTATCATCTGAGACCCAGTGCAGAAACAAAAGGGCAGAGTCTTTGCAAAATCTGTCTGACCGAAGTCATGAATCTTCATTTGTTTACAGACAGTCTCTGTCCACACTATCCAAATTTTGGGTACCGTGACCATTTGCCATTGCACACGAGACAGGAAATCAGATGATTTATTATCTACTAAATTGACTGTATGATGAACACACATTAATGAATAAACTGTTCTAACTTAAACTTTTCGTTTATTTGCCTGTGGCCGAGTAACTTGTGGGTGGTGGAGTCACCTGTCCATGACAGTGTATCCTCTGCGTGACAGCATAACCTGTGTCCGACATACTGTAGTAACCTGTTGGTGGTGGTATAACCTGTGAGTGGTGGAATAACCTGTGCGTGATGGAGTAACTTCTGGGTGATGGAGTAAACTGAAGGTGATAGAGTAACCTGTGGGTGGTGGAATAACATCTGGGTGACTGAGTAATCTGTGGTTGACAGAGTAACCTCTGGGTGATGGAGTAACCTGTGTGTGACAGAGTAACAGTAACCTGTGTGTGACAGAGTAACAGTAACCTGTATGTGACGGATTAACCTGCGATTGGTGGAGAAACCGGTGTATGGTGTGTGGCTATGATTGCATCACACACTAAAAAACACTGAATGAAAGGCAGGAGTGAGTCAGACACACTCACCAATCCCCCTGCTCTCCTGGCCCTTGTCATGCTGCTCTCTCTCCCCTCCTTCTCCACATGCTTCCTTTATCTTGCTGGTCTCATACTTATGGTACATTCTCAAGCTGAAAACAGGTGCTGGTAAGTTTCTCAGTGGACTCCTGCTAGATTGTATGTCAGTGTAATGTATTGTCTTCCGTACTCTTGCAAAAAAACATTTTCAAGATGAACAATTCTTTGGCAGTTATGTTTAGAACTTCTCAACAATTGTTGACACCGCGCTTCATTTAATAGCTGCGACGTGTCTGTCTGATGCTCTGTGGAGAGTCTATCAGTCTTTTTTTGTATACATATGCATCGTGTGCTTGCATATGTAATGTGTGATGTAGTATGCCATTGTTCTACTACACCATCCCCCGCACAAACATCAGCTGTTGATTAATAATCATGCTTTTATGGTGAGTGCTTTCATGAATGCACATTCATTAACAAGCAATGGTGCTCAAACCCTGAGGGCAGCGTAACATGGACACTCGTGTGTTGTGTGTGGTGCTTGTAATATGAGAAAATTGGTGGAGCTGGGATGTTTTGATGGAGGGATTAATCGAGAAAAAAGTAGTTGATGTTTCGAATTTAGAAACGTAAGTTTCTTCACTAATGGGGCTGTGATCTCCTACATGTGCCACGCTTAAGAGGGCCAGGAGACACCTTTTGTATCCTACGGTGGGCTGCTTTTGAGATCGCGGTCTGACACAGCAGATCCTGCTCTCGCTATGTCCGTTCATAAGTGCAGAAGTATGACGACTGCTGTGCTCAAGGAAAGCATCGATGAGGAAAAACCAGCAAAACCAGCCGGTCCTGAAGATCAGGACGCTGCATAAACAGCAGGAGCAGGTTCTTTTGAACTCAACAATACAAAAACGTATAGTAATGTCACTGATGTTTAAGCACAATCAAACAAAAGTCAGTCTAATAAACCGATTCATTCAATATGTATGATTCAGATACATGTTGTCGTCTGTTATTTTTTTCTTTCCTGTGCTCCATATATGTAAAGAGAATCTGCTGATGGTGTGTGGCTCTGTGGATTAGGCTCCTGTGTCTGTGATTGGAAGGTTACTAGTTCAAATCCATTGAGCAAGACCCAAATCGGTTCATAGACTGGCTGACACTGCTTTCTCAATTGTGTGTTGCTTCAGATTACAGTGTCTGATAGACAAATAAAATGCAAATAACGATACTGTGGAATGTGCTGAATATACATGTTCTAGGGTGGATTGCCTGTATCCCATGCAGGATTTCCTCTGTGCTCAATGAAGTAGGTTTCAAGTCCTCTGCAGCTCCAAATTACATGTGCTTTAGCAAATGAGGAATGTAAAGTGGAACAGGTGCTTCCAGGCACCCCTTAGCTTAGGGTCATGTACACCCCATTTTTTTTGGCTGTTATTGCTGGAGGAAGTGACCTCTGTGACTCTGAGCGAGGGGTCTTATTGTACACCTGCAGTGAGAACACTGCTGACATTTTTGAGGAACAGTGGGTAAGGTGAGTTTAACATAGAGATATGAGGAAAAGACATTATCAGCTGCAAACAACTGTGGAAAGATGCAAACACACTCCACCTGTGACGCCCTTATCTGAGGCTGAGATCCAAAGCAAAACAGACAAACAAGTCTACGTCATCTGACTGCAAGCTTGTGTTTCCTAAATATGATTTAAACCCACTCAACTTCAACGCAGAGGGCAGGTTAAATGCTAATAGATACAAAGGCATTCTGTGTAACCACATTCTTTCCATGGTAAAGCATTTCTCTCTTGATGGCTGTGGAATCTTCCAGAATGACAACATCCGTATCTGCTGGGCACACTTAGTCACCAATGGCCTGATAAGAATATAAATGACTGTAGCAGTCATCGGTTGTCAAACCAGTTGAGCAAGATACACCTGAGCTAAGATTTTCTACGAGCACCAATTTTTACTGGTGAGCTTCTGGTGAATAAACGTGTTGCACCCCTCCAATGCCAAGGATCACAGAAGCAGTTCTGTCTTCTTACCTTTGTGTCTCGTTTAGTGCCATATGGTAGGGGTGAGTGCCATTTTTGTTTCGTATCATTTTCTTCTGCGTTTGTTTGGAAAGGAAGTTGACTTTATTTGCCGGTTTGGCGCTAGATCAACCTAAAATCACTCATGGTTGTAATAATATTATTTTTTAACTATACTTGTACATCCGTTTTACATTTATAGCCTATTACCCATAGACGAACAACAGTTGTAATCAGGGATCATCAACATGTCTGTATATGGACAAATGTTTAACTGGCAAAATGTTTTCTCTGAAAAAAAAACTATGTAGACCAGTGTTTCTCAAGCCAGTTTCTCGGAGACCCACAGATAGTCCACGTTTTTGCTCCCTCCCAGAAACACTGATGTAGACCTATGTTTATGTTAAAAAATGCATCTTGATCAAAATGTATATCCCAATCCACTATGGTGACTGTCACCCAGTGCCCTATTTAGGCTTTCCTTTGATTTGACAGTGGCTTGTTATTCCTGAAATGTGGTGCAAACGTACACACAGACATGCACACACACACAATGATCCTTATTCTGATGTAATATGATGCTTTTCCACTAGCATACAGGAACTGAGCCGTACCCGAGCCACTGCGACAAGTGATTAATTACATCTCGGTTCCGGCCCGTTTTGGTTTTCCACTGCAGAAGGGTCAGCCCGGTAAAAGCGTTGCTCAGTATTGAAAGTGACAGTGAGGTAAAACCAAAGAGACAATTGTTTACTGTTCACATGGTAAACTGTAATTGTTATTATTATAATTATTTTGCTGTGTGCTAAGTTCACTAGCATATCTGTGACAATTGCCATGTTATGTAAGCATCAAATGCTAGAGGAATTAGGATACGCTTATGTAAATTTGCATTACAAGTCCATTCCTTTTAGCTGTTCCATAATACTTTTAATGTAGGAGGTTGGACCTTTTCAATTTCTGAGTTATCGGGAATGAAATAATATACCACAATGTGTGAAGCTAATAATTAATAATATATAGAATATGTCATCTTTTGCTTCTAATAATCAATTTTTATCGACGCAGAACACCGTTGTCTCCCGGCATTTCGACCAATCGGATGGTGGAGACACAACCAGCTTGGTTTGGTCTCAGTTTTGGCAGTTTTGCTATTAAGCAGAGCCATGTCAGCACGGGTACAGGTTGGGTACAGTCAGTTACAGGTCAGGTACTATTTTATAGTAGAAAATTGTCAGTTTGTGGTATAGGTCAGGTATGGCTTGGTTCCTGGTGGCAGTGGAAATTGCCAATAGAGTTATCAAATCTATAAATTGTCCATAGGGAAATATCATCGGTATCCAAATTGCACATGACAAAGCCGTGTGATTAGCAGACCTTCAAAGGGATTCCAGCGAGTTATCTTGTATGCTAAGCAAGCATGATGGTAATAAATCTGTGGTTCTTAAAACAGCCCACAAACATAGCATTAAGACAGCCAAGAGACAAGATGATTACACAGCAGATCACTGACAAAGCTTTATTTGAATTCTTACTTCAACTTATTTACTTACTTATTTCAATCAGTACAGTATTCCTGAAGAAATGGAGTTTGCCTGTGGTTTTGTCTACGTTCCCCAACCGGCCAATTTAAAATCAGCACAGAAACAAACTCCAGCTCCTCTGAAACGATCACGTGAGACTTGATTGTATAAGTAACTGATTTCTATATGAATCTCTGTATCATTGCTTTTACATATTATTTGAGCTTTGATATTCTGTGTCTGTTGTGTAATTAATGTTGTTTGTACATGGTCTGCCCCCCCCCCCCATGTCTCTTGCTGACACATGCAGCCCTTCTCCCACTCCCACATAAACCCAGGGCCCATTCACCCACTCCCCCTGCTCATCCCTTGCCTCCCCCTCCAAAAAGCTTGGAGGGCTCAGCAAGAAATGCCAGTGACAGTCCAGAGTGCAGGACCAGACAGCACGGGCTCAGGGACACGACCTGCCAAATAAGGGAGAAAAGGGACACGCCCACTTCACAGATCATGCCATTAAAACCTTTGCAAGGAGAGCGAAGGAAAGGTGAGTGTATAGCTGTTGCAGGGCTTCTGAGACTTCATCCCACAGTACCAAACTACATATTCATGCTTTCTATATCATTCCTTACAGCACCACCAATGAAATTGCAGCTAGGGCGACTCTTTCCGGCCACCTTTTTCTTTGGCCAATCCAGATTCTTTTTACCTCACGAGCAAAGACAGGGGGATAGCCTCTGCAAGCAGGGAGATAAGAGTGAGTCGGAGTCAGTTGACCCTGACTGCTCCTCCTTTCACCAGACACCAGGGGGCACCAGGGCTGAACCGAGACATCCGCAGGATATTCCCATGATCAAACAATCAGACAAGCCAGGTAACTGCTTTTCGGTGAAGTGGGAAGTTTATTGTTCCTGACTTAATGCATCACTGTCATTGTTAGTGGGTGAGCTGAATGTTTCAACTCATTGCCATAATAGGTAAGGAAATCTGTTTAAACAAAGCTAGAACTGGAGAAAACGATATAATCACAAAAAAAACTTGTTATAAGACTGAACTACTGATAATGAAGTAGATTATTATAAGATATTAACATTTGATGCTGTCCTGATAGCCATTTGCTTGAACACGACAGTTATGAGTACGATCTGCTTGCCACTCAAAGTAATTTAACTCTCTCCAATGATGTTAATTTTTTTCACTGGTCTCAATGAACGTTTGTATTTTTTTCCTCTATAATTACAGTTCTTGCCCCCCTACAATCCTCAAGCTCATTCCTCTTGAATAGGCTTCCGGAATATGAGGCACTCAGTAATAAAGACTCTTCCTTTCCTACATCTTGCCCTCAGCCGTCACCACATTCCCCAAACAGTGTATCTGAAGGTGAGTCTGCCCCATTCATTGTTACAGTAGTTCAGACACCAAACAGAGCATTGTTTTATCAGTCAGATATGCAGAAATAGCGATGAGCAAAATCAGAAGATACTTTCTTTATCACTGTTTGCTGGTCTTTGGACCGCCCATTATGTTAATGAGGCAGCCGGTCATTTCTTTGCCTCATAGTCATGTCTTATAAATGCATCCAGCTATGATTCTAGTAGCCATCTTTCTAATAATCAATTGTGCAGTTCATTTGGACAAGCAACTTTTCCCAGGGAACCCAAATGTGATTCTAGTGGCAGTGGGGAAATTAGTGACTGAAGAAAATGGTGAGAAGTGCACCGTCATGATCGCCGTGTTCTTGTTCCACACACAGGCCTCTGGCATCCTCATTTGTCCCTGCATTGAACCCCTTTGATGTTTTCTGCTGGTTTTTGTTAGCAGTAATGTATCATTGTTATAACAGCATGGCCTGTGTCCAATAGGAAGGTGATTCTGTCTTTGTGTGTCCAATCACAGTGAATACAATAGAGTGCAAGCCTACAGCCTGCTCACAGTGTGGGTCAGCAAGGGAGTCCCTTTATGACAATGTGGTAATTTGCATACATTATAATAGTCACGCCGATACAATGAGAATGAGTGCAGAATAACACAAAGCAACTGTCACAGTAATCACAATGCATAATAAATCATTTACTCAAGTCATGATTTGAACACTTTTGCTTGCTGCCACTGACAAGATAAGCATTTTACCAATGCTAACAGAATGCAAATCAAAATATAAATGAACCGCAAGAAATGGTTAAATTTTTAAACCTTTTCTCTTTATGTTAATCTAGGTGGAAAACTGCTATTTCTGCCAGTCATGGAAATCTTCTCAAGGTTATTGTGCTACAACAGAATGTCAAGATTTTCTTTTTCCCCTGACCCCTGAGCCTAAGCCTCCAACTGACCCACTACTTATTTTCTGTATCGATATCTCATGGTCAATGACTGTTACATCGCAGGTATGTTGCAGCATGTGTTGCGTATATCTCTCTACCCTGTATTTATGGGCTGTGAATGTTCTATCCCACGATGCACTGCAGACTAATTGGTATACAAGCACACTGATATGTATACACTGCGTGTTATTGTAGGCTGCTATCATTTTCAGTTTAACCTTTCAAAAATACAAATGCTGAACTGCTGCGGAAATAATGAGAGAAATGTGTTTCTATTGACGATTATAAGGCTTCAAATTCTGATGTTACACAATGCAGGAACATTTTAAATGTCCAATATATGAAAGCGAGGGCACATAATATCTTTTTATATGTCTTATATGCTTAGCACATATAAAGAATTTAAAAATCCTTTTATTATTTGAAGAAGTACGTAAGTAAAAGTTATACATTGTCAGAAAAATGAGGTACTGTAAATGTCACTTTTAAGATACAGAAATGGACTATGAAGAACATTTTTGTACCATTTGAGGAACATCAGTGCTGTTTGTACCTTCGGGATGTTCCTCAGGGTCCATTTCTGTTAAATTAGACTA
Source organism: Mormyrus lacerda (assembly GCA_015163995.2). NCBI lineage: Eukaryota > Metazoa > Chordata > Actinopteri > Osteoglossiformes > Mormyridae > Mormyrus > Mormyrus lacerda. The sequence continues at coordinate 19,596,949 of JAABNX020000106.1, read as the reverse complement.
AAAGGGGTTTTCTTATTGATCTACAGCTAAGGGTACAATTGGCAGACCCTTGCGGGTACAGCCTCAGTGACAAACAAAGGTACAAATTGGTACCCTTTATTTTTCTGACAGTGTAGTAATAGTGACTTTTAGAAGCAAGGGTAATTTATTAGTTCGTTACCAGCATGAGTGGTTTGAAGATAGGTGGATTGATGGAATTTAGTAGCTAAATAGTTTTTATTTATTTGACTGTCCCTTTCAATAATCTCTTTTTCCACTTCAAATTGAAATTTTCTTTTCAAACTAATTTCAGTTGGACCTTAACATTTCACAATGCCCTGTCATTGTGGAGTAATTTAAAAAGAATATGCACTATTGAAATTTATAAACGAAGGTCTTTTATGACAAAATGTCAAAAATAAGGATTTTGAAATTAATATTTAGTGTCAGACCAAGTTTTATGTCTGCCAACATCTTTGGGAAAATAATGTTGACTTGATGCTGGAAATCCTTTTTTATTTATGAAATGCTTAAAAAAAAATTTGGTACGTACATTTTCTAGGAGAAGTACTCTGTTCCAGTGTTTCTCAACCTAGTCCTTCCTCCTAGGGGCTGGGAGGGAGCTAAACCGTGGCCAGTCTGGGGGTCCCCGAGGACTGGGCAGGGAAACGATGCTCTATTCAATTATTAATTCATTCATGCTTATGTTCTGTCCTTTCTTTCTCCTTAAGCTATTCAACCAACTGAAATCCCTTAGGGCAAATTTCCCATCAAGATGAATTAGATAAATAAGTTAATTCTACAGGTGGCGGCGTGCTCATTGCATAATACTTAAAACTGATTATCACGGAACAGATATTTTTGTTTATCTTACACTCAATATGCTCAGAAAGTATGAAAGCTTCTAATTAGCCCCATTATAAAATTACTTGTGCCAGCGCTGATTACCGAATGATTGATGAACATGAAATGCTTGGAAGGATTCTTTCAGGTGATAACATAGAAGAATAATAGAATAATATAGAATAGAATAATACCATAGTACAAAGGTGCTGTCTGTACTTATAAAACGCTAAGATTGTATTGTATTAGATTTTGTAACTTGTAACAGAAAGGTAAATGCAAGAAAATACAGAATAATTACAAATGTTTTCAGTGTTATAGCTAATTAAGCAGATTGCTTAATGTTGGCAAGCCCTTTGTTGTATAAATTTTCAGAGATTTGTGCCTGCAATAAAAATAAGTTCTGCAATAATAATGCACGAATGGAGCAACCAAAATCAAACCTGTACACTTTTGTTTTGATTGGACACGGGTAACAACAGCCAGGGGTTTGGGCACAACCTAATGGAGAAATGCTTTGCTTTCACAGAAAGTCACAGAAAGGCTATTTAACATATTTCTTTATTTATCTCTATCTGTTTGTAACTACTATATTTATATTCCATTAACAATTTTTACATTCTGTTTCAGATTACGGAAAATGGACAGGTAACATACAAATCACGGCTGCAGGTGAGTTTGGGCATATTGTTCTTATTTTTCTAGTTAATTGTAATGGAATGTAAATATCAATATATTAATTTATCTTAGTATGTTATTCATAAATAAAAGTACAGAGAATGTTAAATTGCTGGACTTTCGGGCTGCAGGCTGATCTGTGCCTTTAATTATATGGGTCTCAGTGTGCTAACATGGTAAACACTGGGTCTCTGACACAGCCAAAGTTCCACACTGCAAAGCGGGGTTCCCATTCAGGGTCCGAATGCTCGGTATTATATTGCTGATGGGATGTTTGTATGGGTTTTCCTAGTGTGTGCAGCAGGCGCTCTTGCAATGTGTACAGTCCCTAAGTGAGAGAGAGCCAAGCAGCAGAGTAGGACTCATCACATTCAACAAACAGGTATCTAATGTCCTCCAAGTAATATAGTAGACATCTCTGCTCCAGTAGGATATGTACAAGATCTGTAATGGGTTCCTTTTACAGAATTCACTGTCCCTTAAATGGATTGTTGATGTGCTAGATTGTGTCGGTATTACCTCACTTTTAACGTTAGATTGAACCACATTCTGTGTCTCTGGGCACTGAAATGTCAGTTGCACTCAAAATGCTGCCGAGCCCTTTGGTCTTAACAGCTCAGCCTGTGCTTGTTTAACATTAGCACTCATATGTGTTTGCGTGTGATTGCGTGTGGATGTCCCTGTGTGTGCCCACGTGTGATTCTGTGTGGATGTCCCTATGTCTGCTCAGCTATGCCTGCACGGAAATGGAAAGCCTGCCTCCCGGATCCTCTGTGGCGCCCAGCTGATGGATTGCGCTCTCCTGCAGGAGGTGGCCTCCAGCTTCTCAGACCCACCCCCCTTGGCAGAGAGCAGAGCGTGGCTAGAGAAGGAGGTCCACAGGTACTGTATGGGGGGAAAGGATGGAGATGAGATGATGGGCAACTCAGCTGACATTTATCCTGTTAGGGCCATTGGCCAATGGGAGCCTGGTCAGAAGGCCTAGGAAATAATTACACTGTACTGCAGTTTTGGTCAACCCACTAGGAGACACAGGCAACCACCCAGGGAAGCACCTTCTGAAGGGCTGCCAGTGGTGAAACTTACCTAAGACACATGGGTTATGTCTGGCATTGCTGTACTGGATAAGTGCTTGGAAGAAGGGGAGGTAGATGGGTTTAATGCAAAGCCTGACCATAATTTACCAGCATTACTCCATAAATGTATGGACTAAACAGCACATATACAATAAAGTTTTAGCCGGAAGTTCAAGGTGTGGCCTAGGATATACCCTTGAGTAAAGTGCTTAATTTAAAATACACCACAAAATTATCTGGCTCTCTATGGTTGTTTTAGCCAAAGCGTCTTAATTAATTACGTTTCAGTAAAATTATTGGTGGGATGTTGGGTGACCCCATAGATTTTAAGACTAATGAGACTAATACCGCTTCTCATTTCTGTTTGTCTACAGTCTGTCTTCACTTTTACAGTTGTCCTTGTTACCGTTGAGCTTGGGCAATACTGGAGACAAGGCTCTTGGTCCTGCAGCCCTTGCTGCCATTACGATGGCGTCCCGGCATCCAGGATCAAGGGTCAGTCAATATCCCATTGTATTAATCAATCATGCATTATCCTGCTACCCCAGTAACTTTATCTGTGTTTTAGTAAGTACAGTCCCTGACAAAAGTCTTGTCGCTTATCTATTTTGTAGAAAAACCTGCTATTAACCTGACTTTTAATTAATC
>JAABNX020000106.1:19580580-19593625 GCA_015163995.2 Mormyrus lacerda | reverse complement strand
ACAGGGATATCCTGGACAAAAACCTTCTCCAGAGTGCTAAGGACCTCAGACTGGGCCGAAGGTTTACCTTCCAACAACACAATGACCCACACAGCTAAAATAATGAAGGAGTGGCTTCACAACAACTCTGTGACTGTTCTTGAATGGCCCAGCCAGAGCCTTGACTTAAACCCAATTGAGCATCTCTGGCTGTCCACCAACGTTTACCATCCAACCTGAATAAGGAATTACCTATTAACAATAACAACACACACACAGCAACAACACAACAATGGCTATTCACAACTGCACGCGGGGATGGCGGGATATGTGTCCCGCTGGTGCTACAATATATACAACAGAACAGTACAGAGCTAAAGTATCATGAAAAGAAAAAGCACATTCTATACAGTCTACAACATCTGCTGTGGCTTAGCATTGCCATCTAATAGTTCCGTCATGGTCACTATCGTTAGCTAAGTGGTGGACTCCGTCACAGTTGGCAAGCTAACTAGTCACAGCAGGTTGAAGTTGGTTATAAAAAATACCAAAAAAGCTAACAAGAAGGATATTCTTGAACATAACTTAGCATTAACCTGGTTTAACAAGCTGGATGTTTGCTCGACCGGACATCAAGCTGCTGCCAGATTTTGAAATCCTGCACGTGCACAAAATTGTCCGCGAGGGACGTGGATATGGAAATACGAAGCAAAACACTCAGTCGTTGGAATTTAGAGGCTGTTAAAATTCTGAATCTGATGAGACAGTTTTCGCCATATAGTATACAAGTGGAATTGTTGATGTAAAGATATGATCATGAATACATTTACTATTTCAGAAAATGATGGGAGCATATGGTATGTTTTTTTAAATTACGTTTAATTCAAAGGGGGTTGAATTCATGAGCATTAAATTGAATTGACAATGTCCAAAACCGTTCAGATATTAAAGTACATATCCACATCAAAGAGAGGTCGTAGTCAGACATCCATACTGAACCTGATTTGCATGACATGCAGACGTACAGTACATATAGAGTCCTCATATAGCCATGATCTACACGTCTGGGAGACGTCTCATGTTTGCTGTTAAGTTCAGCCTGTCCTGTGTATATTAGTCCGCGTCTGTGTTCGTATCCCAAGATCCGTCATTAATGTTTGTTGCCGTCTACTACCCCGTATTCCTGTTTGCCTTAATAAACCCCTTTTTCCCCATACTTACGGTTCCCCTCAGGGATCTTCTTATGGGCCCCAGAGACTCGGGTGGGGGAAGGACTCCTCCACCATCACCCCAGCATGGGGGAGCCCGGCCTAAACCCCGCCTGTCGGTGTCCCGTAAGGGCAGGGGACACCTTTGCAGGGGTCGGGTCCCGCCCGCCCTGCCCCTGGCTTGCCCGCTCGTTCCCTGGCTGTGGCTCGGCGGCTTCCCCCTCCTGCTCCCTCCTCGTTTCCCCTGTCCTTCCCTCCGTCTGTCTCCTTGCCCCCTTCGTGGTCCCCTCCTGCTCCTGCCTCCCTGTCGCCTGCGCCCCCTCCGGTTGCCTTTTTTGCCCGCCTGGGTTCTCTCAAGGTCCCCTTTATCCCCTGACCTTTTCTGCCTGGCCTCCCTTGTCTGCTCCTCATCCCTTTGTCCCTCCTGTCTCTGCTCCTCATCCCTCTGTGCCTCCTGGCCCTTTTGTTCCGCCTGTTGGTGTTCCCCCTGTGTCTCTTTTTCTGATCTGTCTGTCCGCGTTTCCCGTTCTGTGTCAGGTCTTGTCCTGGTTCTTGCCCCTGTGTTTGTTTTGTGTTTCTGTCCGGTTCCCCGTTGATGGTCTGCTTTTTTGTCTTCCAGGTCTCGTTTCCCCGGTATCGTCTCCTCCGTCGCCTCCCCTGATGTATGCCTGGAGTGTGCGCCTTTTGGGGGGGGGGGGGTACTGTCATGACCTGCTGGTCCGATCCTCCTGTGTGCCACGCCCACCTCGTTCCCTCGTGTTAATTCCCTATTGTAATCACCTGTTAAACTGTTAAGTTCAGGATGTCCTGTGCATATTAGTCCACGTCTGAGTTCGTATCCCAGATCCATCATCAATGTTTGTCGCTGTCTACTACCCCGCATTTCTGTTTGCCTTAATAAACCCCTTTTCCCTGTACTTACGGCTCACTGCTTCGTTCCCTGCTCGCCTGCCGACTTTGGTCACAACGCTGGTTATTAATTAGGTTATAACACTTTGTAAATTATTAATAGACAATTTTAAACAAGTTATAACACAGTTTTATTTTTATTAATGACTTACTACCATTTACAATTGGAAAAAGGGAGCCTTATTGTAAAGAGCTACCATATAATGTGATTGTGAAGCATTAATAAGATCCATGAAATATGTTTTGACTTCACACATTCACAAGATCAAATGTCTTTTGCTTTCACCCTTACCTTGCTGCCACTAAGCGGTGTTGCTTCAGTTTTGGGGTGATTTGTGTAAAAATGCAATTAATTCCACTTTGGCTCCCATATACTGTAATGCTGCTACAGAGTTTGAAAAAGATGCTTTAAAAACCTTCTGAACTGTAACAATATCAATGCCTTTTTTGCTATCACTATGGAATGTTGCTTCAGTTTTGAGACAATCTGTCTCAGAATTTAATCATTTTTTATTTCTCACCCATACAAAGCCTTAACAAAGTTGGAAAAAGATCTGTCAAATGGTTTTTGAGTTATTGTCTTGCATACCAAAGTGGACTGGTGCTAAAACCATATGTAGGCCTCTTCCTGGATGGCTGTAGGGAATACAATGAATTATTAGGCTACTGGTGATTCTTATTATTCTTTTGTCATACAGTATGTAATATGGCCTTGCTGCGTTTTTTCATACTCTGTCACATGTATGTTAACATGATTTAAACAATTTTATCAATCAATCCATCCATCCATCCATCCAGTTTTCTCTCACTTATCAGCATTGTGGAGGGGGCCTTCAAATTATTTTAATAAAAGTTTTAATTTAGATTTTGCTACAATATTTGGTTGATTTTGGTCCAATAGCTAAGCGATATAAATCTGGAAACTACTTGTCAAAATCATGGCTTCTCATGCACACAGTGTTAACAACATCCAGTTCTATCAGCTCTGAAAACTGTGTTAGCTAGCCTGGAGCTTCATTTGACTTAAGATCATTTCTGAATTCAGAAAAAAATGAGTGTACACACAATGTGCGTATGATGTCTCCCAGGTGTGCAATCTATAAATCGCAAATGATCATTAAATTGTGCGCACCTGAATGGTTTTAAAGCTCCACCTTTGAAACACCCACTTAGTAATATCATTAGCATATAAATTAGCTTGTATTAAAGTCCAAATTGTCTACGTGACAATGGCAAGCTGCAATAAGTAGAATGTTAGCGAAACTGAAATCCAGGTCCTGTTGGCAGAGGTGCAAATACGCGCAGGGATGCTGTTTGGGAGCCTTTCCAGAGGCGTTACTGCTAAAGATGTCATAATATCAGAAATTTGGTAGTCAGTACCAACACCAGCAAAATTTCACGATTTTCGATATCCAATTCAGCAGCACAATAAAAAACAAAACAATACATTCATGCACCCCTTTATCAAAAACATTTGAACACTGTGGAAAAACAACAGTAGCATGTTACCTTCAAGTATTTATTCCAAACAATGAAAAATGTAAAATGAAACAGCTATTGGTATTATAAAAAATAACATACAAGGACCACGTTGGCATTGACACTTATTATTAATACTATGTGTAATCAGGCAACAGATGACATGTTGGTTCCTGTACCCCAACATTGTCACAAGTAAAAGTTTTTCCACAAGTTCAAACCTAACATACTTTTTTTACATCAAAGACTATTTCTATAAATCTGAACATTGGCAAGGATTTAACCGTACACACAATCTAAGATCAAGAGCGTATTATAAATGAGGCCCATGGGTTACAACATTGAGAAAAATGCAAATGTGGGTACCTTAAAAAGTATTTTTAGTTTTCTTCGCTACGTAGTCCCAGCTAGATAAGGATGTCATGGAAAGGGCAGTCAGACAAGCTTATAATATATATAATTATACCAGGGAAGACGATAAATGCACCATATAAATAAAGAACTCACAGACTGGATACGTGCGATTGAAAAAAGCAACATTTCTGTCGTTCACTTTACCAGACAATAAAAATGGGAATAAGGCATCATTTTTGAGCGAATATATGTATGTGTGCGTTTTTGTAGGTTTATATACATATAAAAGTGGCTATACATACTAGAGCACATAACTTGCATCATCAGTGACACCACCCCCTCCACTCCGCCACAGTTTGGCTTAATTCAAATCAGTTCTGGTCAAAATGCTTAATTATCATGAATTACAATTCTCTGTACATTAGTCCTAATGTAGGCAGCAGGGAGTGGGAGGAGTCTTCTGCAGAAAAGCTCAGTCTCTCACCCACGTGCATTTTGCGATTTCGTGAATTATTGAAGATATGAGTTAGCAGCTACTCTCTCCCTAAAGATACGCTGAAAAGCAGCCCTGGTTCCCCACTGATGTGGGCTGAAGGAATTTTCCCAGCTATGCTGAAGAGAAAACACATCATGTTAGTCAAGTCTATGGTTTTGTCCTACTTGGAAAAAGCTGAATCCTTTCTCTTCCTCACATACATCATCATCTTTTTAGTCCCTCCCAAGGGCAGGCAGGCTTCACGGTTGTGCCTCAAACCTGCCCCGTCAGCACGTAATTCAATCTATAACCCAGCCTGAATGAGTAATGTAAGTGCACCGTTGTAGAAGAATTTGCATGACTGCCTTGTGGATATATGCTATTTGAAACATTTTCTCATTTCAATTGTTGCAGTGAATTGGAAAAAAAAAAAAAACCAAGAGATCTTTACAAAAAATGTACGAGTAGTAAAATGAATTATTTTGTCTGATGACTAAATCCAATCATACTGCACCCTCCACACTACAAAATCCCTATGAGGGCTTCTTTCTCCTTGTACTTTTATAGACAGCTAGGATATTTAAACATAAATGCTGAAATTGAATGTACGAGCATTATCATACCATGAAAAAAGTAACAAGTATGATCAAAGTAACAAGTTCAAAGTATCAAGTAAGATCATATATTCTTAGATTCTAAGATTACCATTTAATATATATGCTTTTTTTCTCAAGAAATCTGTATAAAATTAAGAAGTGAATATGTTTGAGGATCTAGATTAACTTTGACTCTAAATTCAATGAACAACATGTGAGATTGATGGATTGATGGGGAGAAGAAATAATATCCAGTGAGGAATTAAATTGTGTATTTAATTGCAGTCTGGTTTGCACTGCCTTTGTTTGGGGTTTTAGTTCATATTCTTTTGTTGTCCCACTTACTGTAGTATCATCGTCTAGCCAGAAGTGCAAAAGGCTGTGATGATTCTTTTAACGCATTTTGTTTTACTGCCTGGGCTGTGCAGCTGTTTTGTAATGGGGCCTGTTGGTGGGGGGGCACTCGTGTGTGTTTTTTTGACTGTGGTAAGGGGTTTCTGTACTTTTATTTTGTACCTTAGTAAACTTGGTGTGTTGAGTTAGCATTTAATCTGTAATAAGTATTATTTAGTGCGATTACTGAGATATCACTGGGAGACTATCATGGAGTAAAATGCTTCGACAGCATGGTGTGAAGAAGCCTTAACAACAATGAGATTACGATTCATTCGGCTAAATCACTTTTAACTGGATGACCACTTCAGTGTGTTATTGAATATTGATAATCCATGAAGCCAATGTTTAATCATCCCAACACCTCAACCTAATCACCTGCATTGATTATTCCTCCTTGTTACTGTCATTGCAATTTATCAGAGGTAGGAGCTGTAAGTGGAATTGCCATTGAATTTTATGAAAAGCTGATATTCCTCAATAGTTTGCTCAATAGAAAAGTATAACTGTGTTCCAAGGTATCCCAGGAGTTACTGCCCATTTTTATGCTCTTGATAATTTCCATTGTGTAATACTCAATAATAATGTGCAAGGCAGAGCTCCACTGAGTCATTCACATTCCTCTTTGCCCTTTTTTGTCTCTGATGCCTTTTTCATGATGAGTATATGGTACTAGTGATACTACTGGCGATGTTCTTGCATACTTGATGGTGCCCAGAGAGTATCTGAAGTCCTTTCCTTTACTTTTCAGCACCTTTCTTATATGATGAACAGCTTGAGTCGATCAGTCTTGTTTATCACAGCTCATTCCTCCTAGTGTCAGTAAAACTTCCCTGAACCTGTTTAGCTTTAACCCCCTGGATAACGCAGTACTTTACCACATTCCTCAGAGAGTATATGTGGTAATTGCAAGAAACATTTCAATTAATCAAACTCATTATGAGGCGGGCTCAGGGAATGGCATGAAAATGGTTGAGGCGGCGATGCTGTCATATTGGTTTGTGTCGTCGGTATGGCCAGTGACTGTTGCCGTTCATTTTTAGAAGAATCACTGTAGCTCTTTTTTTAAGCAAAGATAATATGAAAATAACATCATTCCATTATGTGCTTCGTTTGGCAGTTAATGAATCACAGTTGATCTTGGAGCCTACAGAAGGAGCCCTCTTGCCTGGCTGGTGTTCTCTGAGCACATAGACCTGGGGCTGCATTCGCACCTGCGACCCTAGACTTATGACCACTGAGTCACCATTTCTCCTTTTCCGAGGGCGAAAGGCCGGAAAAACGATACTTACCCAGTCAGAACAAATGAGCATTATTATAAGTTCCGACACTCCAATGCGAGAACATATGATGCATCTGTATCTTCATTTGATGTTCTAAAGCATATTACCGTGTATTGCTTTTAAATCAGGCATTGCTGGGAAAGACCCCTGAGGTTACATACGGGCTGTTATGCAGATCCGGGTCCATGGAACCTGGTCATGGTCATGGTCTAACCTGCACCTTGCATTCTTTCTCACCAATATGTCAAAAGACCTGCTTTTGTGGTGAGAAATTTCTTAAAGATATATCCATTTAAGATTTAATTTGTTGTTTTTAATGCCACATTCTTTTTTTTTTTTGATGTATTGTGAAATTTATTTGTTTTGGCACGAGTCACATTCATGCAGCTAGTACTTTCATAGCAAAAACGTAAATTAAAACAAGCTGATTTTAATTTCTGCGATAGTCCGCTGTGTCATAGATTGAATAAATCCTTATCAATAGTTAGTAGCACTGCAGCTCGCATTTATTTAAAATTTTTGCCAAGCTTGACTTTAAGGTCAGAAAGCACGTAAAGGGCAGATACAGTGTGTTGAAACAGTATGTCCTCAGTTGGACTTTTTATCATTCATGAGCTTTGGGACCCATGGTTTGTTGTCTTTATTGCTTTCCTTGGGTTCTGTGCTTCAGGCCTTGACTTATGAAAGGCATGACTGCCCTCCTCTCTCGCTGGAAGGTCACTCACTCTCCTGTCTAGTTCTTCGGCTCTGCCCTCTACTACCCTCTACGTTTCCTTTGCTACACAAAGACTTTTTTCTTTAAGGACTTTCATTGATGCCTCTATTTATTTTATGTTGAGGTAGTTTTATTACTTCTTTGCATTGTTAACACTACTCTCACGTCTGCTCTTCATCTTGTATTCCTAGAACCGCCTCCCCTCTGTTCATGGACTAGAATAACCATTTTTTGAGCTTGTTATGCTTTTTCTACCTCAGATTTATATATTTTAAGTGATAAAAGTATAACGAATAAAAAATAAATCACTGAGAAAATATGCAAAAAAATTAGATTTTTAGTCTTTAAAAAAGTGGATTTTCAGTGTTTCTTTGTTCCTGCAGTCCTCTGTATTGTCTGTAGGTGGCAGCAAATCTGGGTAGGTAAAATTTTTTGTGAGACCCAGATAAGTGACAGGAGGGGAGTCATGTGGCTGAAGATTACCGCAGCTGAGCTGCAGTGATGCTCTTCTGCCACTGTGGGGGGTGAAGTGCAGCGCTTTGATGCTCAGTGACTTGAGACTGTACCTGATAGCTACAGGAGAGCCTGAAACAACTCAGCGCTCAGTGTGTCTCTGTCTTCCCCAGCAGTATATGGATACGCCATAACCTCCATATCTTTCTGTGTCACTTCCTCAGAATCCCATTTCCAGACAGACGACACCAGTGTGCGGCCTGCGCAGTGTCTGCAGCACCCAATAACAGTTTGCTAAAGTCTCTTCTGTCTCAAGTGCATCTTCTATTTAGAGCAATAACAAAATTTAAATAGGGCTGTACATGTTTCTAAGGTAGGAAATGAGTGTTTTATAAATTTTAATGATACATTTTATAAATGTGTCCATCGTTTTACTCTGACACAATTTCTTTTACTCCAGTTTGAATTATTTTTTATAATTCAGCAAATATTGACCTTTGGCTGCAAAAGAAGCCACAGTCAAAGGCAACAGTAAAAATAATGTAAAAAGTTAGTTTATGTATATTTGCTTTTAACTATCTACAGTAGTTGACACTTTTGTCCAAAGCGACATGCAGTTGTGGCAGATCTCTGATAGCTCACAAGCTTACAGTTGTCATGGAACCAACTAGGTAAAAATGCAACTAGGCTTCACTTCCAAGGAGTGACCAGTACCAAGTCCTAGCTAGAATTGGAGCAAGAGTTACAATTCATTACAAAACCTCGCAAAAACCAGACAGTAGAGCTACTCAGATCAAAGACACTATGAGGACTAGGTTTCTATGAACTGAGAACAAAAATAAAAGAGTCTGTATTGACAATAGACCATAGACAAGAGATGGTAGTGGATAGAGCGGGTCAGTGGTTGGATGATCTGATTAAGATGTTCCTGGAAAAGATGGGTCTTCAGGTGATTGTTGAAGGTTGACAGTGCTCAGATGTGGATGGGTGGCCTGGTCCACCATCGAGGAACCACACACAAGATATGTGTGAAGTTACGCTTATTCTCATGTTGAGAAGGGGACCTCTGGTGGAGTTGGCTTGGTGACCAAAGATGGGATGTTGGCAACTCAGTGGAAGTGGTTGCCGGTAGGGAGTCAATGAAGACAGACAGGGAGGGGGGCAGCATGAGAGCCAATTGGGAATTTAATATTATGCATTCTGTACAGTATTTAATACTAATCAACCATGTTTATATTCTTAAAGTCAAAAGTAGATAATTTCTCTCATGGCCTTTGAGATATTACAACGAGGGGTGTGTGTGTGTGTGTTTTGGTTATATGTTATTTCATAAGCCCAGATCTGTGAGCTTTTACATAATGCTTTTACATAATGCAGTGGATGGTCCAAACCTATTATCAGATAAATCAGGCAGCCGGGGGGGTCAAATTGCAGTGCCCCCGAAATGCGTATCGGTTTCTGCTGTGAGTAGTTTGTGTAAGTAGTAAATAACAATTGTTATTCAGTATAATCAAGAAGGAACTTTTTTCATTCCTTTTTTTCTCACTTCACCATTGGAGTGGAGCATTTTAACATCTGCTCAAACCTTCCTGACATATGTTCAGACAGCACATGAGCCCAGAAATTCATATTTAGATACATTTAAATCTTTCCTTTCTCTACATTTTATTCACTAATGGACTTGATTATTCTAATGGTTCCCACAGAAACAGACGAATTGTCTCCCATGCTTCTTTTTTTGGAGTCTTCTCTCCCTTAATAGACAGTTAATCTTTCCCTATGAGGCTGACTGTGTCCATCTCACCCTGCCTTTTTTGAGTTTCACATGACTTGGTTTCTCCATGCGCTTCATGTTTATGACCAGAGTGGTGTCGGTCACAGCCAGCGACGTCGGAGGCAGATGCAGGTCTGACAGTGGCCGGGATGCTGGGAAAGGATCTGAGGCCTGGCGCTCAGCTGCAAGTCGTTGGCAGGTTGCAGGCGGGGTAGGTATGACAGAGACCGGAGTATTCTGGAGGAAAGAACTTAACAAAAATGGAAAACAGAGAGGACCTCCTCTCTTTCTCTGTTCCCTTTTTCTCTCTCATCCTTTTATGTCTATCAAGTCTCCAGACAGCCAGGCCACGGTGTGAGGAATAATCAGGGATTTGGGTTTTCATCAGTCTTACAGCTATACTGCAGATTTCAAGACCCAGGACCTTTATTATGTCCAATATCAGGTCATGAAACATCCTGTGTTTTTTTTTTTTTTGCACTGACTGACTTGCCTACAACGCAAAGATTTGGCACAGCAAAAAATAAATAAATAAACAACCAAAAACCGCTCGGTGTTACTTTTGTCAAGCTCCATCAAAAATCCAGCAGACACTCTACAGCAGTTCCTCCTCACATATTGCATTTCTGTAATATTTGTCTGATTTGTTTCAGGAGCAGCCTGCATGTAGATAATCCCACTTTAAGCCCATTTAACGCGGGCGGTAGTAAACGCAAAGCATGATGGCATTCTGCACATTCTTGCCTGCGATTTCCTCAAACCCGCAGACTGCAATGCTGGATGGAGCTCGCAGTCTCTGCTGAGGCTGGCATTAATGAGGCAAAGTGTGAGGCTGAGGGCTCTCGTTTCAGCACCGTGTTTCTGGGCTCCACGCATGATCTCTGATTCCTTCATCTATCAAGATCCCCCGTCTCCTGGATCAGGTGCTTTTAAATCTCCAAAGAATACATAAACGTTGACCAAAAACAAAGCGGTGATGTGGTTATCAAACGAAAAGTGTGAGGAATGCTCATTGAATGACCTTTTCTTTTCGGAAAGCAAACAGACACCTCCCTGCTGCAGGTACCTTTCCAGTGCACCAAGGCTAGTCTTTCCTTTTCACTTCTCTGCAGATATAGCAGAATTGAGCACCGACTGCCACCTCTAGCCTGTGACTGCCTATGCCCTGCAGGGCATCTGTGCTGCATGTCAATGTTTTGCTTATGTGTGGTCTTATGCATCAGTCAGAGAGTCAAGTGTTAATTTTTGCAGCACGGAAGACCAGCAAAACTCACAACACAACTGAATGGAGGGTGAACCCACCGATACATTTGGTGTCTAACCCTTTTCTTATGCGGCAAATTGGGCTGTTTTGAAGAGGCGTACAACCTCATCTGGGTGTGACAGAAGGATAAATCCAACTCTGGCCCCTGAAATACTATCCAATTTTTCTCCTGTGAGCAGCACTTCAGTTTGGTAAGCGGCCTTCTTGATCATTGTCACTGTGGGAGAGCTGGCCAGTAAGAGTAAAAACTGCACAAGACCAGCAGATGAGTAACAACTCGGTATTCACATCTCATATGCCTGCATTTAAGCAAACATTGTCTTTACACTGAAGTGTGCCAAATACCTGGCTGTCCAAAACACCAGTATTACCGTACAGCTATTATATTGCAAACAGTAAAGCCACCTACACAAACTTTAATTCACTGTATAGACAGTCCCCAGGTTACAAATGAGATCCGTTCTCTAAGTCTGTCTTTAAGTCGAATTTGTAGGTGAGTTGTGAAAAAAACAATACAACAAAATAATAATAATGTTACGGATAATAATACTAAAAGTGACTCCATACAGTACTGTACCGTACCTCGAGCCAATGAACCGCTGAAGCTGCGCGATGTTTTCACAAGCGTCACGAAGTAGTACATGCATTTGTTATTAAGAAGCGTTATATTCAACTCAAATTTGTTATGTAATAGGCTTTATGGCAGTCTGTTTGCAAGTAAAAGTTGTCTGTAAGTCGGATGTTCTTAACCCGGGGACAGCCTGTACTATAAAATACACCAACATAACTCAATCAAAACCATTAGCTAGGCCTTGTTAAGATATAGATTTATTCTGGACGTAAGGAGATACCAGTGTATAAGAAGGAATTTTATTCTATATTGTACAAAATTCATACCAAAGATGTCCATCAATGATAAAAATGACCTTGTCACTCTATAGACACTTTCCTTGCTGGGTGTCACACTCATGAGGTAACATGAGGCTTTGATCCAAATCCAGCCCGGATCTTCTTTGCACCGAATAAATTATAATCTGCTCTGTATGTTGTAAACTGTGAGCTTTGCATTTTGAAGCCCTTGCAGTTCTGCTGTATCAGCTCTCTGAGGAAGGCAGATTTTGACACCTTCACGCTGCACCTCGGAGCCTGTCGGCAGTTTTATTGACAGTTGTTTTTCTTTGATTTCGGTTTCCCTTAGTCTCTTTTCTGATATTTACTGCTGCTGTTTTCTTTACTCGACTTGTCCTGGTTGACTCATAACTAGGCCAAGTGAAGCACCAGGGAAAGGCGCTGTTTTTCAGTGTATTGACACTTACCAAACAGAAAAACTCAAGGAAAAACATAGGGGAAATCCCTTCTATTTTCTTAATTCAATGTAAATCAGTTTACTTTTAGATTTGAAATTTGAGAAAAGAACAATTTATATTTACAATAAAAATATACAATAAAAATACTACTACATACAAAGGTCATTTAAAAAAAAAAAAAAAATCAATTTTCAGTTACAAGTAGCAGTTGCACACAAGGGCATTGGAGGAAATCTGATATTGGAAGGTACACAACTTAATAATTTTAATGCAAAGGTCTGTTTATTGAGGAGGGTTGGTTAATGAAGCAAAATGAATTATTGGGGGGGTACAATAACCACCCCCCCCGGCCCCTATGCCTCTGGTGACATCTCTTTGGTGGAGGTGTATGGCTGCCATTGAGAAGAAAGCTGGGTGATTTCACACCTCCCTCTCACTGTGATGGTGATGCTGTGTCCCGGGTCACTGTCCTGCCGGAAACACCCCCCCCCCATTTATGCTGCCATCATTGGCCAGGGCTAAAAATTATGAAATAAGTACTAAGCTGTTTGGGCTCTGTGTTGGCGTTTTGGAGGAGAATAATATCTCATCCATTAATATCTGACTTATACTGCTGAAGGGGACATACATTTGTGGATATCCGGTTTGTTCAAGGAGTAAGGACAGAAAGCATGGACATGGCTGGGGGTGGGCAGGGGGGTGGGCAGTGCACCACCCAAATGGATCATCTGCCCCCCCCCCCAAACTAATTGTCTGCCCACCCAGAGGAAATGTGATCATTCATTAGTGATTTAATAGACCCCCTTCCATAAGAAGTCAGCTTTCCTTCTTTTAAAATGCTCCGCCCCCCCCCGGG
>JAABNX020000106.1:19543514-19554437 GCA_015163995.2 Mormyrus lacerda | reverse complement strand
GTGTTTGTGTGTGTTTGTGTGTGTTTGTGTGTGTGTGTTTGTGTGTGTGTGTGTGTGTGTGTGTTTGTGTGTGTGTGTGTTTGTGTGTGTGTGTGTAAGGCTGCTGTAGATTATCAGGAAAAGCTTTTTAAGGCGTTAAGCACCAAAAACAAAGAGGGCTGGGGGCATCTGTGTTTTCCATCACTTGTCCTTCCACACTCTTATCAGATTTTACAGGGGATGGAGGGGATCCCTCCCACCAGAGAGGGCGCCCTGATGGATGTGGCCTGATAAAGATCGATGGATTTCAGTGACAGCGGCTCAGCAGCCACTCGCACCTGCAGCTCTCCCGTGGAAGTCCCATATCTTTCTCATGGTTATTGCCATATCAAAGGCTGCTCTTGTCCACCCCACGGTAATAACATTCAAGGGATCCATTTTGCCTTTTCGGTGAATCATGGAGATGATGTAGAGGACTGGTCATTATTAACATCTTAACCCGCTAAATGCAGGTAGACTGACTCAACGAAAGCATCTCGACGTCTTGTAGACGTTGGCTGCAGGAGCATAAATATGAGTGGTGACTCCTGCTTCTCGCGGAGACTCAGAGCAGGTATGAATCTCGTAAAGCCAGCAGGTGGTAATGGGATACATCCTTTCCCCGGGTGGCCAGTACAATCGCATTAGGCCAGCAGATCACTGGTTTCACTAGAACCTCACACAGCCTGTCGCCAGAGAGCAATAGCACCTGTGTTCCAATGCGATATGCGGCTTAGCTCATGCCCTGGACCAATGAGCCACACAGCCACTTATAGCCCCTCCCGTGACTCCTCCCACCCCGGTACATTTTATCCTGTGACATGGGTGCTTTCTCAATGAGCATGTTCAGAGGGTCCAAGCACCGGGTAGGTGGCCACTATGACTTGCATTGACCACATTCCGCCAGCAGAGGCTGAGAGTGAATGTGAATGGGTTGGGTTGGTGTGGCCTACAAGAAGCTCCACAAAGAAGTACAATGAAGACTGATGTAAGTCTCATCTCCTCTAATGCTAGAATTATCAGCGACAACCATTCCCCTACCAAGTATTACCTAATGTTACCCCCCTCACACACTTTAAAACCTGTTGACTGACAAAATGTTTCATATATCTGTGTGTGCTCTGCCTAAATTCTCCATTGACAGTCCTAAGTTAGGCATTAATAATGTTGTCCTCGTACCATTATTATCACAGTACAAAATAATGCCCTTCTGACACAGCCTCCTCCCACTTTCAGCACAGAAACACATCCCAGGATACACATTATATACAGATGGGGGTACATTACAACACAAACCAAAAAATTAAATTGTAACATTCTATAAAATAATGACACAGTGAGATAGCGACAGTGAGGATACTCTTCAAATGTAACATCATCTTGAGATGAACAGGAGAGGACCAGCACTGTAACCGGGAAGCTTTCTGATTGAAGAAGTAGGTGTTTGTTTGTTTGTTTGTTTGTTTATTTGTTGGGGGCAATGTTTCTCTCTCTTTAGTAGGGAGTGAAGCGACTGTACCCTCCTCTGTATAGGCTAGCCTGTAACATCAAAGATGAAAAAAAGTTCCAATCAGTATAGAAGCAGCTTGTTTGTTGGTTATTTTTTTTTCCAAAAATTTCTTCCCTTTTTGTGCCTAGGGCTCTGAGAGAGGGCCGGACTGAGGGAATGGTCTGAACCACGTACCGCAAGTGGCAGGACAAACATCTAGTGGTGTGCATTTGGGGGGGTCAGGCCTGTTTGGTAGTGACAAACCTGACTTTCAGTTTGCAGGCAACGTCAACCAAAAGCATCCATTGAATCCAGCAGTTGAGGGAGAGATACATTATCTTCCGTACTGCACTCTATAGTGTGCTTCTTATTAAGCGTTCAGATGCTCACTTTAGCATCAGCGCTTAGACTTGAGCATCTGACTCCGGGCAGCACCAAAAGGGACAGTGCTCTACCTCTGCCTGGCTTTGGTTACCCACAGTCAACAAATGTACATCATGCTCTGCTAAGCTGCACCACTGTTTCGCCTGCCTTAAAGGGCTAAACCCCCAGATCTTCAAAGACTAACCCCGCTCCATTTTTGAAATGGGGGGGGGGGCTCTCCCTTATGCAAAACTTTTCATAAACGTAGCATAAATTTGCAATTTTAGCACGTTGGAGATCTGCAAGAAGAGTTTTGTGCAACCTCTGAGGAACTCATTACTGAATGGCTTTTAAGGCGGAAGCCTGCCTCATTCCTCAGGAGGTGCTAATCAAATATGATTAAATAATTAAAGCTGAAGCGTTGCCGGGTTCGTCAGCCAAACGGTTCATCTTCACCGTGCACCTTTAAGCTGTTTATGCACTACCAAAACACCTTCCTGGCCACACCCTTACCATGACCTAACCACCCACCACCCCATGCCCCCCTATCCCCCCAACTCCAAATTTAAAGAGTGTTGGAGAGGGAACAGGTTTGGCCCATCTAAGAGAAAGGGATGATGAGGAAACTGCAGTGGGAAGAAAGGGAAGAAATTTTGAAAAAAAAAGAAAAAGTATACAGAAAAAAAAAACTTCAGCAACACAAGCCACAGTTTTAATTAAGTAAATGAAGAGGAAAAAAATGTCTTAATTAATGAAAGCTTTTAGCTAGCAGCTGCACCGGGGAATTGTACGGTTTTAAAAATCACACGCATGTCGGCTTGGTAAATTCGAGTCATTTGTCTAAAGCAGAGCGCTCGTCCGATAAACCTCGTGGGCAGGGGAGGTGGGTATGATGCAGTCTCTCTCCTCCTTTTCTGTTTCTTTTTAATCTCTCTTTCTGTACTCTCCCACGGCACGCTGCGGAATGCCCCTTAATGGCAGTGTTGGAGTCCCTACCCACGGTCACAAAGTAAAATGGGCCGTAGGGGTTTCCCGTATTTTTGGGGTGTCCTAAATTTTCTTTGAGGGTTTTTTTCATCTTTGATGTTAGCTGCAAAAGCTAGCTAAAAACAAACATTAACGCTCGACTGCATCCCTGTAAAATTTGAAATCGATTGCAAATGGGGGGGAGGGGTGAGGGTGGGGTTTAGGGGTGGGGATAAAAAAAAGCGACGTGAGACATTTGGCCCATCCAAACTGACATGGGGAACGGGAGCCATGCGACCCCCCTCGCAGTTACCGAAGTGGTCACAGCTCGGACTCAAAGGTCTCACGTCAGCACAGTGCGGCTTGCGGTCACCCGACAAAGTTCCGGAACATTCTAAGACATTTCCCAGTGTATGGCCATGATTCCTCTGACAGCTAAAATTCAGGCCTGCATAGTGCTGCTGGAAATGAGCTAACAGGCGATAACAGAAATGAATTCTCGGTAATAAATACCTTGTAAGTGTGAGTGCATGCAGAGTGCACCAGCTCCCTGCTACCTCACACTCATCAGTATATCCCCCCTGTGTCCAGCAGGTGGCACTAAACGACACCCCGTGGAGGATCCCGACACGCCGGGGCCCAGTGCGTAAAAAGGAGGTGCCGGTTCATTTTGGACTTTCCAGAGGATGGAGGGATGCATAAACTCACCATGGTGCCTACGCTGTATGTGGCGGCTGGTCCGATCGTATGGTGGTACGGGTCTGCCGTTGCATAGACTCTGCCGTAGCTATGGAAGAGAGAGCGGGACACAGGCATCAGGGCGAGTGGCGGCCCCCCCGCCCACACCCCCAGCTCTGCGTCAGCGTCAGGCCCGGGGTCCATAACACCGTATCGATTTTCGCTCTGCTGCTTTTGTGTATGTGCTGCTGTTTTCTTCCTGGAGAAGATGTCACTGTGTCAAAGTTTCCAGCTGACTTTTTCAAGGTTAGTCTGAGTTTGTCTGGTGTTACACACACACATACACCCCACCCCCTTACACTTGGAGTTGTTTATATTGCAGTGGGATGTGGTGGAGGTAGAGCACCTCGTACTGCGGCTGTGTGTGTGTGTATGTGTGTGTTAGGGGGTTACGGCAGGGTGATGCCGCTGTGTGGGGCCTCCCCCTGTGCCGTGGGTTAACTCCCATCCTTTTCATTGTCATTGGTTCGGAACTAATCCCCCCAATTTCCTTCTGCGGGGGACACATCGCCTTATATATTTATTTACCAGACTTGCCTTATTCATTTATTTACTCTCTTTCTCCAAACACATGCTTGCAAATGAGGGTCTGTGGGGAGCAGATAAGAGTCTCCCAGCCAAGGAGCGAGGGCACCGAATCAACGAGGGGAAAGAAGAGGAACAGGGAGAAGTGTGGGGGAGGGGTGCCAAGGGGGGGCAGGGGTGGAATTATTTTTCAAAAGTAGGCCCGGGCATGATTATTACACATGGCCATGATATCAAACTTAGCCTTGTTTTGTCATCAGGGATTAAAATATCAAAGGTCAGGTCTGGTGCGTGAAATTAAAAAATAGGGCTGGGGGTGTCTCTGGCGGGGTGGTCACACTGACAATTAGTCTCTTCGGTGGCTCCCAGACCGCTGCACCCTAAGGGTCGGGCAGGTCACTCCTGCCATTTCACCCAACAGCTCACTCTCCCTGTCCTCCCCCCTCCCCTCCTCTCCCCTCCTCTCCCCCCTCTTTCACCCAGGGAAACGGCTTTTCTCTTACACATATATTCAATAGCTACGCCTTTTACCCTCCACTCAAAGAACCCTAGCAGAATAACAAAAAAAATAATAAAATAAAAGCAAAAAATAAATAAAAAAAAAAAAAAAAAGGGACAGAATAATGCAGCTGTCCAATTGCAGCGGCCGCCCATCTCCGCTCCTCATAATTTGAGCTGCCTCCAGTTCTGATAAATCTCACATTATCTGGGGTCTTCAGGCGCCCAGGCAGGGCGTACGTTATCACAAGTGACACGCTCAATCTCTCCCAGATTAGATTACCGGCTACCCTGATCCAGCCTGACAGGGCCCTCCACGGCCTGGATAAATTACTGACAGCTCCCCGGTCGGCAGCACCAGGGCACACCTGTCCTCACTATGGCTTCTTGGTATTCTGGCTACAGGCCGCTGACCTGTGTGTGCTTGGAACTCGAGCCTATAGATAGCCGAAAGCGTGCAAGCTTCTATGCGGCCATATCTCCTGTTTTATTTCTCCTCATTCGCCTCAGAGAACATGTGTCATGTTTTTGTTCCCGCCCTGAGTGAAAGTCTGTCACATTTTCTCAAAGGCAGGGCCACCCAGAAGGGGGCGCTGAGACCAGACCATGTCTTACCTGTCGCTGTAAGCTGCTGCGGCTGCGGCCGGCGGCTGGGCATATCTATACGCCGCATAGCCCCCCTGTGGACGACACTGAGCGTTAGACGCATCGG
The DNA here is from genome assembly GCA_015163995.2 of Mormyrus lacerda. Taxonomy (NCBI): domain Eukaryota; kingdom Metazoa; phylum Chordata; class Actinopteri; order Osteoglossiformes; family Mormyridae; genus Mormyrus; species Mormyrus lacerda. The sequence continues at coordinate 19,549,128 of JAABNX020000106.1, read as the reverse complement.
GTAAACACAGACCCCACCAACTATACTGCCCCACCCCCCCCCACAACCTGTGTTACCCAATAACTGCGTCTACTAAAGTCACACACATCTATTACTCTTACTAATATTTAATTAACGAATGGTACAGTAACTCACACTGTCATCTCTAAATTGCCTGTGATGTATGATTGTGTGTGTGTGTGTGTGTGTGTGTGTGTGGACTGGCATCCCATCCAGAGCCCTCCCCTGCCTGGGATGGGCTCAAGGCCCTCCTGGAAACCTGTACTGGATAAGCAGCTGGAAGATGGATGTGTGGTTCGTACAACAGCAGAGCACCATCCAGGACAGGAATTGGCCTCACCGAGGCGGGTGTGTCCTTATCTCCCGCACTAGCTGTGCCCCCCAAACACTCTCCCTAATGCTGTATCTCATCACAGCAGAAGCCTGTGGCTCTCACAGCCAAAACCGTGTGTATTTTTGCTTCTTCTCTACTCCCACCTGGTTCAAACATCTGAACAAACCTTGACATGCGCCTCCAGCTCAGGTCGTATATGGGTGAAGCTGCACACATGCCCCTACAGCGCCGGAGTGGTGCTAGCTAATTATGAGCTGCGGCGTGCACCTGGATGGCTAGGGCTGGCCGATCACGCTACGATACAGAGAAAATGTAACAAATAAAAACAAAGCTCTCCTTGCCGGCACGTGGTGTCAGAAAGAGCCTCGGCTGGTAATGAGTGGTGCTGTGAAAAGCCCGTTGTGCTAGAGAGGCACTGACGTGCAGCGTGCACAACGGGAACGCGGGGTGTCACCATGCAGGAGACTGCTACCCCTGCAGGCCGCCAACGATATTGCGCTCCTTTTATCACACAGACTTGCTCAGAGCAAAACCTCTAAGAGCAGTTTAACAGACACCGTTCAGGATGGATTAAGGTGGGACTGTTCTGAAAATGAGGAGGGGTGTGGCTGCATTCAGTAAGCCCCCAACTCCTTCCTAGCAACCCTTTCCTTGAGGCACCTTGGCGATTAACAAGATTTTAATTAATGTGCCAGCACTGAGTGAGGGGCCCCTGGCACTCAGGCACAGGGGGCCATTTTAATGTGGGGGGAACTGACATTATATTTTGCTGGCGGAAGAGCCACTGAGAAGTAGTGGATGACAATGGCCAGCAGAGGGCGGCCTGGAGCAACAGCAGATTCGTTGCAGCACTTCCCACGTGAGCCCAAGGTGAGATGAGGCGGAAGCCGTCCCAAATTTGGAATTCGCCTCGGGAGGTGACGATGGTGCGCTCCATTACTGCTGGTGGCACTTGCTGTACCACACCCCGGGGGCTGCAGAGGTTTGTTTACTCATTCTTCCCCAATAGGAGTGAGGGGACCGGCTGTTGCTTTGCCGCGGCTCCGTGATTTGTTACTCCCCTTATGGCCCGTGTGGGTGCCCTCCGCGGCCTTCTGCAGGTAATGAAGGGACACATCCATCTGTTTTGAGGCACTGGATCGATGCCCTGCATGGAGCTGGGGCAGAATGCCTAGCTGCTGCTCTGAGGACCCCCAGCGTGAAGCGGAGAGCCCTGAGACGGCCCCCTCAGCACCTGTGTGCCTCCCCGTGGGGGGAGGAGCTTCCTGAGACGGGCCGCATGAGACGTGGTGACAATTCAGCCGTTAAAGCGGTTAATTGATGTGACTGCAGCTGGATTCAGTAACACTTACAGATCATCCCTGCTGTGTGTTGAACCCGCGGCCAGCAGCTCAGCTCAAGGTCCCTGGAAGCTCTGGCTAGCACCGCGACCCCGCGACCCTGCGACCCCACGACCCTGCGAGTTTGCTCGGCTCGGCCTTTGTCTGAGACACGCTGATGTGAGGAAAGGCAGCTTTTACTGTTTAGCCGCCTCGCGGTTAGCTGACCACCTAAGACCTCCTGACAGACTGTCGGAAACAATGCGACTTTAACGAAGGCCAGAGGGGGGGAGGTGTCTGGGGAACGGCAGAGGTGGATCACATGAGTGGGGAGATAAATTGGCGGGGCTCTGTGCAGGGGAATCAGGCAGGCCGGAGCAAGAGGCCCGCGTACTCGGATAAGGCCGAGGACAAAGCGGCCGGGAGGGGATGCCAGTCATTCGCATGTGGCATTTTGGCAATGCAACAGGATATCTCAATGTGCACTCTGACTGGCCGGGGCAGGAGATGGGCCCAGGGCCAGGACTGATGGCAAGGGGCGACACGGTATGGGGGGGGGGGGGGGAAACCACTGACAGACTGAGGGATGGACCATCCGGGTCCTGGCCACTCGGAACCTGTGCCTACCAACAGTATCCTAAGGGGCCACCAGGGGGCGCCGTACTCCCTGTTGGTTCCTGGCTCCGCCCCCTGCTGGTTTCTCAGTCCAGCTCAGCTTATTTAATGAGGCTTGATGAAGCTATAGATACAATGAATCATGTCACATTTTTATTTAAAAATATTCTAATCAATTCAAATTCAGGAAAACTGAATATGTTAGCTGAAGAATTGGTTTAATTTTCAGATTGTAATGAATTGTTCTTAGGAATAATGGCAGAGATGACAAAACTTACTAAAATGTTTATACATATGAATCTGTAACTGACCCATAAAATTATTAATACAGAGTAAATTATTAATTAATTTTTAAAAAATGAAAGATCACTTATTTTAAACTTTGAACAATTAACCAGGGGACTGATTAACATAAAGTAAAACAAACTATGTTTTGTTAAAATTATACAACCAAGTCAAGAGCAGATACTTTATAAATATCAAGAAAAGTTACATTATTTGTAGCTGGAAGCTGGTTTTGCAATTTGAATCATGCAACATATCCAATTAATATCTTAATCAGGCTAAATTAAGAGCTGAGCTGGTCTGGCAGTCAATAAACACGGTGTGTTGGAAAATGCTGCTCTTTACCAAATGACCCTGTGTGGCCCTGTGTGTGGGCATTGGGGGTCTTAGGTGTGGCTCCATGGATGGCCTTGGGGGCCTAATGTGTGGATTTCGGGGGTCCTGGGCATAGTCGCGTGTGTGGCCTTTGCGGGCTTTGGGCGTAGCCGCCTGTGTGACCTTTGCGGGTCTTGGGCGTAGCCGCATGTGTGACCTTTGCGGGTCTTGGGCGTAGCCGCCTGTGTGACCTTTGCGGGTCTTGGGCGTAGCCGCCTGTGTGACCTTTGTGGCCCCGCACTGGCCCCTGACACAGGGCTAATGTACGGTCAGACTGCTGTTTGCTCCCCAAGGTCAGCCAGCAGGGGGGCGCCACATCCTTTCCAGCCGGTGCCCGGTCGGTGTGGGGTATAAACGGGAGAGTTGTGTGGGCCGCGACGTGACAGGGGGATGTAGAACCAGTTGCTCTCGCCTAATTCTCTCATTCTGGGTGGTGGCCTTCGGTAACTCGGCCTTATAAAAGATTCAGGCGGGCCTGCATGCCAAGGTGTGACATCACACGGATATGGCACCGTGCTGGTGCTCATGGGGAGGTTTATATTCCACTGCTGGGGTTCCTGGCACGGTGCCACAGAATCCAATCGACGCAGGCCGAGGGAAGAGGGAACTGCGGGACAAAGACGAAGAAGTGATCTATACTTACGTAAATCTCAGCGCCGTAAAACCCATCCTGGTACACCACCCTGCGGACAGAAGAGGGGAAGAGGTAAGCACTGGACAGGCTGCACCACACATGCATTCCCAGCGGCCGGGTACATACATGTGATGATGGTGCGGGAGCGGGCGGCCATCACGGCAAAACAAAGAATGACACATCAGAAAGAAAAATACGGTGATTTCGGAATCAAAGAGCAATTTTCTGCTCTATTAGAAGGTGGCGTGCGTTTGGTGATCGCCTCCGCTCCGTCACCGAGCCCGGCAAGCGTGTCACGTGACCGTGGTAGATAAATCACCCTGCTGAGAGGGAGCCGGCGACTCCGTAATCAGAACCCCCCACACCACCCGACCCCCCCGCCTCCCCCCCCTACCATCCCCCGGACCGTGGCACAGTGCTCTGAAAAGGAACCTCCGCTGCTCATTTAATAGCCGATACCCAATGCTTTGATGCCCCCCTACTGGCTTCATGAGCACCCCCCCCCCCACATTAACAGCCTGTTAGAGCCCAGCCATTTGCCAGGGGGAGGGGGGCAGCTGTGTCGATATCACCTGCGGGCAGCCATCTGCTCCCAAGGGGCCCCTGTTGGCACAGTGCTGGGGCTGCACAGAGGGTGTGTCACACAGCAGTGCCCCCATATGGCAGTGCCTGAGCATGCGGGGGCTCCCTGATATGCAGGTGTGTCGAAAATAAACATAATGTTCCTTGGGGGGTGGGGGTGGGTTTGCAGGACAAAGAATCAACATAATGATGGAGAATGGAGTGTAACGGCACCGCTGTGTTCACCTCCCCACCCCTCGCAATCCCAAGGACCCCAGGACATGGACACTCACGCTCCGTAGGCCGGGATTGGTGGAGGTGGTGGGGCGGCACGGAACGTGTTGTAGACAGCGCGTCCCCGGCCTCTCAAATGGGCTCCTCTGTACGCCACTGTGGCCCCTGCAGCTGGGTACGGGAAGCCGGTAACTGCGGGGGGGTGAGAGAAGGGAGTCAGGACATACATAGAACAGACTCAACAGCACCCCATAGAGGATTCCCCAGCCTGCAACCTGTCATCAGGGCCATGTGAGAGGACGATACACGAATAGAAGGAATACAGATCACCCAGAGAGCAGCTGGGTCGCAAGCGACTGGACGCCACACAAAGGAGCATTTCAGCAACAAATGGGAGGAGACCGAGGGGGCAGGGATGAGGAGGGGCAGGGGCGAGGAGGGGCAGGGGTGAGGATAGCTGTTCTATGCCAGGGAAATTTTTCTTCTTTCGGGAAACCTTGAGAGGCGGCGCGGTTTGGACGTGGTCCCACCATGGCCGTGTGCGAGCGGACAGGAAGGTAGGAGGCCACCGTCGGTGAGAGAGACACTTCTGGCGAGGAGGCGGGTGAGCAGATGGGCTGCATTGTTGTAGCAGCAGTCTCTGCCCCATGTGATCCTTCATCTTACCCAGGGACCTCCCTGCCTCTCCCAGCCAATCGTGGCTCCTGGTGCCGCCCCCTCCCCCGTAACCCCCCGCCGGCGGACGGCTCAGGGTCAATGCTCCCGAACGAGATGACCGCCCCGGGAATCTCAAGTTCACCCTCGAGTCAACTCAGATGGCTGGGTCTTAATTACCCACGATGCCCATGGAGCATGCAGGTATTTCTCTGCTTTCAACCCGACGGTATCTCCGAGACGATCTTCTGAACCTACTGGGTGAGAAGATTCCTTCAATTATTCATGGGACCCGACGAGGTGGGTCTGGCTGCACGTACTCTTTCACTTATTCATTTGTTATTTTACTCTTTTAAAAGGAGCGTTCTTGATTAAATTCACCATCTCTTCTGAGGCAGTGGGGTGGTGAACCTCCACCTTCTAAGAGGGGATAAAGCAAGCCAGGGCGACTGAAATGCCAAAAGCGACACTCACACACACACACACACACACACACTCTCACACTTACACATACACACACACACTGACACTCACACACACACACACACACACACACACACACACACACACACACACACACACACACACACACACACACACACA
>JAABNX020000106.1:19505109-19518057 GCA_015163995.2 Mormyrus lacerda | reverse complement strand
GCCCCCCCCCCCCCCCCGCACCTCAGCCCACCCCTCCTGTGGTCAGAGGCGGCTTCCGCACACTTCGTCTGACAGTGTCCCATCGCTCGGACAGTTTGATTTTCTTGTGGGGGGGGGGCTGTCGGTTACTGACATTCCGCCAGCTCTGGGGTCGGTCCCTCTGTCGGCGTGTGATTGTGGGGGCGCAGCAAGGTGCCGGGAGCTGGTGTTTATGGAGTGGGGGGTGGACAGGGGGCAGAGAAGAGAGACGAGGCTTCTCCGTTGGGGAGTTTATTTGAGGATATTAATCTAACACAAACATGGGCCTGCCATTCCAGCATGAAGTGTGACCCTTGGCCATGAAGCCCAGAGATAGGAAGGCAATAATCCCCAGTCATGGGGGGGCTGGACTTTTAATTTTATCATCCAGAAGCCAAGAGCTACACAGACCACTTAGATCTGAGGAAGCTGGGGAACGTGTGGCAGGTCTACAGGCAACTCAGTTTACTGTCCCTGTGCCAGGGTGTAGTGCACTGCTGGGGCCCAGTCAGGAATGCAAGGACTGGCCTTAACACACAGATAAATACACAGCATCACATAAACATATGACAGAAGGTGCGGCAGTTTATTAGAAACTGACCTAAATGGGGCCCCTGCAATCACTTTCCTGCTGTTCTATCGGGCTGTTGTCATGTGATGGAAATGGTTTTACCCTGGAACGCATCACACTTTGCTGGAGCAGCCCAGAGGTGGCCACACCTGACCTGGTATTGGTTAAAAGCACAGCCAATAACAGCCGTCGCGTGAAAAACCCACCCATGTCCACTGTCATATTCCTGCTAGAGTTCAGCCCGATAGGATTCAAGACCTGCACATCTCAGCATTCATTCAACTACCATCACCATTCAAAGACCTGTGATCGATGCACTCCATGGACAAAGACCCGACTCGGTTACAGTGCGTCGCAGGACACATTACTGTGCAGAATAAAGCCCGACTCACTTTAACTTCATCTGAAAGTTATCTCTAGGAAATAACAAAACCTCTGTTTTCATGCGGTGGAAAAGAAAAGTTGTAAAGTCTATATTTGTGTAGTAAACACTGACATTTCTAAGTGTGGTGCCGTACATCATTCAGAAGCAGTTCACTGTCCTGAAAACAGGGTCCAGTATTTTTCACAATTATCCAGAAACAGCACCAATCTCATTTCTCCAGCTGCTGGAGTTATTTACTGCTATTTGAGACAAAACAGGACATAAGAAATGGAGGGAAAACCAAATTTTTATGCAATTATGTTAGGAATCGGACACTCTTACGACACAAATGTGAACAGAGTGGCTAATTAGGAAACAACACAAAAAATACCCCTATAAAATGCTAAGGAGGCTGCAAAAAAACGTATATGAAGGAGTTTATCTGTTATCCTTTCATCTCCTGCTGAAAGATGCGGCATGTGCAGGGTGACAGGAAATAAGACCCTTCTCCCGATGTTATTCTTATTGGCATTTTACAGTGACTAAGCAGCATTAGCTTTCATGCTGCACCGTCAACAGACTAGAAAGAGCTTCTGTTTAATAAGAGTGCAGAGAATTGCATTAATGTAAATGTAGTGGAAACGATGAGAGGCACAGCCATTGACATGTTGGCAAACAAATGAGACTGTCCTCTCAATTAGGCAAATGCTCCATTATCCAAATGAAAAAGCACTCTGCCGTTGCAGTCCAGGAGCCGGACAGGTTTGGGGAGGGAGAGCTGTGCCGCTGGGGCCGTGCCGGGTCCCAGGACCCCCATCACGGGCTGGGTGACCCCCCCAGCCCAACTGGCAGCGACCTGCCTCCAAGTCGTCAGCGCACCCCCACCCCCCAGTGCCCCACTTCCCAATCTCCCCCCAACCGTCATTCTCCATCTGCCGCTCCCCCATTTCTCAGAAACCACCCCCCCCCACCCATTCACCCCTCCATAAACCGCCTGTCTTTACTCCCAAGCAGTGAAATGGGAGCAGGAAAGCGCGTCATAATGGCCGTGGAGTCTTGGCTCAGCAACTCGAAAACAGAACGTTCTGGAAACATCGGCACTGCCCGGCCCCCAGATGCCCTAGATTCCGCCCGGACCCCGAGACTCCCCTCCGGACTGGGTTCCCCCGGCACACGGTCGCCCACGGAGTTCCTCACCAGGAGGCCTAGGGGGGCGGCCCTCACGTTCAACAGAGGGAGAAAAACAAAAACGGCAGCGGATCACCGTGGTGCATGCTGGGGGGGGTGGGGGGGGTTGATTTACAGCCTGCAGCAGCGGCCGCCCGTCCTTTACAGCTGGGAAATGGGCTGCCTGCCCGCTAATGTGCACCACCCATCACCGTACACTTGTTGACAAGCTACGGTGAAACAAAGGCAGCCAGGACGGGCGGATGTAAAAAATGGCACCCGGCACCCTTTTGTGAAGCTGGAAAAAATTGCTTGCCTTGAAGTTTTCTTTTTAATAAACCTAAATCAGAAATTGATATTTAATATATCTCTGCGGTGCCCGGCGCTGCGTTTTAATGCACTAGGCACCCTTTTCTCCCGGTTGTAAAAAATGGCACCGTCCACTCGTGGCAACACAAGGATGTTATGAATGTGGAGGAGAGGGAAGTGAAGGCTGAGGAAGTTCGATCAATGTGACTGCGGCTGATACACAAAAAAACATCCCCAGATCCTTGTCGACAAATTGCGGTGGTAAATGATTTCTGCTATGATCTAAATCATATTATCTGCGCCTCTATCAGGGGCGCACCCCCTGCCCCTCCTGGTTGCCGGGACGCCGAAACTGGGCCGCGAATCCCAGTCAACGCACACTGAATTAGTTTATTTTCCTCAAGACGGGGGGGGGGATGGTAAGAGCAGAGGAAGGGAGAAAAAAAGCATCCTAGCTCGCCAGTTTGGACCTTTAACCCCTTCTTCCAAGATGACTCTCTGCCAAAGGCTTGTCGCAGCCATCCCACCTCCATTTGACAGCGGGAGGGGCTCACTTTAATCCTGGATGGTGGGGGTGGATTTTCAGAGCCGTGTTGGTGGAAGTTGATAGATGCTAAATTTGCAGAAATCCAAGTTGACCACAGGAACGCGGAAGTGAACCGGACGTGAAAAGCTGCGCTGAACGTGTCTGTGGGAGACGCTGGGAGACTCACTGAAGCAGCGGCGCCGTGCAGACATCACAGTGCACCATGCTTCTGCCTCCGTGCCGTCAGAGCGATGAACGTCGTCACGTGGCGTCGTTTATGGGGGCGGAATGGATGCGAGTGCCGCAGCCCATGCTGTGATCGCCGTTATCTTTAATCTCGACAAACGGAGTTCACAATCACTCCACCCTGTTTGTACTGTTTGGCCAGTGTTAATAAGAGGGGCAAACGGTATCTGTGGGGTACCAGGAAAGCAATTAATTCGGTGTTTAACAAGGCCGGCTTCCGCATTGGGGGCTGCCTACACTAATTAAATGTGTTGGTGTGCAGGTTGGCCCTGGGCACCGGAGCCCCGCCCGTGTGATCCAGCGCTGCCGCTGGGGCTGCTGGGATAGCGTGCTGCAGTCAGCTCGGGCATATCGATCTCCTCTCCATGGAGTGCCTGCACAGCCCCTGGCCCTCACCAACTCCCTCCACCCCCCAGCACTGAGCTGGTGTAAATTGGATTGAAAACCTTACTTAGGAAATCATTTCCAAGCAGAATTTTGTTTTCCAATCATACAATCCCTTTTTCCTACTGCCTCCCCACCCCCCTCCCCCAGGGCATGGGTACACGGACCCCTGCTGCTCTCTTGGCCAGCCAGATCTGGATCATGAGCCTCTCCTTAACAAGACCCCGCACACATAAATGAGACGAGTGCTCTGCCCTCCCCATACATACTCGTTTAGATGCTGGGGCAGGGGACCAAGTACACTGGGGTCCTCCTGCCGAACAGTGAGGAGGTGCTGCCCTCCTAGAGCCACTGGCAAAGGTGTCTAGAATCAATGCCTCGGACCTCTAACTGTCCCTAACATCTCTCCCAGGAGGCCACATGGTCTGTATTTTATAGGTAGGGTTATGAATGGCTACAGGGCATGTTTTTTCAGGGTGGAGTCCTGATTAGCTACAATGCCTGTTTTTATGGGTAGGGTCCTCAATGGCTAGAAGGCCTGTATTTTATGGGTAGGATCCTGATTGGCTACAGGGTGTGTATTTTACGGTTAGCATCCTGATTGGCTACAGAGCCTATATTTTATATGTAGATTTCTGAATGGCTAAAGAGCTTGTTTTTTTATGGCCAGGGTCCGGATTAGTAACAAGGCCTGTATTTTATGGGTAGCATCCTGACTGGGTGCAGGGCCTGTATTTTAGAGGTGGGGTCCTGATTAGCTACTAGGCCTGGATTTTATGGGTAGTATCCTGATTGGCTACAAGGCAGATATTTTACAGTTAGCATCCTGACTGGCTACGGGGCCTGTATTTTATGGGTAGCATCCTGAACAGCTGCAGGGACTGTATTTTAGGGGTGGGGTCCTGATTAGCTACAGGGCCTGAATTTTTATAAGTGGGGTCCTAATTAGCTACACAGCCTGTTTTTATGGGTAGAGCCCTAATTGGTTACAAGGCCTGTATTTTATGGATATCATTCTGGTTGGATACAGGGCCTGTATTTTATGGATAACATTACGATTGGCTACAGGGATTGTATTTTATGGATATCATTCTGGTTGAATACAGGGTCTGTATTTTATGGATAGCATTACAATTGGCTACAGGGCCTGTATTTTATGCATATCATTCTGATTGGATACAGGGTTAGTATTTTATGGATAGCATTACGATTGGCTACAGGGTCTGTATTTTATGGATATCATTCTGATTGGATACAGGGTTGTATTTTATGGATAACATTACAATTGGCTACAGGGCCTGTATTTATGGATAGCATTGTGATTGGCTATAGGGCCTGCATTTTATGGATAGCATTGTGATTGGCTATAGGGCCTGCATTTTATGGATAGCATTGTGATTGGCTATAGGGCCTGCATTTTATGGATAGCACTGTGACTGACTACAGGGCTCTATTTTATGGGCCCTGATCAGAAAAGCCGGTCATCAAGTTTGGGCTAACATCCAGCTCAGGAATTGATATCCAAACAGCTACTAAACTCACATCCACAGCTCAGCAAGGCCACATTATTCTGGGCCGAAGCCAACGTGGAGACACTCTGTAAGTCCTACTGCAGCTCTGGTCCAAGTTGAAGGAACTCAGACCAACAGAGGGCCTAGAAAACGGGGGGGAACTCCCACAAGCACCAATGGCAGCAGCATCCTGTCAGCTACCAGATATTTAAATATCGCAGACGTGCTCATTTTTGCAGACGTGTCCATATTCACTGGAGTTTCACCGAATTGGGAAGAGATCGAAAGAAGCAAATGGAAAATTAGAAAAACTGCAGGCAGCACCGCGTAGAGCCCTGATGGAAATGCGGCCCTCGTGCCACCAAGAATCGCTTCCGAGTATCACCGCCGTCCCCATTTCCATCCACCCTGCTCTCTGGTCACCCAGACGGTGCCAGTGGGTGACGACGTTTCCCGGGGACACGTTTTGCTCAGCCTCGTACTGCCAACTCTCATCGTTAAATGTTTTTCACTGTTCAGTTCTGTCACAGTATCACAATGATCGATGTTATTATCACTTTACAGGGGTTATCCCCTGCAGGTATGGCATCAAAGCGAGATGGGCGAAGTATCCGAAGAGATTTCTGATGAGCTCCAGTACCGGCCTGTCTGGCTACAGCGCCCCCTCAGGCCTGAGGGAGTAGGAAATGCTCCTTACATGAGTTTTCAAGATGCAGCGGGGTGCCGGCCGATACGCCTGCACGGGTAGTGGCAGGAAGCGGCAATGTTGCCGAGCGCCCCCTCCTTTTGAGTGTGACACTGGGGGGGGGGCTTTGATCTGCTGCCGAACGCCAGAGATAAGGAGCGCCACTTTGCCTGGAATTACACGCCACTGGCTCGCTTCTAAGCGTACCGTGTAAATACAAACAGCAGCAGGAGCGTCACCCAGCACCCCCGCACTGGACCCGGCGCTGCGACGCTGCCTCCCCTCAGCAAAGCCAGAGTGCTTAAAAATAAATGAATGGATCCCTTTGAAGGCACTGCAGCCATACCCCCCCCCACAGCCAACCAGACCAGCTGATCAATTTTACATTACAAGTATCCTGGATTGATCCCTGGATCGACATGACATTTTCATGCGAGTGCCTCGTGTCGTGCTCTAATAAGCTCCCGTCTGGGTCGCAGAGGGACCCTGTGACATGAGTCGCAGTGTTGGACCTGCATTGGGCGGGGAGGGGGACCCCGAGGCGGCACAAAGATAGTGAGTGGGGAGGCTGCTGAAACACGCAGGAGCTCACAAAGCAGGCCTTAACTCTGCTGGCCTGCTGACGCAGATCAGGGGAGTGTGGGAGCGCTTTATCTGATATGCACACGCAACCATTAAAAAGAACCACACTGGAGTGTCCATGCATGTTTTCTGACTTTCTTGTGTGGCGGTGCCCCCCCCCAGACTGGAGGCAGCACCTCATTCCCTCTCTGGCTTTGGGGAGGGGGGGGGACAGGAAAGGGGGGAGGGTCCTTTTCCACGAAGATGGCATTTTCAGACAAGTCAGTCATTTCGCTTTTATAGCCCTGATATGAAAAAAGACAAAAACAGGGGCAGGGGAGGGTGTGAGTGTGGAGGGGTGAGTGGGGGCTGGGACAGGAAACGTTAGGCAACTTGATGGCAGAGTGCGGAACGCCGAATGAAGGAATGAGACCCATCCTCCACGTAAATATGGCCGAAAAGTTCTTATTTTCATCATTAATATTGATGTGCGGCGCAAACATCAGATAGGCCGGGCCGGGGAGATTAACCGGGCCAGGGAGACCAGCCGGGCCAGGGAGACCAACCGGACCCAGCCCGGGAGAATGGCCAGGGAGGCTCGCTGAGACACAGCAGACATTTTGTTGGTAAACAAGTACACCAGCGGCCGGGCCAAATGTGTTTCAATTAGACAAATCACACGATTCCCCCGTTTCCGAAATTTCGCTCCTTGGCTGGCATGTGGTAATTATAACCCCGCAGCACCCTCCCCTGGCCAGCTGGGGGGGGGGACTCCTCTCTTAACGAGGAAACGCATTCTCATGCTAACGATTCCCTGCCAATTACGGAACCATTTAAAGGGAATTAGCGGCAGTGGACTGGCCCATGAGGCTTTATGTCACGAGGACGCGTGACATTAAGGTGACATGTGGGATTAAACGGGGGGGGGGGGGGCACAGTCCCTGGGAAGCTTTGCATTGAGGCAGAAAGTGATCATTCCAGGACCCAAACACCAGCCCTCGGGCACCACTGGGCAGCCCCTGTCCTCCTGCGCCCACAGCATTAGCTGTGAGGTCTCCAGCGGTCGGCCTCATTCCTGGTACGTCTTTCTAATCAGTTCCATGAGGCACAAAGGAAACAGGCGGGCGGTGGGACCGCGATTCCCAGAGACCAGCTTGCCCCCCCCGGTCACCAATAAGGGGCGGGCAATTCCTCAGAACGGCCCGTTTGGGTCACCCCACCTCGGCAATATTCATATTTCAGCAAGGCTCAGGAAAGTCACACCTCACTCGCGGCATTGACGGGAGGGAAAAATAATAACCCAAAACAAAAATACCTCCTGCACATTCTCTCACAGAACCCCCCCCCAAATAAAAGCCCCCATCGGCATGGCAACCCCCACCTGAGCAGCTTCATAACTCTCCCCCGTCTAATTCATCCTGTCCCCTGACAGCAGTTTTTAATAACTTTTATTAATTAGGGCTGTCGGTCTGCTTGTCGCACGGAATATTATTTTATTCAGGGGCCATTAGGCTGTCCCGCTCTGCTCCGCCAGCGCGCCCATCCCCACTGGTGGCGGGGCGGGCGCACCCATCTATAACTCTGCCCACCTCGCCGCTAACGGCCACGTCGCAGCGCCGATTAATCCGCGCCCAGCTGACAGCCGGAGGAATGGAGTTCCAGGCACCTGAGCAGCGCGCGGCCCTGCCTCACATGCCAATTTATAGCCTCAAACAGCCCGGCAGAATTATCTGCGCTGCTTTATTTATGTGGCCAAACTCCCACTGCCTTTCCCTTCCTGTTTCTGGCATGACAGTGTAGGACAACCGGGAAGGCAGGGCGGCTCAGCGGCCAGCTGCACGGCACCGGGTCCGGCACTCCGACTCCCGGCCCTGGGAATTCCGGTTTCCCACCGTGTTGCAATACCATGCACTTATGGGAATTAGTGTCTTGGAGATGCCCATTGTGTGTTTGTGTGTGTGCCCCGCAGTGACAGGCATCCTATCCTGGGGGTCCCTGCCTTGTGACCTCTTGGTTCCCACTCCAGCCCCCCGACCCAGTGACCCAGTACCAGATAGATGGATGTCTGATATTCTCCACCGCGAATGAAACAAGCCTCTTATCATTACATTAGGCCCGGAGCTATATTTGGTCCGACACCATTTTGCCCGAGCATCATTCACCTCATGTCTCCTTGCTTGTGTAAAAGCCCGCATCCGCGAGCCCAGGGGTGACGCATGGGTGGGGCGCTCTGGCGGGCTACGGTATGAGCACCTGTGATATCCCAAACCCCTTTGTGTGGGATACCTCTGAAAGTCCAACCCGCAATCTTCAAGGAGCAGTTTGTCTGAAATCCCAGAAACACCATCCGCTTCCCTAAGTCCAAATCCCCTGTAAAATACACTGCATTTGAAAGCCATAATACAGTCACGGAATTAGTAAAAAAAAAAAAAAATCCTTGTTGAAAGAGCTGCTAATTGGCCGTTTTAATTTGCATGTTGCATAAATGTGTATTTGTATCTGGCACCAATTATGCTAGCCTGTTCATCAACAGTGTACACTAATTGCCCCCTAATTGAAAAATCCAATAAAAGCGTTAGTAATAGTCAAAACCAAGGGGAGATGCCGGGCTCCCTGTGACTGCATTCACAGCTTGACAGAGCCAATCAAGTCTTCATAAACTTTAAACTCAGTTTCCCCACTTATTTCTGAATGCATTAGCAATGGTTTGCTATAATTGCCACATTTTGCACTGTCCCTCTATCGTAACAAGCGGGGCTGTAGGTGAGAGGACAGGCTTGGTTTTTCAGGAGCTAGTGGCCAGGCCTCTGCTACACTGATGTGTACCAAGAAATTCCGGGTCCCTCTATCATTTTGACTCCGCCTCCCCAGCCCAGTTTTGTGTATCATTTTATACATTCAGGTCCCCTGTTAAGTCCCGGGCCCCCTGAATCTGCCAGGGGACCCCAACCCTCCTCAGGGACCCTCAGACAGGCAGCTGGGAGGCAAGCAAAAACATGGACTGTCTGTGGGTCACTGCGGATCGGGCTGGGAAAGACTGCAGTACGACACCCCTGCACTGAGGATGCTTGAAGCAGACCCTTGCCGTTCGCATCCGGAACCTGCATGCCACTTGGCCGTTCACGATTTCTCAGTCGTATACTAAAATGCTCCCTGGGTTACAATGGTCCATGTTATGATATTTCCACTTTATGATACGTAAATGTTTATTCAATAAATTACACAAGAAATTCAACACTTTATTATAAAATAGGCTTTTTGTTAATGATTTTGCCCAACTATGTTTAAGGCGGGCTAGGCTAGCTTTGATATTTGTTATGTCAGGCGTACTGTATTAAAATGCATTTTCACGGTACGATATTTTTGCCTTACGATATTTTCACCTTATAATAGCCTTATCTGAACGCAACCCCATCATAACCTGGGAAGAGGCTGTATTTTAAAGGACGAGTGACCCATTGGTGAGTGGGAACCTCTACAGCTCACTTCCAGGGTTTGGGGTTTGAACCCCACCTTGCTGTGTGTGTGGGGTTCACATCTCCATTATTGTGCTCGTCTCCATCAGACACTCTTGCTTCCCCCCTAAGTAAAGCAGTGCCTATAAACTGTGTGATAGACCGGCGCCCCCTCCAGGGTGCTCCCTGCCTCACGCCCCAGTATAAAACCACAGCCCTGGATAAGTGGTTCTTAGAGGTGGATGGATGCAAAATGAATTCTCTTACAAAACATTCAAATTCTAACTTTAACAGTCGAAAGAAGCAAATGAGTTCCCCGCCTTCAGCTGCAAAGCTCGGTCTCGCTAGAGCCCAACCCCACCCACACGAGCTCCACCCACCCTGCCCCGATGTCACTGTATCACCGCGCAGACACTGCACCGTCTTCAGCTAGCAGACACCACTTGTAGTTCTATTGTGGTGGAAATACAATATTTTGATTAATTTCACCTGACAACAATTTCATGAGGCGTCCCCACAAGACATAATGAGACGTTAAGATGTGTCCCTCAAAACAAAAAACACACACACACGCATGCACACACACACACACACACACATACACACACACACACACACACACACACACACACACAAACACACAGCCCCTCTTCCTGCAGGAGGCTCCAAATCTGATTGGGCAGCATCGGGTCCCATTGTTTTGGGACAGCTGGTGCTGATGGAAATACAGGGGAATCTAATTTAACAGCTCAGCAAGCAGGGATCACGGACAGCAATCACCCGATCACCACCACAGCGATCACCCGATCACCACCACAGAGATCACCCGATCCCCGCCTGCTCGGCGCCCGAGAGGCCGGGCCAGATGCCGGGCTCCAACCTGCAAACCCTTGGCCCCTCTGCTGGGCCGCCGCTGCTATCCATCGAAAAAGGGCCTCGGATAAGGATGGAGCAGGAAGGGTGGGAGGGAGGAGAGATGGGAAAAGAGAGGGAGGTGAGTGAAGTGGGCGCTGGAGGGGAGCTGCTTGTGATTCGCAGCGTGTCTGCGGTCCGGCCGGCTGCGGCTCCCACCAGAGCTGCTACATGATATTCAGTAACCCCGGTAACAATGGCAAACATATGTAAATCAGCCTCCGTGCCGGATTCAATCAAGTCTCGTCACAAAAGCGGTGACACGCGACAGGCGGGGGGGCGGGGAGATTCCGCTTCTCTCATCCCGTCCGCCCTGCCTGCTCCAGCAGCCCCCTCCCCGCTGCATGCAGCAGGGTCCTACCGGCCTCCCTCTCCAAATCTCGGGCCGCCCGACGGTACTACGGAACTAGAACTCCCCACTAAGCAGCGGTATCTGTGGCTCCCGGCGCACGGGGCCACATCTAATCTGCAGTTAATTCCAGTTATTAAGATCTGAAAGATAACATTGATCTATCACACTCCATCTCCCCCCAAAAGCTTAATTGACTGCAGTGGGGAAGTGTGTGTGTATGTGTGTGTTTTAGTCCTCTTCCTGCCTTTTTCTCTCTCTCTGAAATTCCGATGAAGGAAATAAGATATTATCGATATTAATGGCCCGTGGTTCCTGTCTCGCTACTGAGGACAATTACCACGCAAACAAACACGTGCGGTGTTTAAAGTCCCAGGGAAGCTGAGGGGGGTGTCAGCGGCCGGAAAAAAAAAGGAGGGGTAAACGAGGGGTGTAATGGCCGACTGTTAATCAAACCAGGAATGGAAGCGATGACAGAGTGGCTCAAACCCAGTGACAGGGATGGGACACTAAGAGGCGGTTGTCTTGGCGATCACCACGCTCAAGTGAATCAGACGCTGTGCTTCTGGGAGCGGAGGTGAGATCGATGCCTCTATTGGCCCAGTGCCGGTGCGAGGCAGGGTGTGGCTGGAAGGGGGGGGACACCGGGACAGGATGGATGTGGGTTCCTGCTTTCTCCCAAAAGGCAAACAAGAACACCAAGAACAATGATCGTGCTAGCGCCCCCTGATTGTGGAATTTGTCACTGCACGCATCAACGTATGCTTAGCGCCCCCTGATTGTGGAATTTGTCATTGCACGCATCCCCGTATGCTTAGCGCCCCCTGACTGTGGAATTTGTCATTGCATGCATCCCCGTATGATTAGCGCCCCCTGATTGTGGAATTTGTCATTGCAACCACCCCAAATGCAAGTAGCGACTTGCAAAATGCACTCAGCTGCCAAGCAGAAAATGCCCAGGCTGCGCATTCCCGCCTGCAGACATCGCCTTGCTGTGTGTGGGTGGCCCTGAGCATAGACATGCTGTTTTTCCCGTAATAAAGGGACCGAAGGGGCTGTGGAGTCATCGGCAAGGCCAAGCGAGCCCTTTAATGGAGACGACCTGGTAAATCTTTCACGCTTAAGACTGTTTCATTGTGAAAGAGGCCATTTAGGAGTGATAACAACACTGAATTATTCATTAGTGTCTCCTGCTCTCGCTGTAGTCACAGCCGTTCACTGACCGAGCCCCCGGGGTCAGATCGCATGCAGACAGAAGCAATGGAACGACTCCTGACCCCCACGTGTCCTCTCTTCCGTTAACCGGCACCATCTTTCTAGAACATTCCAGCAGCAACTGCCGCCCTTTAGAGCTCAGAGCGCTCATTCTTTCACGCGCGATAAAGTGTGGTTTGTGGCAAGGAGCTGTCACGTGACTGCGGCCATCTCCGCTGTACTTCCCGCCGTGCAAAAAACAAATCTGCTCCGCTCAACTTAAAGTATGTAAAGATGAAAAAAGAAAATACAATAACATCTACCGCAGGACAATTAAATGATCCAATTAAATCGCTTTAATTGGATCTGAGACATGCACCTGGGTTACACGCCGTCAACCAGAGCAATCTGCGATAATCAATGACTGGGAGGAGGTAGTGGGTGTGGGGGGGGGCTGCTAATGTCCCACAGCCCTGGAGCCTCACAGCAATTGGTTTGTCAGCCGCTTAATTTTTACTTCAAGCTGCCCAACTGGCCACATGCGGAGGCACAAAAAAACTGATGGGCATGCAGACAGGAAATACGCCCAGGAAAGCAAACGTATAAAGGAGACTTTTGGCATTTTAGATTGCAGTCACAGATGTTTGTGGGGCCCTGAAAAATGGTCCCCACAATGTAATATAAACCTGATGGGGG
>JAABNX020000106.1:19432582-19446899 GCA_015163995.2 Mormyrus lacerda | reverse complement strand
CCATTCGCTCCTGCTCCACACGCGGAAATCAAGCCGGTGCAGGTACATGGCAGAAGACGGGAAAATAAAGATGGAACTGGTTAATAATGACAAAAATAAATTACTTTTTGACGAGAGATTATTAGGAATATCCGATTCTTCTGTGTTTTGGAGTACTCTCACAGTGTAAAACCAAGACCATCGTCATCTCTGGACAAATGATATGAACATTAGGGCAGGTAGCTACATTTCTCTTCACACTGTCTGTTGTGTAATAAGTCATATGCCTGTCAGGTGCAATCAGAACACATGCCAAGATGAGGATCTCAGGATTGTGGGTAATCTGGATACGTGCCAAAGGCCGCAGTCCTCTAAGGATGACACCACTCGTTTATTTCCAATTAAAGAGCACAAACATGCTGTACAGCAAATGCACAGCGCACCCACCTTCACCGGCACCGCCGTCGCTCACCCTCCGACCTCCGTGTTTATTAGCTGCTCACGCAGAAAGATCAGAGGGGTGTGTCTGACACCGGGGGGACAGAGGTGAGCAAAGGTGTGGCTCTAAGAAGGGCCTCGTTACGGCATTAGAATTCCGAGTATTTAAGTAGTGAGTGTAAAAGCAGGTCTCCGGAGTCTGATCTCTCTAATCTACAAATGGCTTCTTGCTATTAAACTGCTAATTCGGGGGATTAAGGGATCCCTGTGAACACAATCCCCCTTCCTGCTTTTTTAGAGTTTGCTGAAGGTGCTGCTTTAAATATTAATGGGCTGGATATCCGGGGACTAGGGGAGGGCAGAAATCGGACGCGTGTCATTCTGCTCCGAAAAGTCTAAGCCGGCTCCCTCTATCGAGCCATGAGCCTGCCACTGTCCGTCTCCATGTGGACGCCGGCACACATTGCCCCACTCGTGACGTCTCCCACCCCTCCCCATGCTTGACAATAACGGGGAGGCGGCATTAAAGTTTAAACAGCTGGAAGAAGGGAGGGCTGATTTCTAACACTGGAGCGGTTGAAGGTAGACCTGATTGTATGCGAGCACTGCACAGTGAAAGGTCACCAAGGCGTTAAAGCGACCTCCCTCCCTCTCGCGCACACTGTGTGGGGTCTGCACACCCGTGGCTTTCCTCTGAAGGTAGCTTTGAGCACCACTGGATTCATGTCAAGTAGAGCTGGAGCCTTGTGGCACTGAACTGTCAGGGTGCTGTGTTGTGGTTTCAAAAGACTATAATATTAAATTATGGTATTAAATTTTTGTGTTATTAAAGTGCTGTGTTACTGAAGTGTTGTGGTATTAAAAAGTGTTGTATTACTGAAGTATTGTACAAAACTTGTGTCATTAAATGTGTTATTGAAGCACAATGGGCAGTGGTGTCTTAATGGTTAGGGACGCACACTCGTAATTGAAAGATTGTGGGTTTGAATCCCTGACCAGCAAGGCACCACTGAGGTACCCTGAGCAAGGTACTGCCCCCAAGCACTGCTCCCCGGGCGCTGAACTAGCTGTCCCCTGCTATGTCACATTGGCACAAATGCAGAGGACACATTTCGTTGTTGTGCACTGTGGTGTGACGACAATTAATCACTATATTCTAATGATATTAAAATATCATGGCACTAAACTATAGTGTTATTGAAGTGTTGGGCCATTAAAGTTTTGTGGCATTACTGGAATGTTGGGCTACTCCAGTGCTGTGGTGGTATAATGGAGTGTTTGGGTATTCCAGTGCTCTGATATTAAGCTGTAATGTCACTGGAGTGTCTAGGTACTCCAGTGCTGTGGTATTATACTGCAGTGCTGGGGTATTTTAGTGCTCTGGTATTATACTGTAGTGTCACTGGAGCGCCAGGGTACTACAGTGCTCTGGTATTATACTGTAGTGTCACTGGAGTGCTGGGGTACTACAGTGCTGTGGTACTGGCACTGTAACACTCTAGTAGGGCAGCACTGTCCTCTCAGTGTATTTGCAGAAATACACAAGTAGATAAATAGCTGTGATTCCTCGTCATCTGCACATGTATATTTCAGCTGCACATCTGAATGGTCATACGTTTCGTACATCCTGCTCTGAGTCACACAGAACGCTGATGTAAGTCACTTTGACTCAGGAGAGGGGACAGAAAGCGCTGACATCCCCACATAACCAACATTCCTTGCTGAGGAGATTTTTAAAAACAAAACATATTTCCTGTTCAATACAAGGAGCCGTTTGGACAATGTAACGTAATTAATAGACAGCAATTCCACCCATTTATACAGCTAAACTCACAATATTGCTTTATTAAAGGAACATATTATCAAGGTTATGTGTTGTAAACATCCACGCTGTATTTTAAAAATGTTTATGGGACATATTATATATACTAGTGTTTTTCTTTATCTTAATAAATAACTCCTCCTTTATTGTATCGCTGTAATTAGGCTGTTTTATTAATTCAGTTAAAAAGCCGTTATTTCAGTCTTTGATTATCACGCTCCTCCTCTAGAGCACAAACAAAACGTTTTTGCTGCTATTCAAAATTAATATTTTTGCCTGACTTTATTAATGATTCTGAAATAAAATCTACTGAGTAGTGTAAAGTTCCTCTTTGCTATAGAAGCTTCCAGAAAGTTTCACTATGCTTTCGTTAAATTTGACAACATGGAGAAACACGAGCGGGCTGTACCACTGAGTGCTGGCCGCGGGGGTGACAGGCCGCACAGGAACATACTGGTCCAATGTCATACTGCCGACCACTGCCAAGAGTTCATAAAAAACTGACCCTGTTTTCATTTCAGGGGCTGTCGGTCTGGCAGTGATAAGAAAGACAGCACATTTCAGTGCTGATACTGATCATGAACGCACAGAGATGTACGCACAGAAAGACACATTAAGATGCAGAGGGAGTCAGCCATAGCACTGCCCCGCTGATTTCCCTGTATTACTGCACTTTACCTTCCACTCTAACCTTTGATTTGTAACAAGCCGGCTGCCGCAGCGACAGCTACGCCGCGCGTGCTTGTATAATTACTGTTGACAGAGCTGTCTTTGTTCCATCTCTCTGTCTCTTCCTCACTTCATCGGTCCCCATCTGTTACAGCATGTCGTCCGCGCCGCCGTAATATCTCCGTAACGGACTGCTTTATCGGCCGGCGATGAAGCGGAGGCCTATGTGTAGAGCGGGATGTCCGCCCCCACCTCAGACGGGTGTAAATCCCCCCCCTGGTGGGCAGAGGCCGCTTTGCAAAACAAGGGGGGGGGGGGGCTCATAAAGAGCTGACTCGACCCCAGGGCCGGCAGCCCCCCCGGGAGGCCCGGTGACACACAGGAGCGGCAGACCAGGAGCTGAGGGCGATGCCGCAGAGTTGGCATCAGAGAGTGACGGGACTGAGTCAGACTTGGGCCCATCTGACTGCATGCTCAGCCCCACATTTCGATCGGCCTGTTCCGTGCCGAGCGGCGCTAAGAGCTGTGTAAATCTGCAGCCCCCTCCAGACAGATGAAATGGGGCCCAGCTAGTTAGCCCGACGCTCACTGCAGGGCCTAAATAATGCAGGAGTGTAGCTGCGGTGGGGGGTGTTGATCAGGTGGGCAAACTGCAAAGCAAACAGCCAACTCCCGGGTCTCTGACCCCTGAAAGGTTAATCGTAGCATCTTCACGTTCCGAACTGAAAAACCACGTCACCTTCTGGCTGGGTCATCAAAACCCCACGCAACACAACCAGTCCATCGTAAAAGATATTGCCACTTCATTCTTCTACTTGTATAAAATAACTAAAACATGTTCTGTCCTCTGTTTTTTTAGTAGAGTGCAGGTCCTAGGCCATGTCCTTTAGAACATTGTGAGCACTGGAATACTATGCGTACTTTAGAATTCATGTGTTTTTTAAAAGACAGTGAACACTCTAGAACGCTTTTATGTCACCCGGCTCACAAATCGTCCCGCACACCTTTGTTTAGTGTCCGCATTAATCAGGCACATTAGAAACGCTGTCAATCCCAGCAGAGCCACCTCATGCCCACTGGCAACTGACATAGTAATATCTTATTATGTAACTCTACCTCATTTCTCTCAGTCATTAAAGGGCCCTAATTTTACACTGAATGCAGTTCATATTTTTGGCGAAATCCTCAAACCTGCACCAACCTCTAGGACTCCTGGAAACAAAACTGACCTGCAGAAACACATAAAAGAAAAAATAAACAAAGCAAGACCGGCATTATTTTAAAACGTTTAACGAAATAAGTTTTTCCTCCTCGTGTTAAGAGGATTGCAGATTTGGTGATTGGGAGTTCATGGCTAGGTAAAACCTTTTCATGGCTTCTGATAGCTGCTTATTTTGAAGATTTCTAAATGCATGGCTCAACATTCACTCCTAAGCATATATATAGTATATTTAAATCTCTCTGTGTATATTTTTTATATATTCAGATTATTTACCATGTGATACCTCAAAGACTCTCAAAGTAGCACTTTTTTTTTAACTAGTGAAAGGTAACCAATCAACACCAAACACAGAATGAACTCATTTAATTGTGCATACTATTAAAGCACAAGCCTTAATTTTGATATGATTTTTAAACCAAGTATTACCATAGAGGCCAAGATGCTCAGACTCTTCTAAAATATATATGCCAAACACAATACCTGTCTGTGCAAAACTAGGCTTATATGAACCACCAAATGCAATCGCACCCCATCGGGGATCCATGTAACCTTTCTGGCTTGAATGAAACACGTGATAAGAAACTGAGGTTTTGTTTTGCCTGATCGAGATCTCCACACCTAGCCGACTAACCTTCGTAATCCAATCAGGCTGCTACATTTTTCCCCTCTGTGCTGAATCTCATTTGCGGTGAACATCCCGGCCAAAGATATGCTTAGCAAATTACGCTAAACAGGCAAGAACTGCTGCTTTAGGAAATATCACCATGCTGTTATGTCTTATAGGGTCCTGGAGAGAAAGACACTATATAGACTAAATGTGGGAGATAATCACCACTGCCTCCATGGCTTGCAGCCTTCAACATTACAGCATCACATTTCCATTCCAAGGCTTTTTCATATTACAACTGTTATTATTCGGTATCTTTGCTTAAGAATCCAATTACACCACGTTATTAATTCCAGTATAATCGCATATAAAGTGGGGAAAAAAACAATTGTACACGGATGCAATGTAAAAGGAGCGCAGAACAAATGTATGTTCCTGACTAATTGGACAATGACTCTGACTAAAACCATTATTAAATTAATGAAAATGGCATTTCCCAGCCAGCAAAAACAACATGTTTTTAATTCCATTAGCTGTGACCCAGCATTAAATGAGATTTGCGGAGGAGCGTGTGACACCTGTGAGTCTCCCTGCTTGCCGCCTGCCTGCATCTGGCCGGCCCTCTCCGTCAATGAGCGGCCCTCAGGGCACCTGCAGCTCGGGGCCCCACTGTACGGGGGCCGGCATGGCCTACAGAGACGCCACTAAGCTTTCATGAGCCGGGTCTGCGCTGTAGATTTCTCCATCTGAAGGCCAGAGAGAATAAATTTCATCAGATAGAGCCATCAGGATGGCGTGACAAGGAAGGGAAGCAAAGGCGAACCATTTGCATGGCGGTGACACTGAGATCGATGCGCTTCAAAGGACCTGCACAGTGATGCTTTTTTTCCTCTCTTGTAATAAACAAAGGTCACAAGTCGACCATCAAAGCAAAAGCAGATTTACTGTAAAAGCGACAGCCACCCTGTCTTGTTCTATGAATGTTAAAAGCTGAGGAACACCATTAAAGGAATTATCAGTCAAGGAGTGCCTTTTACAGGACCTCTGGTGTCAGTGCAAATTTTACAGGATCACTGGAGTCAGACAGAGTCACTATGCGACTTTTACAGGATCACTAGTGTTGGCCAGACACTGCAAGTTTTACAGGATCAATGAAGTCAGGAAGATTCACTGCATGACTTTTACAGGATCACTAGAGTCAGAGAGAGTCACTGGGCGACTTTTACATGACCTCTGGAGTCAGTGAGAGTCACAATACGAGATTTATATGACCCCTGGACTCTAGAAGAGATGATTATCATTCTCCTCGGAAAACAACTGAACTGCTAAATGGGCACTTTAAGAAAAGGCCACCATCAAGAAGAATAAATGCTAGATCAAAACTACACGTCACTCAGGTTTGGAGTTGAACAGTGTAAGCCCTATGGTCCCCTGTGGCATCAGGGCGTTACTGCAAATGGATACCAGGTTTCCGGCAGCAGAACCACAGCAAAACAGCCAGCCTTAACACTGCTGCACTTAACACTGCAAGTGCCTTACAGGGTAATCAACCCTAAATCTGCATTTCTGGACACAGACAGGGGAAGGGCCACCAGGCCTCGACCCAGATGCAGGTTCTAGATAATTCCTTCGCTGCAGTTCCATTATAGGACACCTAAACCAGCAGAGGTGACTCAGAAATCTCTCTGCAAATATATGCAAATATAGTCCAAAAAGCATACTAGCAAAGAAAACAATGAACTTTGCTCAAATGAATATCACAGCCTTAATATAATGAGCATAATTAATAATGCTGCCTTAGTTCTGTTACATTATTAAAATTTTATGACCAAACAAATACTAGCAGCAATCATACTGGAATATTAAAGGTAAATTAACAAGTCAGGCCAGTTGCAGCATTAATGCACAAAACAATGTTAGCTGGTTAAAAGTTTGAACCCTTCTAAACAGAAAACTGCATAAGGAATCCAATAAATCAACACTAAAACTAAAAATACCAGAATGCATGTCAAAATGAAGTATTACACACAGGTCACACCTCATACTGGGCTAAGGTCCTTTTTTTAAGACTCTGTAATCAGGTTAATTCAGAGTAGGGCTGAAACATTTCAGGTGTGCCTGTTTTCACCAATGAAATGCCCCAAAACAATAGGCAGCAGAGATTTAGAGGCGAATCATGCTCCGTGTGGGACCAGACAGGGGGAGGTGTGCAGTGAGAGTGGGACAGCAGAGTCACATGTCATACAGGGTTTGGAAAGGCGTATTGAGTTACTGTTAGAAACCTCTGCACGACGTGTCAGCCAGAGGATGTGCATGCTGTTTAACTAAAAGACATATGTATGGTGCATCCTGCCAGCTTGTACTGGGTTAGTGGCTGGCAGAAAGACGGACAGATGGATGGATGGACGGACAGATGGATGGATATGTACGCACCGCCGTACTCTACATATAGATTGTGAGCCAGATGCCAAGGTCCAAAGGATTGTCCCCCAGGACCCTCTCTGACACAGACTGACTTCTGACTGCATGCAGCTGCACCTGATCGTTTTGATCTTAGACACATTGTTACACATTGATGATCTGAGAACCTCAGTTCTCCACGTGTGTGAAGAGGTGCATCCATGTGTGTTGCATCTGCACTGCGACTCTCAGATTAAAACAGGACAGGTTTTAATAAACATTGAAGACTTGACCCTGTACAATCAATAAGGCACCCGACCTTTGGCTCAGTGCCTTTATGACGCCCATTTCAGGAATTATTAAAGACATTAAACACAATGAGATTAACTAATCCGGAATAAGCTCAGACATTTATCTACTCTGGGGGTATTCATTACCGTCGTAAATTGGCCAGCCAGTGGCGCTTCAGCTTTCCTCGTGTTATACACTATACCAGGGCTTCCCAAATATCTCCCCCTAAGGGCCAAATTCCATCAGCAACACAAAGTCAAGGTTCACTGTGGCTGACATTCCCCCGACTTTAAAATCTGCTGAATGTGTGTGGGGTCAAAGGCTCAAAAGGTGATTGATCATGTGACCACAGTTGGTGATCATTGTTCTGCAGGTTGTTTGGGAGCTGATGTATCGGGGGGGGGGGGGCATTGGTAAAGTGAGAATGTACACAAAAAGTCATCATAAAGTATCATATCTGCATGTTCCTCACACAAGAGCTTCATTAGCCAACTGATTACAAATAGAGTGGAAGCTTATAATGATCACGTCTGGCTGAAATTGATCACTATAAGCAGGTGATCATTATAACCAATTTTTTTCTTACGTGTCTCAGTTTCTTTTACTTATGTCTCAGGCAGATTGCCATCTAATGAACATCTGTACATTTTTTTTATGAATATAAGGTCATAAAATAGACAGCGCCTCTATTCACTTTTACTTTTTCAAAATAAAGTACAGCGGTTAAAAAGTCTTTTCGAATTACAGAACTGTACTAATTAAATTACTAAACTATGTATAATTCAAATACGGTATAATACAGTACAGTACGGTACATAATATTCAATTCAATTTTATTTATACAGAGCATTTTCACAATGTTACATTGTCTCAAAGTGCATATTGTAGTTTTGCTTGTTAGCTCGTTTTTGGCAGTTTATCATAAGCATTCATGAGTCTATACTTGTCATTGAGAGAAAATGACAACGTCATGTTTTCCGTGCATCCTGCATTAGCCTCAGGTAGCCAGCCAGAAACAGATGGCTTATCACAAGCCATGTTGTCATAAAAAACACCAAAATGAATATTGCAAGAATATTAGTTGATTACAATAAGCAAACTTAATCTAAGCAGTATTTGTACTGGAATTATTCTGTCCCAAGCTTTTTGATCCATACAAGCGATTGATCACTATATGCGGTTTCCACTGTATTGTTCAATTAATGTTTAAAGAGGTCCTCAAGGCTACAGAGGGGAAGCTGGTGCCCCTCCCACAGGGACACTCAAGCCGCGGCAATTCAGCATAGATCAACATCTCTGAATGATGGGCACACACTGAGTGAGGGGGCGTGGACGGCCCTGCATAAAAGCGGCCCAAAAAAGGACTTGCAGCGCCCCCTGATGGACACCTGTGACGGCGTGGAACACCAGCGCATGTGGAGCTGACAGTTCAGTACAGGGAGATAGCATCACAGCTAGTAGCTGTGAGACACCCAAACATCTGGTTGTCCCTCTCAAAGCAGCATGGCTTCCGAGAAAGAAGGCCCCTTTTCTAGGCTGGTGTGCAAGGGAAATGGTACTATTAACTGTGGAACCGGCAGCAGAGCCAAGCGAGCAGGGACCTGAGGGGCCCAGCTGGTTTGGGACCCGCAGCAGAGCCAAACGCACAGAGACCTAAAGGGCCCCGCTGGTGTGGGACCAGCAACAGAGTCAAACGAGCAGGGACCTGAAGGGCCCCGCTGGTGAGGGACCGGCAGCAGAGTCAAACGAGCAGGGACCTGAGGGGCCCCGCTGATAAGGAGAGGTAACACACCTTTTGCCACGCGGCTCTGAACCGACGGCCTTTACTTGTTTGAACAAGATATTAAATATTTACTAGAACAGGATCCCCGGCTGGTTATTGGATTACGCCCGTCTCTCCCGTGGCCCTCCCCTGGGGCCCGGTGGTGGCACTTGACAACGCGGCAGAGATTTACAGGATCTGAGATGGAGAGAGAGATGGCGTGGGATTAGGGGACTGTCACAGCACTGGGGTGGTGCTGCCGGCCGTTACTCCGTATGTGCTGAGAGAGCGAGAGGCCGAGCGTTGTGCCGTAAAGACGTCTCAGCAGGAATTTTTTATTACCGGCAGCCGCTTGCTGCGTCCTCTGCTAGCGGAGGGGATGGATCTGAGGCATGAGGCCCACGAACCAGTAACAGATGTGCCAAGTGCTGGTCTTGGTGATAGCAGTGCCGTCGCGGGGTCTAACTGAAGATTAAATTCTTCATAAATCTGTCCCACTTGAACGTGCATGGGCTATCACAGGGATACATGCGTGCAAATGCACAGCGGACAGGAGCACTAGGGGCCTCAGGTGCCAGGGGAAGGGTTGTAGAGGGGGCACTCTGCAAGCGAGCAGCCCCTCGTGTCACCTGACCTACAGGAGAAAGGAGAAGGAGGAAGAAGAAAGAAAGGCCCACGCGAAGGCTCATAGAATCCTCCCGAAATTTATGGGGGGGGACCTGGCTGGGCCGCTCGTCGCGTGCCGGGTGACGGGGTCACGCTGTCGAAACGGCCCTATTTCTCTCGCTCCCTTTGACACTGTCTCTCGATTTGGCTCATAAATCCCTTCAAATCGGTCAATAACCTATAACGTTAATGTCACTATCCCGCCATTAATTTTATGGGCCGCGTGTCCCCTCTGTATTTTAATGACCCGTGACTCATAGACGAGCAGATGTAGCAGGCACCGCGCTAAAACCGACTTGACTCCTCCTCCTCTTCCCAGGCACTGTGCTAAAATCGATGACTCCTCCTCCTCCTCCTCTTCCCAGGCACTGCACAAAAACCGACTCAACTCTGTCTCCTCTTCCTCTTCCCAGGCACCGCGTTAAAACCGTCTCATTCTTTTCCTCTTTGCATTCATTGTGCTAAAACCTACTCGACTCCTCCTCCTCCTAACCCCTCCCCTCCCCACCATGATGACGCCGGGCCGAGAGTGCTGACCAGGAGGGCCCACACCGTTGAGGAACCAGTCAGGCGACCGGCATCAAACAGTGTGTAGCAGCGCCTTCTCCATCTTCCCCGCGTGGAGGACCACGGCCCAGACTTTCGGCCCGTGGCGTGTCCTCACTCCCCATCGCATATATGTTGTCGTCTCACCCCAGGAGGGCAGGGGCCTCATTGCACGCCACGGCTGCCATTAGGGGGGTGGCGGCCAGTAAACGCCAGGCCAGATAATGCCCCTGAGTCACACCTAGCAGGAGAAAACAGTGAGAGATAATGGAAGGGCCCAGTAATGAGCTGCCCCCGGAGGCTGCGTGTAAACAGCGCTAATGATAGCAGGTGCGATAAGAGCCCTCCTCTGCATCGCTATCAGAACACAGCCAGCGGGGGCACTCACAGGCAGAATCTCCCATGCGACCCGGTATTTAATCTCCTTATCGGAGTCAGCGGGGAGATGAACCAGCACTACGGCCTGGGATCCCGCAGGGACAGACGGCCCCTCTGGAATTCTGGCTGTGTCCGCCTCACATGGCAGCCTGGACACCCACAGGCCCGCAGCGGCAGTCTGATGGAAAAGTGACCTGCGTACACAAGCCTGGGAAACAAAGCCCCGGGCGCTTCGTTCGCAGGCCAAGGGAGAATGACACATTGCTGTTCCCTCGGTCCCCCCAGTTACGTGAAACGGGCCGAGCCACCTTCTCCCCACCTATGGGACGCCTGCAGGATTGTCCTTAGCTACCGATGTGCCGACTGGAGAGTGGAATTAGCATAACGACACAGCATCCTTAACTGCTCCGGCGGTCCCTACCTTTCCCATGAAATAAAAGTCAGCCAGTAGCAATGGCGATGCAGCCGCCAAGGCACGTGGTACACATGCACGGCAAAGTTAACCTAATGAAGCTGGCAGAGTGACCGTCCCGCTGACGAGTGCAGAGTCACACGGCTGACGTTAATGTAGCAAAGCAGGCATTTCTCCAGTAATCACATTTATATGGCCCACATTGATTGGCTTTTTTTAGACCTTTGTTACAGGAGTAATCTGCAAATTAAAAAGATTAACTAATACTTGTGATTTGACTACGAGTTAACCTTTGAGAGCAACGTTGAAATAGACTAAAAGAACATGTCCATACATGGTCCAACCATCTGTTTTCAATTAGCTCTCGTCCAGTACAGGGTTGCGGACCACCCTGGGTGCCATCTCAGGAAATGCGGGGCATGGGATTGCCTGGATGGGGTGCCAACACTTTGCAGTTAAGGTCTATGAATTGTAACTTTCAGCAAGAGGAAAATTCATTTCAATGTTTAGAGAATAAGATGAACTAATAGCATGAAATGATACTGTTTAACCTTCAGAATTTCTTTAATGGTCGCTTTGTACTGAAAGTGTCTGGCAGAGTCTCTCCTGCTTTTGTGGTCCAGAGTCAGAAAGAGCTGACGTACAGCGATCTCCGACTTGTGAGGAAAACTCCAAACATTGCAAAGCTTTTTCAAACAGGTCTACAATTTGAGCAGTTAAAAGTTTACATCCATATAAAG
The DNA here is from genome assembly GCA_015163995.2 of Mormyrus lacerda. NCBI lineage: Eukaryota > Metazoa > Chordata > Actinopteri > Osteoglossiformes > Mormyridae > Mormyrus > Mormyrus lacerda. The sequence goes on along the minus strand of JAABNX020000106.1, from coordinate 19,434,967 downwards.
TAAAGAGCTATTTGAAGTGTCTTAAGTATAGAGCAAAAAAAAAAAGAAAAAAAAATAGTAAAAAGTACGTCTAATTAAAAAATATGGTCATGATTGTGTTATGCATCCCTGGGGCTCAGACTGAAATCTGAGCAGAGAGAATAAGCGGCTCTATTGCTGTGAGCAGCACCTGCAGTGAATGTCAGCCGTAGCAGAGCATAGCAGCAGTCACTCTTCTATAACACGCCGACCGCTTTACCTCCGTGACGACACACTCTCCTGTTTACCGCCCATAGCAATGTGTCAGTATGGAGACGCATGACATGATTCCCATACATCAGCGGTGAGACCATGTGACACCCCTGTAAGGGTCGAGCTGAATGCAGGGGAGGACTAGTTAGTATATGAATGAATCACATGGAGTGCCTCATTTTGGGGTATCCTGCATGGAACCCAACGGCCCCTGCAATGCCGCACCCCCCTCCGGTGACAGTGAAGACCTTCCTCAGAGAGCTTCTCAGGCTGAGAGGCACCATTGGAGTATGGGCGGGACCTCCCCAGAATAATCCTAACCCCCCCCCACAGGACAGCTAACGGGACACTTGGTGCAATGTGACCACCAAAACGTTTGATAACCATGCAGGCCAATTGGACATCGCAGCTGTTTGCTCCACCTGTCTTTCTGACTGTCTGCTATGAGTTGAATCTCTGTTTTGGATGCTTAAACCCAACTGTTGAGGTTTTGATTGAACACCCAGCATGTTACGTTAAGTCATAGATCCTGTGTTTAGTAGGAACTTTTGAGACTGGACACAATGACCGATGGCATCCGGGGAATGTTTTCCTACAGTGGCAGAAAAACAGAGGCGTGGTCACATGTGACCCAAGTAGGTGGCATTTTTCTTAGAGGGGAAAGACCCACTGCATCACAAACAATACTCAGACTCCTCAGTACTCAGGCATCACCAAATTACAGACACGGAGGAGGAGGCGGAAGAGAAAACACACCACTGTGCTATCGGCCGTCCCCCTCTGTAGGGAGCTGTAGTGGCCATGATGTAATTCGTTAACACACCATAAGGTAAACTGTGAATAATTAACACTGACGACCCCTTTGCATGCATTCGGACAAAATCTTTTTCATTCCAGGAACAATATTCTGCCACTTAGATGATATCCTGGCATGTTTGGGGACACCCCTCGTTTGGGGACACCCCTCGTTTATACCATATCAAAGGAAAACAAAGCTGTAGAAGCCCCTTTTAAGAAGCCCCCCGGCCTCCCCCACACCCCCATCACGTGCACGCTCCGGCAGAGTGCATGCACGCGCGGTCCGGCCCTCGGCGGCGAGCGGATCCTTGCCGGCGGACAAGGTGCTCGGGCTGATGAGAGCGAGCCGATGAAGGAGAATGATTAATGTATGGCCCGCGCTATCAAAGAGGCCTGCTAGCTCGGAGATGAGAGATTGCTTTCGGAGGATCATTAAATTCCGCTCGCCACGCATGCCAGGGACCCCTTTTCATCTGCGCCTCCACGCCCACGCCGTTCCCCCGCACCCGGCCGAACCAGCATGTGGCGCGTTAAAAAAAGGCACTGTTTCAGATCCAGCAGCGGAGCGGATTCGGCCATGTTTGGTGGAGAAAACACATTCACTTCTCTCTTTATTAATCATCTGTTCAGCCTTTCAGCGAGAGGTTTTCGGTATGAAGTTTTCAGTTTAGATTTTGAGTGTGAATTTTTCAACGTGAGTTTATTGGTGCAAAGTTTTCAGTGTAAAGTCTCTAATTCTTCTTGAAGCTCATTAACAATTTTGACTTCCTGCATTGTCTAGGTGATCCAAGATAACCCAAGGCCGTTTCACTCACACAACAGATCAGTTTGCCTGATTCAATCCTCTTGTTTACTTGGATAGAGTCCCTCCCCCCACACCCCCCCCACCACCTCTAACTTCTGTATTTACGAGAGTACTGCCTTGCGATGGATTTCAGTTGCCAGGGGACAGAGTTACTCCAACAGAGACTGCAAATGACTAAACACGGTGGTGCTTGAATACTGTTAAATTTGCAGAAGTGACTTAAAAAGGGAGGCGGAGGGCAGGAGTGTCGGGGCCTGGCCTTCAGCTGGTGCCCAGGCAACGCCAATGACTGCCATGACGGATGGGAGATGCATGCTATGGCAGGATCCCTCCCAGGGGGCTGCTACCCCTCATGGCCCATCGGGGGGCACGCCAGTGTCAGCCGATCAGCCCCTAGGGTCTCACAGATGCCGACAGAGTTTCCCGTACTGCGCCGATGACGTAGATGCCTCGCAGTGTGCCGTATCGGTGTGAGACGTTTGGGAGCTTCCATGCTGACGGAGGGCTTTGGGTTAAGGCTCAGTGACGCTTCTGGAACCACGCTCCGAAAC
>JAABNX020000106.1:19420040-19430931 GCA_015163995.2 Mormyrus lacerda | reverse complement strand
ACCATTGGTCTAAACTGGCTATAGAGTGTGAGGACTACTGAGGCCCCTGCAGTCAGCAGGCCTGCCCCATGGATGGTAGCGCGTATGCCTCAACCTCATGCCCTATGCCTCCTGGGAGAATAAATGCTTTCAAGATGGAAGGATGGATGAATCTTGCTCTCTGATTGACTCTTATGTTAATCTGGGAAAGTATAAAATCAAAATAAAGAAAAATATTTTCAAAATACTCATTTTGTTGGTCTATTTCACTTTTTTTGGACATATGGACAAGTATTTGGTGAGACGAAAAAGAGGATGTGTCCGTGGATCAGAATATTAATGAGTTTCTCCTAATCACCCTAAGATGAAAATTCATGTCAGGGGTATACCCAGGCGTATGGTAACCTTGCACTTGTTTGACAATCTACACACAACTCAATATACATGTATACAAAACCCTAAAACTTCAGACAAAATCCCAATTCACTGTTCACATGAAAAGACAAGTAAGGTGTCAGAGACAATGGTTTCTGGAAGTGGACTTCATTGGTAAGAAGTGTGACGCGAGGGGATGAGCATATCATTAACGAGCCTTATAAATGCAGGGTGCTGCTGAATACTGAAAGCTGGTGCCTTTTCCTTCACTTGCTACTCCCCTGTAACTTCCAGCAATGGGTCATAAGAATTGTAGCGCTAATCTTGGACAAACCTCTGATTTTTGAAAAACCACCCGGATGCCCGGACATGGGCCCGAAAACAGGACATGCCCAAGGAAACCCAGATATATGGGAACCTTAGACACTCCCCACAAAAGTGTGTGCGAGGAGCCAGGAAGCCAGTGCCTATCCTCCCCGGATTGGATCGTGGCGTTTTCCAGGCCACTAAACCCCTGCCCGCTGCCGCTTTTTGGACCAGCTGAACAGGAATAATGGCTGCATCTCCCGTAATTTCATCAGCTGATTGCCTTCAGTATGCCGGTTCAGATATACATCCCTCTTTCTCTTCTTCCTGTAAGCTCGGTGAGTGAACAAACCGTCCTCCGACAGCCGTGTGCCTGCGTCTGGCGCTTGCTGACGAGGCTGTTCCCGACCACCCTGAGAGCCACAAACTCACACAAAACAATACGGGGTGGGGGGGGTGGTTGGGTTGGTAGAACAGTGCCGGAATTTGGGTCCTGCTTCCTCAGGATTAATACGATGTTTTCATTTTATATGGACAAAAACAGAAAAGTTAAAAAGGTCAGGCTGCAGCTTACTGGAAGAGAATTCGGGTGATGGAAATAGTGCTCAGATTTGTGGAAAACAGGGCAGGAATCGGAGCTCACGGGAATTCCATTTAGCACCACACACTAGCCGAGGCGCTGACGTAGCAATAACTGCAAGTAGCACAGTCTGCGATGACTCCATCCACAAGCGGCCCCGTGAAATGGGTTATGGCATAAGTGCTATGGGCCACTCAGCAGCCCAGAAAACATAAAAAAGAGGCATACAAAAATCAGACTGTGCTTTGCTGTGGCACGCAGGATAAAGTAAACGACAAACAGATAATAAATGGATGAACAGTGAAAAAGAGGAATAATCAGCACGTGAGAGAAATGCAGCAGTGCTGACATGCAGAATTGGGGATGCATGCGATCAACAGGGGACATCAGACAACTTGGAGATGCGGGGCACACCCCTCAGCCAGTCAACGGTGGCTCACTGCTGCGGTAAAGGTAGCCGCGGTTATTGGTGTTGACAAGTCGACAGGCTGTTTACAAGATACGGGAGGCACGTCTGAGAGGGTTTGTCCCTGACTAAATCCCAGCAACCGTCCGAGTGCAGCTGCACGGTGTCCTATTTTGAAAAGGGGCGGATCCCACCCAGCACACGGTGCAAATTGGCAGCCGCTGTGCCGTTCACGTCGCAGGTCTCCGGCCCATTTATTGAGATTTTCTCCTCATAAATAATGAAAAAGGCTAACAATCCACGGAAGCAGACAGCGTGGCCTGTATGCCACGCTTAAGGTCACAGCGTAAACGCCCCCACCGCCCCCAGCCAATCCAGCCTAAAAATACTGGGACGAAGCTGGAAAAAATTCGCTCGGTCAGCAGCATGCTAATGATACACAAAACTGTTGAAGTTCAAGAATCTATTTCCTACAACAAGGGGGGGGGGGGACAGTGTCTGCTTTCCTACGGGGGAAAAAAAAAAAACTCATTGTGAGCTGAGCATCCCGGAGGATTAATTCCTGCCGCCAGCAGCGAGGAGCGCGTGTCACCCGCAGGTCGGCATGTCGACAAGGCAGCATCCCCGAGCACCGCTTTGGAGGTGGCAGCTCGCGTCCTCAAACCGGGGAGTCCTGCCCGGCCGGGGGTAACGCGTTCTGCGGGGGTGCCCCGCTCATTAAAGGGCGCCTTTGACGGCATTAGAGGGGAAATTAATTGAAATAAGCCAATTCAGCACACGCAGCTCAGCGACTCCCGCACATCGGTGTACTCCATTGCTTTCATTTGTGTCATTATCGTTAGAGGTTACGACCAAAATTAACCGCAGCCCCCCTAATTACGTGACAGTCGTTGGTGATTAGCGTCCAGGCCTGCGGCCACTCGCAGAAGATGCCGGTGGCCTGATCTGAGTTGTGACATGGGCATCCTCACGAGGAAGCACAAACATGCAGATCCCCCCCAGTGCACCTGCTCACCCACAGCCAATGGCCTCGCTGTCCTTGACTAGGCAGTGACACCTCATTAGAAGCACCGTGATGCCTGTCTCAGGGTGCCCTCGTCCAGCGGGCACGGCGAGAGGTGTGGGCTGGAATTGAGCGCGGGATGTCCGAGCTCGCCGACCACACCGGTCAGTCTGCCGGCTCGTTACCGCGCCGCCGGGTCGCAGGCCCCTGTTTCGCCTCACCTTGCCAAGCGACTCTCAATAGAGTGTGCAGGGGCGGCTATGATTTATTGGACTCTGGACATCGTGGATCAGTTTCAAGTAATGAGCCTGTTAAGATTCAAGGGAGTCGGGGGTGGGGGGCTTGGGTATGGTAATTATGCGTCTGACTAATTAATTTTCACAAGTAGTGTTTGTCTCGTGTGTCTGAGGTTAATTGCAGGTAGGAAGGCATACAGTAGCTCTGACTGGGAGCAGTGGTTTATTGTGGGGGGGGGGAGGGGGTTGTCACAGGTCGATGTGGCACGCCTCTCACACAGTCACTAATTACCGGCGATGTCATGCCCGCTCGAGCCAGACTCACAGAGACTGGAGGAGCAACGTCACGCTTGTGGGCTACACGCCATTACAGAGGCCACCCCCACGCTCGGGACACGGGCGGGTTACAGGCCAGTTGGGAAAAATTGCTGCGATAAACCCAATGGGTGAGAGTCTGCTCCTAGACACGAGAACGCTGTCACTGTCCTGGGGGCGTTTAAGGCCTGAACTGGGGGCAGGACTCGCAGCCGCCACGCTCCGCACGCACCTCCTACGTTTGGCGAGCGTCAATCGACATGAACGGGCAGTCTGATCTGCAGTGATGGCATCATTACCTCCATGGAGGATCTGACAAAGGCACCGGCTAATCGAGCAGCTTCGGGAAATCGCTCCCCTTTCACCGTAATACAATAATCAATCTATTTATCTTGAACTGTAACCAGGCCATGGCTTGTTACACTGGTCAGCTGTATCCCACACTGAAAACCTGCAAGAAGAATGGCTCTCTCATAGACCCTGACTTCTGAATATATTTAAGCGAGTGCCAGATAATATGCACGATTAAATTTGCTAAACCCCACTTAATGTAACCCTATCTGAGAGAATACGACCTCACTGATTAGGGCTCTTCATTTGATACACGAGATCTTCTTCCCGAGGCCCTAAGTTAAGGGACAGAGTAGCCGCTTTAATCGAATCTGACACGTCACAGCTGTGCTGGTGTCGCCCAGTACGGTTACCCGCCTGAGCGGCGTTTACGTCATCCTTTAGAATGAAGGCTGGCCGATGGCACTTGGCCCGTTTGTGCTTCCTGTAGTCGCTTCTCATCTCGGGCAACGAGCCTGGCAAGAGAGCAACACACAACTGAAGTGAAAGTACTTGGGGCGGCCAGGGCAGAGGAAGAAAGGCGCTTCTTTCGTTGTAAAAAAAGAAGCATTTATTCAAGTAAGCAATCCATAAATGTAGGCAGCAGTTCCGGTCCCCGATTCTGATATTGCCACAACACATGTTGTCACGAGCTGCTGAACCCCTGGGGCCTGGGCCAGGAAGGAGATGGCCTGTTTATTTTTTTGGTGGGGTGATAGGAATGGATAAGACTGCTGAAGTGATCTGGATAAACTATTGTCCTCTTTATTCATGGCTGCTGGATGGCTCTCCTGCTTCTCGGTTTGCCGAGTCTCCCCCCCCCCCCGGAAGCTGTGGGAATGGTGTCTAATGAGCGGACTGCCTTCGATCCGGCCACTTCACCCCTGATCTGTGACTTAACCTGCCCGCCATGCAGTGGCAGTGGCGGGATAAATTACAGGTCTGCCGTCGTCCACAGAGACAGCGCCGCACCCCCTCTCGCAGCACTTAATTAATTCCCCAGGGAGGCCACCGTGCTAAATATATATTTCAGATCAAAGCAGAGCGATCGGCTTTGGTCGCGTTCGCGTCATGCTACCCCCCCCCCCCCGCTCCACTCTCGGCAGCCCCCCTACTCAATCTCCTGCTAGTGAACTGGAGGTGTAGATCAATAACGGTCGTGTTCAAAATAATTAAATTAATACACATCATCATTTTTATTTCATGTCACCCCACTGGATGTCGACGACGTTGGCCCTAGGGGACCCAGAACTTTCCTGCGGCTCGGCAGACCTTGATACTGGACACCTTAGACCCCATCAACAGTGGAGACGCTGGGTGAGGAGCTCTGCTACTCGGGAGAATGCCTTCAAAGCCGGACCGTACTGATAAGCTAGACCTGAGGTCACACCGCAATATTTCTGTCAGTTAGCGCTCATGAAAATCTGCTTTGAAGAGACACATCAAACTTTGTGCACGTTTGGCTGATTCTTCAGTGGCAAAGGTGTTGGTGCAAAAACAGTGTGGGGGTGGGGGGAGCATCCTCAACACTTTTTCTCAGGCCTAGGAGGAACCAGGTAAGATGTTTCCTGCAGAACGGTGGAAGCAGGGGTTTGTAGAAGGGGGTAATTTGTTTTAAGACGGGGGAACTATTGTTTGGCGGGAAACAGTGGTCAGATGATCACGCTAAGGCTGCTCAAAACACCTGAAACGTACCATCTGTTCCAGGGTGCCGGGGGCGACTGCTGCAGACACTCCGGTTAGTTTTATCCAGCCACTCAACAGTGCAGCATAACAGGCCAACACCCAGAAGTGCACTGTCCAATGCCACTGTAGCATTTCCTAACTTCCATCCATCCATCCATCCATCCATCCATCCATCTATCATAGCAACTTATCCACTACAGATTTGTGGAAGCTGGCTGCCTGTGTCAACAAGTACAGGCCACAAGGACACCACTAGTCCATCATAGAACACACACTTTGGGAAATTCACCTGACTGCATGTCTGAGTTCCTTTTAATCAGAGCTAGATAACATTTTAACAACTCTGCGCTATTAGTTAAGTTCTCCCCAAACAACCTTGATGGGCCGAATGGCCTCCTCTCATTTGTAAATTTCTTATGTTCTTAAACCTGGGAGAAGATCCATTCGAACACAGGGAGACCATGCGAACTCCGCATATGAGATCGAGGCCAAGAACTAAACCTCCAGGCCTAGAGGTGTAAGGTTGCAGGCCGGCCCACAGAGATTTTGAATGGTTTTCTGTTTGTTTATTTGAATGATGATAATGTTTACGTTAAGATATGTACATGCAATACATGTTGCGGTACAGGTTAAAATGCTAAGATCGGCCCATTCGATTTCATACTTTATCCTGTAATAATCCTATAAATCAGAAGCAATGTTTACGTATGAAATATGCAAAAAATCCATTTGCCCATAACTGCATATGCAGATGCAGGGGGTGAGTGCGATTTCAGAGCCCATTTAACTTCCAGGATATATTTCACTGTGCACGTGGATCAGTGGACAATTAATTCATGAGGTGCGTAATGCAAATTTCTAGTGCCGGTGTACAGACGTCAATCCTCGCACGTCAAATTGCGCAGCCTGCAGTTTTATCATCACAGTAAATGTCTGTGAGCTTCAGTTGTGCTCTTCGCCGTAATATTTATCAATAACACCAAGCAGTTAAAAGTCGGCATACATCTGAAAATGTCACGTCCGTTTTCGGGGGAAGGAACACGTACTTTAAAAAAATTTAAATTTACCCATAAACAGTTTGTCAAAGTCGCCAATGTTAAGACAACAAAGGGAAATTTAAAATCATCATTGTCGGAATAAATCTAGCAAATTCTGCAATTTCCAGATAAAACACAGCTTTGAAGCGAACCTAAACACTTTCCTATCTCCCTTTTTTTTTGCAAACTCCAAGCATCAAAATGCATGAGGTGATTCCCTTACAGCCACATTGCGCACTTTACCTGTGCGTAAAAACCTTTTTCTCCAAAAGAAGTTATTTGCTGAAGCTTACTTCCGGGGTTCGCTTTATTCCGTTTTAGTTTTTCTTTTTGTAAATGACAGCAGGAAGGGAAGATTGCTAGTTGGGGCTGGCCGCGGCCGTGAAGGCGACACCTATCGGCAGGCCGGCCATACATTGTGGCCCTGCAGTGGGGCCTTTGGCTCGCACTAGCTGTCGGCCAAATTGACACGGGCCTCTGAGAAATCAGAGTTATGATTCAGTGACGCAGATTCCGTCACGTATGAGAGCGGCTGGCCGAAATGAGCCTAGCTCAGTGTTCGGAGCCGGCCTCCTCAGATCGGCTCACGGGCTTGGGGCGGTGTCGGTGTCAGATACATCTTAAACGCGTGCCGATTAGGCCGCTGCGTGGAGTGCTGCCCTGCATCACCGCGTTGCACGGGCCTTTTTTTGGAAATTGCACACAGGGAAGTGTTTATTACTTTTGTCTATTGGAACTAATTTTCTATCAATTTGAGCTCATGTTAACGCGAAGGTGAGCAATCTCTGAAGTTCAGAACTGATTTATCTCTTTTCATTAACTTCATCGATTGTTCCTCCGTCACCCCCCCACCCATCCACGTTGATGCTCATGTTTTATTAAACAGCGGGGCTACAGACCAATACAAAAGACCTGTGGGAAGAAAGGGGGGGGGGGGGGTGCATGACACGTGGTGTGTCAGGGTCTGTGGCCACCCCCACGTCCCCTTACAATTCCCGCACCTGGTCTCCAGTCCTCTGCCTCCTCACCAGACCCTCCCTCATCCTTCCAGCCATGTGCTCCTCTGCTCCCACCGGGCCCAGAACCCCGATCATCCCAGCTGAGGCCGACTGCAGAAAGGGCCAAAAAAAAACCTGACCAAACAAACAAATAAATAAGCGTGACGCAGCACTAGCACTGGGGGCAGAATGGGGGATCAATTCTGGTAATTGTAGTGGGAGTGAATCAGGCTGGAGAAAAAGCAAAGCTTACTGAGCCTGTGGTGCTGACTGGAGGAGGCTGGGAAGTCCGCCGAGGCTGGAGCGGGGAGGTGGACAGCCTGAGGCCCGCAGAGCACCACAAGCACAGGCACACGCATCTATACACACCTAGCACACGTTCCAATTACCGGCTGGCCCTGGTGCTTTTCTAAAACAGGAGACGGACCAGCCAGCTTGAGCTCAGTAAGCCTGGATCCCAGCAAACATGGGGTTGAAGCCAGAGCCGAAGCAGGGGCCTCCAGTGACGTGGACACCCCCCCCAGACGGCCCGCGCGCATGTACCGCACCTGACAGACCCGGGGATGCTAATCACTCAAGATGAACAGCAATCAGATGGTTAATTATAGCACTTAATAAACAGCCTGGCGCCCAGCACCAAGACAAGAGCGGCAGCGAGAAGGAGAAAGTGGAAGTTTCCAGCGGAGACGGACGCTGCCCTTTTAAACGACGGAGTCATAATAGCACCGTGCCTCACACTAAAAGCACGGGTGTCGTTAAATCAATAATTCATTTACTTTAATGAGATAAGTACTTAGAAAACTAATTGCGACGCTGCTCCATTTACTAGAGCCAGTTAGACCCTCGACGCAAAAAAATCTTGCCATTATTATGGAGGCTGACAGAAACGACAAAGCACGAGGAAGAAGAGGGGTCGCTCTGCACCTGGGAGGACATGACCCCGCCCTCCCCCCGTGCAATTCGCTGCCCGCCATATTTGAGATGGTGCCCTGCTGGTGTTCCGTGGTATGACAGAGTCCCTGTAGAAACTCACCAGCTGCTAAACGCCTCGTGTTTCACAAGAGTTGCCGGTGCCTTTCGGCGGAATGAGTAAATCGATTACCTGTCTCCATGTCGGGATTTGCACTGTATGATGTCACAAGGAGTCACAATGAGTCTGGGAATAATCATTACTGTACATGGGCTGCTGGGGGCATTGGGACGTGCAGACACACCTGACGCGTCCAACTCGCTGCCGGTGTAGAGAATGGGGCGCTTCTGGCTCTGCGGGGATGCTGTGAGCCACGCCTTTTGCAGAAATGGGACACGGACACTCACATGGTCCAGACCCCAATCTGTTGCTGCAGAGATATCAGGGGAAATGAGTAGATAGTTCACGCACACATCAGGAGGCGCACAGCACCATCACTGAGGAGGGCAGTAGTCACGTGCGTTTACACGGACACTTTCGCCGCACGTTTTAACACACGTTTTACCAAGTAAACGGCACGGCTCTGCCTCTTATGTTATGTTTCCGTGCCTGTTTTATGGCTAAAGCCCGCAGATCGAGCCTGACGGCAGGCTGGCAGTTACAAGCCCGGGGAGGGAGGGGCGCATGGGCGAGGGAACGCAGGGAAACGAGCCAATAAAACTAAAGCGAGGCGAGGTTGCCGTGGCCATTATCTATCCCGACCAATAGTAAAAGGGGATCATATCACATGATCATCGGTACTCATGTCCGTTTTATCGCAAAGGCGTAAATATTCCACCCACTGCTCGTTCCTCCTAGGGGATGCTGAATGCGTTAGAAAATACTTTACATGCTTCTGCACCCCACCTTTAAGATGAACATCTCAGTTTATCCTACATCTGACAAAACACAACCCCCCCAAGTCAATATTGTGTCTCTTCCTTATTGAAATAAATAATCTTTTCTATCTAATTAACATGAACTGCATCATAAACAGAACAGGCGGTGGGGGGCTTTTCAGACGTCGGCTGTTTTCACAACCATCCTGCTGGATCAGACATGGTTCCCTGGAAGCTGCGAAATGGACAACACAGGAACAGAAGAGTGCGAGAAACTGGTGGCAGGTAAAGCACAGGCGGGGGGGGGGGCTCCCATCACGTGACCACGTAAACTCATTACCGCTGGGGAGGGGAGACAGAGCGTGTGCGCCAGCTCCGGCCGCGGATTAGCCGGCACTTGCTAAGCCGATGTGTGTGGTGTTCTCTGCCCCCCTCGCCCCCCCCTCCGATTAGGCTAACGTGTTTTTAGCTGTAAGTGATCTCATTATGCGAGCATGCTGTGGCCTTGAGTGCATTAGTAAATGTTTAATCAGACAGCAATTAAATTACGGAAAGCAAAAATTCAAGGAGATGAGAAGGCGACACATGGCTCTGCTCCCGGCAGCTCTCATTGGACAAATCAGATCTATATTTAGCTTCTTAATACACATTTATGTATGTACACATAACACGTTAGACCACTTACAAACACGCCGCGACCAAACACGAGCCTTCTGGAATGTTGCGGTGAAGTCAGCTGTTATGAAAAGTTCACCTTCGCTTTAAATTGCTGCAATGCTGCTCGTTTTAACGTGAGTGAAGACCGAGGGTGAGAGATGCCACCTACTCGCTCCACATCGGCCCTCAGCCCCGACATGCTACATGCTAATGCTAAATACTGCAGTTTAATGAGGGAGTATTTAACAAAGAAAGGTCCATTAGCAATGTGCATCATCCATTCCTCTTAGGCTAAAATCCACGTCTGGAAGAAGGAAGACGGGCAGATATTAGCTGTTGCCATTGGGGCCTGGGGCGAGCGTCACTGGTGAGCTTCATCCAGCTGAAACACCAAGAAATACACAGTCTCACTGCTGCTTTCATTACCTCAAGACTTCACAAACGTCCTCCACAATAATCAGACACAGTCAAGCCATTCGCATGGATGTTTATCATCAGTCTGCAAATTGAATTGTACTAAAATCCTTTATTTTATTTATTCTCCATTCCATAGCCGACCCGCAAAAACTGAGCTGTCCCCCCCACGGTCTGTCAGCCACTTTTGAGAAATTTAATTTAAGCTCAGAGGCAGAATTTAAGAGGCAGAGAGAGAGTCCCTCAGCTGAGCACTCGAGAGGCCTCGAAGGCCGTGCTGAACACTCTCGCCTCGCCTCCTCGTGTCGTAAAAGGGGTAACGAAACGCGCACACTGTGAGTCCGTGGTGCCCTGGGCCTGGAGCTCACGACGTTCTAGCTTTCCCTCTTGCAGCCCGGGGTCTCGAACAAGCGGCTGGGGCCCCTCATCGATCACCAGATAATCTCTTTATGAAGAAGCGACTGTGCAGATCTTGGGAGGGCCTGTTTCGCCTCTTTGTGAACTCTCCAGCTGACGGGATCCCGTCCGTCACGAACGAGAAGCTGCCGATCCGCGGAGGAGAGACAGCTGTGATTCATGACGCCTCCTCACAAATGGGGGGCGCTGAGTGGGAGATGATGTGAACACACTGATAAAAGACCCGAGGTGTGCCTGCTTGCCTGCCTGCACGAGAGCGCACGCGTGTGTGTCACAATTTATGAATGTGTCCTGCTGAATGCTTGATAGACATCAGCTGCCAGGAACCCCTCCCACCCCCCCCCCCCCCCAGCATCAGCACACC
>JAABNX020000106.1:19342397-19360962 GCA_015163995.2 Mormyrus lacerda | reverse complement strand
GGGGGAGGCCCTCGTCTCGGTGATAACTTTTAATGGATCAGCTTCGTCAAGCTCCCCGCTCCAATATCGCACAATAAATCCCATTCAGATGGGGGGGGGGGGCTCTAACTGACCCAAGGCTCTAGCTAAGGACTCGGGTGGGCTTCGTGAAAGCAGACCAGCAGACATCCATACTGAATGTGTGAATGCACAAGCTAATTAGTAAAATAAATATTGATAATTGGGCTGGCAGTGCCTCACTGGGCAGCCTGACACCTCCAGGGTTGGGGGTTTGATTTCCACCCCAATCTCACTGTATATGAAGTTTGTATGTTCACCCAGGATCTCTGCTGGTTTCCTTCCAGCACCCCAGTCTTCCACAACCAACAAAATATATATACATTTAGGTGAACTGCCGTCTCTGTATCGCCCATAGTGTGTAATTGTTTGTGAATGTTTGTCCTGCAATAGACTGTCATCCTATACAGGGGATCCCCTGTTTAGTAGACTGTTTCCTGGGATAGGTTCCAGGTGACCCTGTACCGCATAATGGATGGCTGGATGAACGGATGGGATATTGCTAATAAAAAATGCCTAGAGATATTAAAAGCTAGTATAAGCTCTGCAGTAATTAGCAGATGGGCTGAGCATACTTCTGTTAAGCAGCGGAAGCTTCACCGCCGGGACCCGCTAAGCGGCGGTTCCGCGGAGACGCGCTCTGCGGCAATTAGCCGAGGGCTCCCGCGGCCCGCTGAAGCGCGCGACGGCGTGGGCCAGCGCCATCCCATTCGCTCTCCCTAGTGGTGCCGTCCAACGGGTGACAGATGCAGGTAATGACAGCTTAATTGCAGGCCCGGCTTGCCCACGCCGGCACGTTTGGCAGCATCTGAAGAAGCAAGCCGGGCACCGAGTCCCCCGGGCTCATGTGCCGGAACCATGGCGTCAGTTCAAAAGCCTCCAAAAAAGTGTGAGATGGGCCAGGGTGACCCTGCACTGCAGCTCCAGAGGATATGGCCACAGTGGAACGTTGTTAACGATGACCATTTCTCCAAAGTTTGTTTTATTAATGGTTTTCTGGGTTGAGGGAAGGTGCAGTAACGAGCCATTTGACTGTCCATATGTGTCACATAATGCCGGCCAAAAGCAGGCCTTCGCTCTTCACCGGGATGGGTCGTTTACTCCGCTCTGGTGCCGCCCAACCCTCGCTAGCTTCACTCCCACTGCAGACGCCAGTGTCGGGAGAGCGAACGAAAGACAGAAACCGGCCATGTGCTACCTTCATGTACCACGTCACGTCACTGTACACCATAAAGGATCATCAAAAAAAGGCCGCGGTGGCTGGCCTGGAAGAACAGGCCGCTAAGCTCATCCATAATGAGGTCTGGAATAATCTGACCCAGAACAAGGAAGCAAGGGACGGATCCCCCCCAGAGAACAGATGAAAACTCCGATAACATGTCGCCGAATCAAACGGCTTGCGTGCCCTCGGGTAAGCGATATCATGGGGGACAGCCGCTGGCTGGACAGCGGCTGAGGAAAAGCGGATGGAAACAAAGTGACACAGAATGCAGTTTAATTATAATCGTCAGTCAGGGGACACATGAGGGAACAGATGTTAGGGACAGTAATGAGAAGCCAGCGGGGCCATGAATATCACCAGGAGGTGCAGCTCTCCTCCAAAACCTCAGCTGAGACACGTCCTGGGACACATCCAGCAGTCTGGGACCTCAGCAACCCAGGACAGAGTGTGCCCTTCTCTATGGGATCAACTACTGTATGTAGACTGAACAGACAAGACGTTTTGCCATCTCTAAATAAAGAATATCAAGGATATAAAAAGTATATTTAAAAAAAAATGTGAGAGCAAATGAAGTTCTCGTTTCGATATTTAATTTTATTAACAGCACATTTAAACAAATGTCAAAATCAACTCTTTTACAGCTCTTTATGGTGAGTGTGTACAAGATGCAGTTGTGTAAATGACAGGGTTAAAAATGCACGTGTATGCTAGAGAACATGGTGTCCGGGTGCTGCTCGATAGCAGAGACAAGATGAACGGGGACCTAAAAACAAACCGCTTACATTAAACTACCCCCGATGCATGCCGGCAAAGCTGCAGCAATAAAGCAATCAATGCAAAATGAATCGGAGGCCACAGCGGGGCCCCGTGCAAGGCACACACAACAGGTGAGGAGAAGGTTCTCCTGGCAATTCAGTAATAGGTGCTCTTGACTGTTTAATACAGAAGGCGTATTCCATCCCCATCTTCTCCATCCTAAACTACTGTGTGTTACAACCAACTCCCTAGCATTGTGTATTGAAGCTTTCCCTGGACCTAATGGTCCCTTGGCGACCACACAGAGGTGGTCCATTCCGAGAGATAGCGGACTTAGAGAAAGGCTGCCCCGCAGCACTGCCACAATCAGGCAAGGGGAATGTGACCTCAGATGGCCAATACACTCAGTGGAACATCAGGTCTCACAAATGGGCATGCACAGCATTATCTTTTTCTCCGGCTCTGGTGAGAGGGCGGGTGACACACAGAGCCCCAAATCTGGCCGAGCAGCCCACGTCTTCCATGGATGAGCTTGATCTGCTTCCCAGTTTAAGGCGAGGCCTGGCTGAGCCGTAATCTGGCCCGGGCCGGCGCTGTGCTCTGGTGCCGGTGTTCACACAGCGGAGCTAGACAAGCCTGGCTGAGTGACAGACATTCTTCAGGGGGAGTCTGTGTGCCATGGCTCCTTGGGCTTCAGAGTGGAGATTCACTGAGCAACATCTGGCTCTGACAGGGCATCTGGGCAAAACCACTTCCCCTGCCCTCAGGCCGCTGCTCCAGTGCTTCCCCTTCTGATCCTGCAGGTGGCACTAAGATACCCTAACACAGGACTCTTCAACTCGATTCCAAATCCAGGCCTTGTTTTCAGTTCTTCCATGTGTGTAGTTTAATAATTACTGATTCTGATTGGCCAGAGGCTTCACGCCTGGCTCACAGGTTAAGGAAGGCTGGAAAATCAGCAGGACTCGGACCCTGAGTTGAATAGCCCTGCCCTAATACATACAATTCGCTAAAAACGTGTGGATAATGTCATGCTGTTCCATAGTGTGTGTTCACCGTCCAACAGCCTGTCCTAATCATACCCTACCTACACCTGTCACACAACCATAGTGCAGACAATCATGTTCGGACACAGAACAATAATAACAACATATCAGGTAACCCGCACCGCACGTCTGCTTTTAGCGTATCATCATGTAGCTTAAAGGATCACAGCGAATAAAGAATAGGAAACCAAACGGTTACGAAGAAAACACAGCTGAACATGCGAAGCATTTAATCTAAACCCTTCTTACATAAACGTCCCAACAAAGAGGCTAAATTAAGCCGTTCCCATATGCCGCGTCCCGTTTGTGTTAACGAGCCGGCCTCGTCAGAGAGCTCGTAGATACATTCGCCCGATACGTTAGTCTGTTATTCGCACATCCATCAGAAGGAAACGCAGTGGAAATGGGCACAGCAGCTGCTATGTCATCTGGATCGCTAGCGAGCGTGTCGCGCCCGCTCGCTGCTGGTGAGGTTCGGCGTCAGGCTTTCCCGTTCCTCCGGCATGGGGAACACACATTCGAAGTCAGACAGCTAATTAGTAAGCGTTTCCCTTAACCACAATAAGCAAAATAAAAATGTACGTCTCGCCAGGGTTTAATAGAACCATCCCCCTTCCCACCCTTAGCCATAAAAAATACAGATGTGCCACCCCCCAGACTTGACAAATAACAGGGCGTGATGTGTCACCGTAACAAACAGGTGAGAGCGCGAGCCATCCTTCCTGAAGCGAAAAATCTCAAGGATTTTGACATTTTCCAGCGGGTAGCTGAACTCTCTTAGCCCCCCGATTTGAATAAAAGGAGCATTTACCCTTGATAGGGAGGTGTAATGGTGAGGTGAGAGTCAGCGGCGAGCGGGGATATGCATTGTCTTTCATAAGGCTGACTGCTCTCTCCCGCCTTCACCTATGGGGAACCTAATAAGACAGGCTGCCAACAAGACCAGAATAAATGTGACGCGCACTCGCGGTGGATGCAGAATCATTCTTACTAGATAGTTTTTCCACTCACTTTCTGCGGTTTAAATTTCGCTCCCATCTCCCCGTCTGATTTCCAGAAAGAAAAAACGGCGCCGGATTTTTTAACGGTAACAAATCCCCCTCAGCGCGCCCCTCCATAAATGAATGCAGACTTAATGCCGCCGCTCCTCCCCGCTGCGTTTCTGCACAATTAGCTCCGCGGAAATCACGGATCGCGGCCGAGGCGGGGAGCCGAGATGGATGGCCGAAGTTGTGGAGGTGAAGGGAAACTGTGAAAAGGAGCGAAAACAACAGCAGATCCCGCACACAAGCCAGGGGGAGTAATAGTTCTTGTCAGGCAAGCCTCCCGCGTTTAATGAAAATGCACGGACGTGCTCCGCGGGGCTGGCTCCGGCCCTGGCACCGCGGCCGCCGCCGCGTTCTCCGCGCCTTCCCTTCCCAGGAAGTCGCCTTAATTACCCAACATGCCGTGCAGGGAGGAGCAGGCCTGTCGAGGGAGCATCACTGACATGTTTGTCCGCAGTGACGCCCACACAGAGGGAGAAATAAATAATAAAAAATGGTTCTTGTTTTTAGATGCCATGCATGGAAACAGCACGTTCAAAACATGGCTGAAAAAAACCCTTCTAATTGTTCCCATAACTCGCGCCAAGTCAACCAGATAAAATAATGAATCAAATAATGAATCGTTTAATACAGCACCAGCGACACCTACCCTACGTGTACCTTCAAAGTGGTGTCTCCCCACACTCCTATAATTGCAAGTTATGTTCCAGCGCAGCTTTTCCGGAAGATTCCCCCGTTCAATATTTCATGAGTTTTCTTTTACCTTGAGCCGTCGCGCGGCGGATCTCAGCCCCGAAAGCGGGAGAAACCCGCCGGAAAGCTACCGACCACCATTACAATTGAATATAATTTGCGCACGTAAATACGCAGGCAGTCTCTGTTATGACAGCTCCCCGGGCGCTAAAATAAAGCCAAGAGCTCAGTAAAAACCATACCTAACGGTCTGGGTATTAATTCGGTAATACTTCATCTTTAACCACAGCAATAAGAACGGGTCACCGGGAGTACGGACAAAACCAGCAATTTGTCACAGAACAATACACAGTCTCATATAAGGTTTTTCTTCCATCACTCGATGTTTGACGCAGCACTTTTTTCAATACGATTTAAATATTTATGTCAACTTATTTTTCATCAGATGTTACCAAGCCATAGGTATTTCCAGGCCTTGTTGGGCATCTTGATCTAAAGACGCTAATCTTCAAAATTTAAACACAATTGATTTACACTAAATTAAATGAATAAATCAGTGTAATGAAATTAATAAATTCAGCTTAATAGGCAGTTTATAAAACACAACTTGGCTTCTTTTTTTCCATTGCGTCGGTTAATTACTTAATCCACTTCCAGTCCTTCAGCACCACTTCATTAAGTCACATTTTTGACGGCTTTCATTTCGGTTTTTGAGTTTCTCTAATTGAATTATTTACGAGACTTTCTGTCTCAGATCCTTGTTAAATATTTACCCGGACGGTACATCGCATTCAGCACATAACTCACCTGGTTCCCCTTCAATTACACCGCGGCGCAACGCCGCGCTCGTTTAAATATTTATTAGCGTCATATTAAAAGTGAACCTCCGCGGACCCCAGAAGCCCAAAAATCAATCTGAATATAAGTTCTCCAGCCACCACTCTCGCATCGTTATTCCTAATTATCTGCAAAACAAGCCCAACACCTGCTGCATGCCTGCACGTGTGTCACAAACGACATGTTTCACACCAAATCTGACCTGGATATCGTAGATTATAATTACTGTCAATTTTCATTTCAATATTTTAGTATTTGCTACTAATCAGGATTTACACTCCAACCATTTACCAGTAAAATACTACAGTTAAGTTATGGCTAGTTCAAATACACAAAATGACACACTCTAAATATGTATGAATTAGACAAATTTAGTAGACTACTCCCCTTTCTCTCTTGGCTGTTCAGGGTGACAGCCTTCCTGTAGCTCGAAAACCTGAAAAAGCCCTCAGACGAAACATACCAGCCCAACGCTAATTTCTCTGGACTTGCACCCGATTTTGTTCTCGCTTGTGTGCGCAAACGCAACAGAAATAATTGGTATACATCCTCGAAACCAAACAGCCACTCTGGTGCAGGGCCTACACGGGAGTGTACGGGAGACGCCTGGGGGACAGATGCAAAAGAACACTCTCGGTGTACAGACATTTCTTTGTTAATCTGCACCTGAGAACTCAGGCTATTCTGCAGGTTTAAATGTTGAAATAAATAATCCTTTAAGAGCACAGGCAGAGTTCATTATTAAAACTTTAACTCTCCTAAATAATGGACTGTATACTGGTAGTCCCCCCCCCCAAAAAAAAAACGGGTGTATTCTGCACAAGGTCAGTGACTAACTGTCATTTACATTTTCAGATAAGTAATTAATTACTCACAGGACATGAAAAAAAGCCTTGCTGCCACACCACTTTAAACTGAAAGTTGTCAGAAAATGCCAGTAAGATCCTGCCCTTCAGCTGTAACGATGTAATCTTAATTTCATATGTTCACCTCCCTGTAATTAATCCCAGTCACGACCTTGTCAGAACACAGCCTAGGCTGTGTTAATTGGTGCTTCACATTCGGTTGGAAGCCATTTGACTCTGGGAAGAAACGTCTCGCCGAGTGGGTGCTGAACACTGTTAATGTAAAAAAAACAGGGTCTGTGCAAAGCGTGCACATAGATCCATCCATCACTGTTTATCCAGAGCCGGGTCACAGGGAGCCTGGATCTTATCCCAGAAAGCACAGGACATGAGGCAGGGGACACCCTGGACAGGATGCAAGTCCATCGCAGGGCACGCGCTATAGGCAGAGACAGCAACCCCATGTTTTTGGAATGTGGAAGAAACCCACGCAAGCATGTCCGGTATGCAAGGTCCGCACATATACAGATTTATCAATATCGACATAAGACTGAAAGCAAGAACACTCTAAGTGTGAAGGCAGGGGGCTACTCACTGTGCCATGACAGTGATTAATAGGGTAAATTATTCCGAATGGAGGCAAATTTATTATAAATCTCTGAGAAAGCCCCGCTGGTATTCAATCTTACCTTGCTGCACATCAGCTGGTTTTGATTGGTCAATCCTTACTGACCATTCCCATGATGTCTCTCCATATACAAATTATTATGTACATCGAGCGCAGTCATGATCGAAGTACAGTAACCGCTGCTTTCTTGCCACCACTTTCACGTATCACTTATTGAGCACAACAGAATATTTCCTGTACCCTTAATTTTAATTTCCACAAAAAAGTTAACTATCTTAGAGTAGCTTGTCTCCAAAGTACAGCTAAAGGTCTCGCCTATTATTACAGTCATCATTTGTTTGCTGTACTGTCATGCAATCCCTGTGTTATTGTCAGATAAGCTACATTCTCATCACAGCCCACTTGAGCACGGGGACAGATCTGACCTTTTCCGTGTTGTAACGGAATGCCTCTGTCCTCAGATTGAGTAAATAATACCCCTGTGGATGAGAACTGCATACCACACTGCAGGTCCCAGACTAAATATCATTTAAAATCCCATTCTTAAGAGGCCGCTCCCACAAGTCTAAGTGTTGCCCTTTTGGGTCTACATTTACATTGTGTATTGTGTGTTATATTTATTCATCTTCACCAGCATGAGTCAATTTAAACAATGCTCAATAGATTTTCTGTTCAGCCCAATGGACCTCAGGGGGCATAAAAAAAGGCTTTCAGTCGACCATGCAAAACGTGCAGAGATTGCTTTGGTGCGAATGACTGGTGCTCCGAGAACGTGCACACACGCTCTCTAACCACAAGCACGGCGGGAGAGTGAAGGACAGCTGTAACCACATTGCAGCTGATATGGACAATGCTTTCAGCTCAGTTGCTTAACGTTTTCCTGGGCAGGGTGCCCTAGGTGGCCAGAATGTGTGATCTCAAGCTTAGAGCCCAAGACCATCAAGGGCCCACCTCTTGTTAGGTACCTTCTGTGATTTCTTCTACGACAGTTTGGGCTACATTTCTGTCTTTTCCTCTCACTCAATATCAATAACCTTCTCTGAATCTGTCTCGTGTAAGCTGTGCATCATGTAAGCAGCATGTGACCATAATCCCAGCGTCCAAACACAGCACACTACATGCCGTGCATGCGCACACCGACGGCTACTTAGCAGAGTATGCTTGAGGAACCAACTGCTGCCGTCCACATAGGATTTGAAGCTGGCCTATTAGCGCATTCCACAGCCATTCTGTGTTAATCACTAGGAATGTGCGGGACAGTCATGTCTCGATTCATCAATTAAATACATCGGGGGTGAAATATTCAGCATGGATGTACATGTCATTCCTCAGATCCATGTTGAACTAGTAGCTACACCAGGACTGTCTCACAACCTTGTAAACAAAGACAAATACTTGTAAGCACGGATGCAAGGCCTTTTCAGTCTCAGCCCTTGCCTCTGTTGTTTGGTGGCCTGGCACACGTAACTGTCACCCTCACAACTCCCAGAGATCCCAGTCCCTTTTGTCTGTGGTCCAGGCTACTCCCAGCATCACTCTCCAGTATGGTTCCACTCTAACAGCCTGTCGTAATCGAATCTCTTTTAACAATGAACAATGCAGCGATGGCCCCCACCTAATCAAATTAAAGTCTCCTTTGATTTTCAATTATTCCCCGGCTGCGGAACGTTTCATCTTGAGCTTTGGAGCGGTGGGGGATGGGCAGAAGAATGCATCCATTAATGCAGCGAAACCTGCTTCTCACTTACCCCTTCACTGCCCGTCTCTCCCCCAGCTTCACCGCGGGGACAGAAAAAACATGTCAGGGTACATAAGGTTACTGGATCCATGCCAGCCCCTTTATAGGCTACTCAGACACACCTTACTCCATTTCTGCAAAGTTTCACAATAAAACTGCTATTTTCAGTCTGTAATGATAGTTAATTGCATTTATGACATTACTGTGATGAGAGGCAATATAATAGTCAAGGCAATTCCAGCCAGTAAAGCCCTCCTGTGCTATTTGCATTTAAGACAAATGATTCATTTAAAAAAGGCCATTTTGTGTGAGACCTGTATTACGTGGGTTGGGCTTGAAACAGAGTTCTTCAAACAAGTGAGCTTGCAAACACACAGCCAAAAGAATTTAAACAAATTACAGCAAATCCCCCTTGATGTTTATTAGCGGGGGACCCACTTCCCCACAGCAGACACAAGGGGGCGACCAAGCTCACCCACGCCAATCGCATTTCCAAGCCTTGCATTACCAGAGTCACACAAAAAATGCATTGAAAATGGGCTGCAACACTTTTGAAATCACATCCTGATGGTCACTGGTTCCCAGGAGGCATCCAGGAGCCCCTTTAGATCTCACAGAGCCCCCCACCTCATTGAAAATCTGCAATGATCCCCCCTGGGGCAAAGGCAGTTGTAGGCTGCATTATTACTTATGTTCTTGAGCGACCCAGGGGAGTGGGGGGGGCGGGGGGTAGTGTTCTGGGATCCTCTGCAATATCAAAAAAGGACACAATATTCACATGGACTAAAGAAAAGCTGGTCTAGTGTCAGAAGCACACACAGAAATTCTTTAATGTTAGGGTTGCCAGCTTTGGTCACTTGGGTGGCATGAGATTTTCAGTCTGCCCATGCATTTGCATGTATGTAACAGTTTGATTCCCTTGTAAATAGCCTACCCCGATGCTTTTGATGTAACTAATTATAGATTTATAATGAAATAATGCAGATTTTCCATAAGACTTCTTGCGTGAGCTTCAGAGTCTAAAAGCATGAGTGACACACTTGTGAGAGCTGGCAACTCTGCAATGTTGATGTGCCCCATAGTAAGAAACGCAAATTGTCTGTTATCGTAACCATGCAGAATTTTGTGAGGGAAAAATATATAGTGGTTTTGCACACCACAACTTCATTTTAGTCACATTGTTGCTCAAGTGATTGGCCATATGGCAGTATTTCCTTGTACGTTCAAGCAAGTAGTATGCCTCAGAGAGACAGTTCACCTAGCAGGGACATGCTTATGTGTGATGAAAGATGTCTGTTAATCAGTTGTTCAATCAATCAACCAACCAATCTAGTTTTATTTAACTTAACAGGCAGCTTTATTACAGGTGCTCTGCTGTAATGGGGCTTGCAGAATTTTTTCCAGAAGCAATCAAAAACCAGGAAAGTCCTATTTTCAAATAGGGGATCATATTTAAATAAAAAATATTCCTCACCTCCAGATGGGAAAGATTCCTGCAACATAACATTTATAACTACCCAGGTTGGTAGAAATCATTTTAATTTCAACTTTAAATTATTTCTGGTTAACAACAAAACTACTATGTAACTTTTTGTATCAAATTGTCAATAAAATCAAAATAGTTTTGTTTTAATTTGGAATTTTCCAGAAAACATACTGCCAGGACTGCCCCAGAGTGGTAATGCCACTCATGAATATTCAATGCCTCAGCCCCAACTCAGATTGTCAATAGTCTATTAAAATGAAAATGAAAATGAAAGCCTTGTCGAGGAAAGAGCCTAGAAAACTCTAGCCAGCAGAATGTGCTGGTATTATCATCCGCCAGCACAGTGTCCGCGATCACATTGCTCAAACTTCAGCACTTTCACTTGATCAGCTGTTGTACAAGTTGGCGTCCCGCGGCTCGGCCCACGATTAAATTGAAATCAGTACAAAATAGCCGAGATACTCTTATTCCCCGGTAACACGAGGCAACAATTTGAATTATATCGAGAGAAGGAAAATAAAAAAAAAAAAAAAATAATAAATGGTCCCATTCTAATCTTCATTCCTAGATGCAAATCTGGCGCTTACTTCATAAGAGGAAATCCATTACTGTAGTAAAACAATAGGAGACTTCTCTGATAAAGACGCGCAATCTCACTTTTTAAAATCGAGTGTAAAAAGTCCCTAGTGCGCATTTTCCTACTCCATACATTTGCCCTGCCTCTCCCTGCACTCACCACCTCAGTTGCTGCAAGATACCGCTTTATGTGTGGATTAGATTTATATTACATTGTGGGAACCAAATGTCCCCAACAATGTAATAAAAACCGTTTTTTTGACATTGTGGGGACCATTTTTCAGGTCCCCACAAAGATTTGTGAATGCAATCAAAAAACTAAAAATACCAAATCTCATATTTTGTTTGGTTACTTATGGGTAAAATTAGGGCTGGGTGGGGGTTAAGGTCGTCATGTTGGGATTAGGGTTTTCCCCATAGAAATGAATGGACAGTCTCCATAAAGATATAAATACAATCCTCTGTGTGTGTACGTGTGTGTAATATTTGCACAATGCCATCTAAACAGAGATTTCAAATTCAACATTGCGACAAAACTTAAAGATACAGTATAAAGTGTGAGCTATCCCTACAGCTGTTTTTTTGTGACATACATGCTATAGTGAAATCACTGTGAAGACCTTTGAGAGCAATTATCAGAGCACTTTTACCTTTTGTACAAAGTGTTGGCTGTTGGCTTCATAGCATGAACAGCCTTACCTACATCTCAGATGTGTTCTACATCACGTGATCACTGGTCTTTAATACGGCGCACTTGAAGTTTGCTATTACTGTACCATATATAACTGAGGGGGCCATCAGGACTCTGTCGTTCGGGTTTTTGATGACATTATAGCCCTGGCCTTCTGCTCAAATAGGCCCATCTTGCTCCTGTACCCGTACATCACAGTTTCACGGTGGTGCCCCCTGTTGATAGGCACTGACAATCCCCTCGTCCGCCAAAGGCACGCCGGAATCGTCTCTTGTGCTCGCCCCGGCACACCGTGTTTCAGCCCAAAGCTGCTAGGATTCCGAAACCAGCAGGGAGGCGCCACTGCATCCTTCATTTATTTATCTCGTTAAAGTTCCTGTAATTAAGTGCACTTATAAATAAATAAGGCTCCCATGATGAAGTCGGGGGGCTGCAGTCAGTCTGGCTCCCCGGGAATAAGCCCTTTTCAAATGGATTTCGAAAAAAGGCAGAAGGAGCCCGATTTGCGCCTGCGACTCCCGGCGAGATTCGTTCTGAAATCGATAAAGACGAATGATAAAGTTTGGAGGTCACTGCCGTCAGTTTTAGAGCGGGGAAAAATATATAAAAAAAGAGAATCATTTATTATATTACGCTATGCACCTGCAGACGTACTTGGAAAATAAATAAATAAGCAGACAGCAATATCCAGCTTTGTAAATTGGATTCGGAATGGAGAAGCCCTCGTTAACTCTAGCAAAAGGCCCCATTTTCAGAGGGTCGTTGCCGCATGGCGCCTCCCTTGTGCCTCGTACCTCATTAGCTGGAGTGGTACGGTTAATATGCATTGTTGTATTAAGGCCTATAGCATCCCACTAATAAGACAGAGACCACTCTCCATGAATGTGGCCATAATAATGGAGGCATTTGGCTTGAGTAGTTAGCGCGCTGACAGGCGGGGGCAGGTGATGGAGAATTAACCCTTGAGAAGTGATCAGGCCCAATATTATGCCTTTAGCTGTTTTGCTCCGGATCAGCATGAGCAAAGCACATTTCCTCCACATGCATTTTATCTCTCCTGACACGTGAAAATCACTCTGTGTTCGTATAAAACTTTTATAAAATCTCAGGGGAGTGTTCAGTTATGCCTGCACAACTTAAACTTATTCATAAATATAAGAAATATACGATGCATTTTATTGGTTGCATTTCACACTGTTTGGAAACTACAGCCAACAGGCTTGTACCACAGAGTAAAGCTTGTTTAACACTGAATGCCAACAAATAGCAGTGTAGCAAAAACAACCCCACTTGAATAGCACAATATTGTGATTTTTCATTTTTAATTTAAGGGTATTCGTGTTTTCAATGTTTATAAAAATTAAACTCTGGTTACAGTAAGACATGAACTCAGGCGATCCCAGACTGCCCTGTGCCTTCCTTCAGAGCTCCTGCGCTACCTGACAAAAATCCGGATACTATGGCACATATCTGAAGTGAGCCCATTCTTTTTATTTCAAATTATTATATTATGTCACTTCTATAACCTCATTAAATGCTCTTAATCAATCACTGGCTCTTAAAAATCACTGACTCTTGTAAAAAACATAAGCTCTGTGCACCAAATGCTTTGTTTTTGATCATTAAAAAAAGCCACATCACTCACATCTAATTGCTAATGTCAGGTTTGCTGCGTTTTGAAAGCAGCAAAATGAAATTATCCCCTAAATGCATTTTATTTAGAATAAATTTGAATATGCTTGAGAGGAAGCGTGCTGTTCGTCTGCTTGCGGTGGGAGTTGGGCTCACACACACTCCCCCAGGCCCAGGGGGACCGGCAGCTTCTGGCAGCGCTTAGCGATGCTCTCTTTTCCCGCTAAATCATCTGCCTTTTAAGGCAGCCGCTACCGTGCCGTTTAAGACTAACGCGACGCTGATCTATCTGCGGGGGCCCGCAACAGATGCGGGTATACTGTGGGAAACCACAAGACTGCGGGCGACTTTCAGCATGCTGGCGTCACGCGAGCGGAAGGTGTCTGCCTCTGGATGCTCGGTCAGCCAATCAGCTGCCAGTCTGCATCCCAAGCTGAGGACAACGGGCCCCGACAAAGTATTGGGTTTTGGGTCAAGTATGAGTCAGTTTTTTAGGTTCGGCTTCAGGTTGGGTTGGGTTTAGGTTATTTTTTCATTGCCTTTTTGTTATGTAAGTGTTGTACATCAGCCTCAGCATTATTCCAGCACATACAAGCTGTGCAGTTTTAAAATGCCATCCATGAGAATCTGTCTCCTTATATGTGTATCAGTAATACTTCCACAATTTTGGATTCAGGTCGGGTCCGAGTTTTAGATTTGCTACTACCGTTCGGGCTGAGTCGGGTACGGACCACACACGGGCTTTAATTTAAAGTTGTTGTTTGCCTTTCTGTCAATCTTCATGTTTTTGGAGTCTTCGTCTTCATCCATACTGTAGCCTCTCATAGTGGATCTAACAGGATGAGTCAGGCAGAGTAGGTCTGAAATTCCAAATTTATATAAGAATGAAGAAAATATAGTATAAGAGAAGAAGTCATTCAGACCATATAATTTATTTGATTATTAAATGCTTTTCGTTACATATGAGATGAATATTAATATTAAATAAATTAATTCCACGAGTGACTACTAATTATTAGGAATAGTTCCTCTGTTCCTGCAGGAACCTGAATGTTGGCATTCGTTAATTTTTGTCCTGGGATGCACCAAAACCTGTTCCAAG
The DNA here is from genome assembly GCA_015163995.2 of Mormyrus lacerda. Lineage (NCBI taxonomy): Eukaryota > Metazoa > Chordata > Actinopteri > Osteoglossiformes > Mormyridae > Mormyrus > Mormyrus lacerda. The sequence goes on along the minus strand of JAABNX020000106.1, from coordinate 19,346,607 downwards.
TACAGTCTGAAATATGAGCACATACTGGTTTTGTGACAGTACAGTTAAAAAAAAAAAGAGAGCGTTTCCCTATTTGTAAGCAGTTCGTCTGAAGCCGTATTTGCATATTGCGAATTGCGTTTCAACTTCGTGAAACCTTGAGCGGAGGTTCCTGAAGGAAAAATGGCCGAGATTACCTGTGTGATTGGAGCCGCGTGGCTCGGCAGGCTGTCCATGCCTCTCAGACACACTGGGCTTAGCACAGGCACTCCCGCCGAGCATGAGGCGGCAGAAACCGCGAGGCCGTCTCTCTGTCTGGACAGGCCCTTATTCCATCCCTTAAGAGTCCAATTATTGCACAGGTATTAAATGTAAAGGTCAGTTAGGCAGTCGAATGGCCTTCTGCAGGGGATGATAATTGAAGAATTATAGAAGTTATGAAAGGCAAGATACTGAGAAGCAGAGAGGCCGGCCGCTGTCTGATTCACACGTGTGACGGCTGCGAGTTCACCACATTAACGCAGCGGGGAAATGGCACTTTCCTGCTTCTCCTGCAGAAATTAATATTTCTCTTCTCCCCCAACCCATTGGCCGGCTCTCCTGGTGAAGCAGCAGCAGAAAGGGTTTCTTAGAAGAGACATGGGTAAGACAGGCAGCCAACACACAGGTGCGGAGAGAGATTTATAGTATTTACATGGAGTGTAAAAAAAAGGCCTGAACTGGTGAAATGAAAACTCAGTGTCTTTGGGCATGATGTAAACGACATGGTCGATCGAAAGATGGCTGCATGCTTCTGCATGTGGAAAATACTTCTTAAACACTATCAGGGAGCCCCATACAAAACGTCAGAAGTCAGCATTTGGGACACAGTGATGTTGAAGACTGTTTTAAAACTCCTTGCCTTTATGATGCGACCTGAATCTGTTCTGCAGTCGCCGTAATCCTAAGAGGCGATACTGAGATCCAAAATGGCCCTAAACGGACTGCCACCGAATGGCGTAAAAGGACATCACTAATCATTTAACTGGATGTACCGGACGGACACAGACATCGCCTCTTAAGCTCGCGTGCTTTCAAAGGCAAGACGGATAAGCGACAGCTTCTACATGCGAAAAAAATAAACAATGGCCCTGAGTGTGGTTTCAAAGTGGCTCTCAGTGGTTCTTCACTCAATCTGCCTACGTGTGGAGAGCTTTCCTCAGTTTCAAGCTCCCGTCAATGGCCAATTAAAATATAATGCAATTTTCAATTTTGTATTCTATATTTTTATTAGTTTAAGTACTAACTTTTTACTCATCATCGTTCTGACAACAATAATTTTCCTTTGAATTAAGTATATCCTTAATAAAGGTAAAGCCGTGATAATAATGTAATTATGGTATAATTAAGTAATATGCTAATATGCACATATTAAGCATTTTACACTTCCTTTAGTGCTTATGAAAGTTTTAATTAAGTGTCAAGTAACTGTGGAACTCCAGGCTCCCACTGTGCTTTTCTCATCTTTTCTTCCCAAAATGTTCATTCGAGCACAAAGAAGCACGTCACGCACAGACGCACACACAGACATACACACACACACACAGACATACACACACACACAGACATACATACACACACAGACATACATACACACACAGACATACACACACACACAGACATACATACACACACAGACCATATTTTAATGGAAGCTCTGTGAATGAGCTTTCTGTGAATGAGCTTTCTGTGAATGATCCCTGTGATCTGGATCCCCAGTAGCACGATGAGTGGCACCATCGGATGGACGGGGTGGCGAGAACAGCCCCCGCTTTAGGTGGTGCTCTGAGCCGCGACTGTGGTGACGTCAGCAGGGCCCCGCAACTCGTCTGGCTTCGCCGTGGCGACCGGCCGCCTGCTCCTCGCGCTCACCGCAGCCGGCTCTCATTAATCAAGGGCGCCGGTGCGGCAGAGTCCCATAAATAAAGGCCATTGTCTCTTTGTCTGCCTGTGGAGTGTCGAGCTCTGTCTCCCCTTCATGTCCCTGACACAGGGGACAAGCTCGCTGCGGGCAGGAAGCATGGTGGGGACCGAGGGCTATCATGGCCTTTCCGGGGCTTTCTAGTGGGGGGGGGGGGGCAATAGATGCATTTGTGGACAGAATTCTTCAGCACAATGGGGATTTCATAAGGAAGGCTTCTCATCTCTAAACCTCAGTTGGGGGGCATTGGGGGTGGGGGGAGTGGAGATGCTAACGACTTTAATTAATAATGGAAATGAATGCGGGGTTCCAGCTCCATGGGAATTAAGACGCGTGTCTAAATTCGTGGTGGATTATTTCTCAGCGTGACAGCGCCGCGTACAGCATGACAGCACACCAGAGTGACGGCTAGCAGAAGCGTTCCTCCGGCAGAGGCTGCCTGGCTTAGCATACATGGGAAGGTCTTTGATTTAATAGAAATACATTTTAAATGACATGCATATATGGGCTTTCTGCTGTAGCATCTGCTTATAGAAATTTCACTTCTGGTGAAACCATTAGCACATTGTTACCCAGTTTGGTTACTCTGATTGCTAAGCAGAGAAACTGCTAAAAAATGGAACTTAATGCATTTAATATATCTGTTTCTCTGTTCCTTTTTACATTACCAATGTAACTGTTAAAAAAAAACTGTATCGTGGTGTTTCAAAACAGCGGTGGAATCAGAGGTAATTAACAGGTAATTAATTTTGCAGTCTTCATCTCTAACACAATTGTGTTCTTTCAGTGAATAATGAGGTTTTTACTGTTTTTCGTAATCTCTTTAAGTTGCTTTAATATTGGTATTTTGCCTCGGGGTGAGTAATTAATCTTATGCTTCTTTACACAAACACTGGGTGAAGTTGCACGGGCCCTGATGGAATTCGTTTGTTGCCGTTGTCCTGTCTTGCTTCGTGCATGAGGTTGACTTGCGTGTAGAGAGGGGGGAGGGGAGATCCGGGATCTGCATTTTCCCAAGCGAGTGCCGATCTGCTGTAATATTCCCGAAGATACACTCTGTCAAGCCGTGAGCATCAATTAGCTTGAGCAGCAACTCTTCCGAGAAACAGACAGATACTAACTATTGTGTTTCCCCCAAGAGGTGCCATATTTACAGAAATTTATCACTGTATTTCTGGAGCCTGGCTCTCCTCAGCACAGCGGATGACTGGAGAAAGGATTAACAGGTCCTCTGACACGATGCTACTATTGTATGCCGGGTTTCTGTAACCCGTCTGTTATGAATTTTGAGAATTGTAAGGGAGTATGATTCTCACTCTGCTGGTTTAGAGCAGCTTTTTATCTCCTGTCTCCTTGAAACTTTAAACCTCTTAAATGAATATGAAATTCCAGGAAGCTGTGCTGAGATCAGCTGTATTTCTGTATTATATCATGTCTACATTGTGAAGACATAGTTCTTCAGGCATTCAGATGGATGCAAGAAACAGTGCAGGTGTACAGGTCCTTATTTCAACAGTTCCATATCCAAACTGCAGGACACTGGCGCCACCTACTGGACATTATGTATAAACCGCTAGGTATGCTGGTGTGGCGCAAACTTCTCAGAATAACAAGATCCCTTAAGAAAAACAAGTCAGTATTACCCTTAAACACTTCCTTCCTTGAAACAATGAGACCATATGGGAAAGAAAGTATCAACATGTGATGTGAGGAATACTTTAGAGTAGGCAAAAATAAATGCTTATTATTTGTGTTCTTTGAAGCATAATGCAAAAAGGAACTTCATATGCACATAAAGAAATTTCAAAATAGCTATTATAATTTTATATGTTTTATATCTTTTTTCTTTTTAACGGAGTCTGTTCTCAGTCTCAACTAACACAGTTCATATGCTATTAAATAGCTCCCTCTGCTGTCTGGTCGAGGGAACAGCATACTTTTTTTAGATCTTAAACTAAAAATTCATATGCTTGCGAAAAATGTCATGCAGGCAGGACATACGCATAGTACCTGCTCAGTTAATAGAGTGAGAAAGTCTAGGCCGCTTTTAAAGGACACAAACGCTTTATTGCTACGAGTTTTTATAACAGGCTCCTTAGAGGACTGGAACTGGACACTAAAACTTACGAAACAAGCTACATCAGGAATAGACAAACAAGCGCGCCACAGTCCTTACGAAACAAGCTACGTCAGAAACGGACACACAAGCGCGCCACGGTCCTTACGAAACAAGCTACGTCAGGAACGGACACACAAGCGCGCCACGGTCCT
>JAABNX020000106.1:19304837-19315676 GCA_015163995.2 Mormyrus lacerda | reverse complement strand
TTCCCAGCTGCTCCAGTTTACTGATACAGGCTCCTGTTTTCAGCAGCTGACACACTAGACTATGATCACTCTTCCCAACTGCTCCAGTTTACTGGTACAGGCTCCTGTTTTCAGCAGCTGACACACTAGACTATGATCACTCTTCCCAGGTGCTCCAGTTTACTGGTACAGGCTCCTGTTTTCAGCAGCTGACACACTAGACTATGATCACTCTTCCCAGCTGCTCCAGTTTACTGATACAGGCTCCTGTTTTCAGCAGCTGACACACTAGACTATGATCACTCTTCCCAGCTGCTCCAGTTTACTGATATAGGCTCATGAAGTCAAGGTGAATTAGCACTGCAGCTCTGAGGAAACATTTCTAAAAGGATCTTTACTCGTGGAGAACTGGAATGGGACCAGCACTTGAGGTACCCTGGCAACAGTCATCTGTCCTTGATTTGGCGGCTGACCCCATAAGAGTTTGGTGACACATTCACACCTCCAACTGCTCTGAGTATTGCTGGAGTTTATCTCTGTGGACAGCAGTGTTAAATTTATGGGCTGTGAGTCCTGGCTATGTAACCTTTGACTCCGCTTTGCACTAAAGCTCAGAAAAGAAATACACTGGATTTGTCCTTCCATAAAATGATGGTTCAACAGGTCGATGTCTCTGCTTGCTCTCTATGTGGCTACTAGCTAACGCTGTAGTTGTTTTTAGACTTACATATTGACTTAAAAAATGCATCATACATTCTCTGTGGCAGATTTGCAGAGAAGGGCTCCAAGTATAAGTTTGCCCAGGACTTTCTCAATCACTGTGAGATTTTATGGTTTTAATATTCTTTTGCTTCCCAGAGTACAAAATGGTTTGTGTAGCTGAAAAGTCTGGTTCACAAACAAGCATTTCCATTATAGATTAATTCTACATAAAGCCATCCCCCCAATTAAATTGGTTTCATTTTACCTAAGACACACATGTGAAAGAAAAACATGCCATTGTTTACAACGCGCTGTGTGCCTGTGACTTTGAAGAAAATGTGTTTTCTTCCTTGGACCGCTGCAGTTAAGTGAAAGTGACCTTGACATTTATGTTACAAAGGCGTTTGTTTGATGCCAAAATAGAGCAGCATGGAAGCCCCAGTAGAGATATTCAACTTTAAAGAGTCTGGCACAAACCAGCACCAACTGGGGGAGTATAGTGTCACGACAGGTCCTGTTAGTCACTCTCAAATTTCAAAACAATGTAAAGTTCCTTACAACACTACTAATTCGCCCGAGTCTTTCACAGGGGATAATCTAGAATGCAACTCACTTGGGACCTGTATACCGGTGCCACACAGGGAAAATTATCTTGGTGCCTCTGCCTTACTCTTAATGATGCCTTCAGGAATTCTCCTCCATTACTTCAGTTCAGGATTCTGAGGGGTTGGGAGAGAGGGGGGTCCCGTAGGACGGTGTACCTGCTATCAAAGGAAAGGTAACCGAACAGACCCTCATGTGTGTTTCGACTTCAAATCTGATGCTAAAGCTGCAGTGTCAGGTGATTTACAACAGCAGGCCTCAAAGGGAAACGTAATTCCTGGGCATCGTGGGAGTGTGCACAGCTACCACTCAAACTTCAGTGAACTTCAGATGCGTTAAAGTTGCGCTCGCACAATGAAGCCAGCCCTCAGATCCCTTTAAGATTCATGCTGTCAGCTGCAGAACCAGCTGGAGACCAATTTCGGGAGCAGAAGGGACAGCGATGGAATTATCGACACGTATTTCAATTTGGCGAGGGAATAGGTCAGGCTTTACACGGGACTGCCAATGACACACGCCGTGCACTTATCTTATTCCAACGCTAAATGGCAGAGTGTCTCCTCGTCATAACACAAAACATGGCAATTTACAGAATTGCCTATTTTCTTCAACTAACCCCATCCGGGACAGTAAAAGTGCTTCTCTTTGCCACAAATAAGCACAATCTCTTACCATTAACCTTTTGCCAAGGCGTCTTTCAGATGTGTAAACTCATGTATCCCATCAGTGGCAGAATCTCTGAAAATTACAGACATTAAAAGAAAATACTCATGGTAAAAAGAGCAGGTGAGAAATAGGGTTGTTTTAAGAACCACAAAGCACCCTTTGTTGTGTGAGCACCTCATTAAAAAGCTTCTCCAATGGCAGGTGCAAATAGAACTTGTTCCTTGCTTAAATAAATAAGACAGGTCTGAATGACACGCAATTCCATTGATTCTACTGGCGGACACATGATCGGCTGATAGCCAAAAAAAAAAGGTCGAAATAAAAGGAGAAAAGGAGTAAGATCATTCTCACAATTAAAAAAGCAGTAATTGTGTAGGGGAGACCATACATGTCATCTGTCCATCTTTGGGGGCATCAATAGTTCTAATTTGTGAATATGCTCCTCACCATAAAAATACCCGTCCATACTCTTATACTGTGCACAGAGGGAGAGCCGAAGGGGATTTATCGCCATGCGGAGACTCTTTACTCGTATTTGAGGTCCTGACATGATGTGATTCTGTGGCTCCACCCACCGTCATGTTGGAGCAATTCTGTTCCTGCACCCCAGGCTCTGTTGGCTAAAATGAAATTCGCCACCACTAAATGAATCCCCCCAACTGACGGAGCCACTTTGCACCACGCGCTCCTGTACACTCCGCACTCCAGCACCACAAAGAGGCTGCTCTAGAACGATATTACGCTTCAATCTCCCAAATCAGTACATGACAACTACATGCAAATTGTGGGCGACAAAAGCCTAGGTAAATTCTATCAAAGAGTCTCACAGCCAAAAACTGCTGCTGGTGAGAACAAACAGAGACAATTATTAAACATCAAAGGGCTCTGTGGTATTATTCCACGCCTTAACCTTTCTGATGGGCAATGGGAAAAAATATTTTATTTCAAATCATCTTCTCTAATGGAACTGTAAATTCACGATTCCTGTGCTATCCATCTGTGCAGAACACATAAGGTATAGCGGCTAGCAATCATAAATTTATGCCACTACAAGTCCTAATAATACTTTAGAGAATAAATCAGAAATCCATCTTTCTTCAGACTGCTTCTTCTGATGAGAGTCACGGTCAAACCAGAAATGTTATTTTTTCTGCACTTAAAAAGATGCTTTTGTGCCACTATGAATTCTTATTTTTATTCTAATTCAGACAGAAAAATTAAAATGGGCATATTGTATTGCACACCCACACACATACGGTATTTGCTACTACTTTCAGAATACCACATTTATATCAGGGTGACCAAGAGATTATAAGGTTTACTGGTAACACTTTACTTGACGGGGTACAAATAATGTAGTATTACGTTATTACTTATAAATAAACCTCAAACTAAGTCTTAATTACGTACCGATGTCATGTAAATCCATCATTAATGAATTGTGATGCATGTTTTATCTCAAGTTACTATATTTTTTACTGTTACTCTAATTCTGTAAACCTTTGTAAACGACTGAAGGAGCAAGTCATGTATAACACAAGTTGAATACTGATCTCATATTTGTTCATCATTAATGAATCATGATGCATCTTTCATCCAAAGCAGTTACTATATTTGTTACTGTATCTGTCAGGTCTATAAACCTTTGTGAACTACTGAAGAGACCACTGAGGAACTGCTGAAGGAACGATCAACAAATAATACAAGTGAGATTCTGATCTAATGTTTATTCATCTCAAGTAGATTATATTTGTTCATGATTTGTACATCAGTAGTAAATGTGTTATTACTAAGTATTAGTGCCCCATCAAGTAAAGTGTTACTGATTTATTATTTAATTTCCACTAGAAACTTTGAGAGTTTTAATAGCATCACCATCCAGCCAGTTTAGATGACGTGAGAAAATAGTTCTGCTGAATAATCGTCAAACAAATGTGCATAATTGGCTGCAAACCAAAGCTTACAAACGGGGGAACATTTGCCAGTGACATATGGGCCTGGTGCAGGCTGGACTGGAGAGCCCTTGCACTGAGGCACCAAACTTTTATTTTCCAGCCTCAGTGCTCGAAACAATGAGCACATGACCATGGAGAACTCTGATGATAATGATAACTGGCTCTGTTAGACACTAAGTAAGGAGTCCTCCTGATTTTCTGCTGCTGATGTTTTCCTCCCTTAAAATTATAGTGCTATTTTCTGTGCCATTTTATTCTTTCTACACTCAAATTATAATTTGTTTGCTACTCCTCAATGATGACAAGCAAAACAAATGCTAAAAAATCCCTTTTTAACTCAGCCTGTCTCTATATTCCCCACAACATGACATTTAGCCAGTTTCTACCATTGTGGCATTAAAGAGTGAGGTAGTGATTAAAATCTGAACATTCCAGAATATAAAGAAAAATCAAAACTGTGGGAATTGGTCACAGTTTTAGCGTGACTGGTGTCGCGCTGCCTCCGAGCTCTGAAGTTGCCCGGAAACAGAAGTAGCCTTGGAGTTTCCTAACATATGGACTTTGGCTCTCAGTCATCTGCTTCCAGGTGGGAATAACTGGCTGCGTATGCTGGATGTTGCACTGCTCAGTAGAGCCCAACCGGAGTCCCGCCAGCAGCAGACAGAGGCATGCATCTGGCTGCGGCAGACAGCAGGCCCGGAGCACGTGCGGGTCGGCCGAGCGTGATGACGGAACGCTGCAGCCGCTGGCTTGGCAGGCGCCTCCGGTTCCTGACGGTGTCAGCAAACAGCCCCGATGAGCCCGGACATCTCCTCCGGTCCGCCGTCAGGGAAGGACATGGCTCTGTCACTCACAACGTTAACGAGAGTCTGACCCCTGGCTGGTGTGAACGTTGATCAAATGTTGGCCAAACGTTACTCTGCGATCTCTTGCGGGGAACTGTAAATAACGTTCCTTAACGGCGCAGCAGGTACCGTGTTTCTTTCACGGAAACTGCTGTGTGCCTCGTGTCAGATTAGCGCCGGGTCTGCGGAAAGCTCCAGGGCCGCGGAGAGAGAGCCGAAGGAGGCGGCTTCGGTGAAGAGGATAAGAGGGGGAAAAAGCAGAGGAGAAGAACCGCGAGCAGTTTGCTCTGCCTGCGAGACTGCCTCACTTCAGAACCTTGTCAGGTGACGGCGGCGACGGGGCATAATGCCATGTAGTGTTTCTTTGTACGACGCCCTGTGTTTCAAGGGCAAATTTTGTGGGGAAGAAAGCAATTTCACGTTGAATATTTGGTACAATGTGCATGTGCAGCACTCAGCAGGCACCAGGCCGGACCTCTGCTGGCTGGCAGCCCGTGGGCCTAAGACGCGGTGCTCTGCGGAGTCAAAGGAGCTGAGGAAATTTCAAAGCGTCCCCCGCAGACACATTCAGACTCTTGCACATTTTAACGGTGAGATATTCAAATACCCGACTTGGCAGTTGCTCCCCCCCCTCTTTTTTTAATTTAAAGTACGGTTCTTATGTGAGTAATGGGATACTAAGTTTGAAGAGAGGGGTCTAATTTGGGGGTGTCCCAGCCTCCTTCAGGTTAAAGGACGCTGAAAATAATTAATTAATTTATTTTTAATTCAATGAACTGAATTAAACTGAATGCACTAAAATAAAATCGGGAAATGGATAAGACAAAGTTACGAGCTGTTCTTGTATGGGGCGGCTGGCCCATTAACAACAGCACAGAGATGATCTTGCATAAAACCTGACCATGAAGTGTCAATTACATCTCTCATGTAAACGAGGCCGTTAAAAATGGATGTAAACACTGACAGAGGCTTTAAAGCTCATCAGATCCTTCCCTCTCCTTCCGCATACGCAGGGCTTCCTGTCAGGGTGGGCGGTGGCAATGAGGCCATCTCTGGACATCCTGGGAGAGAGTGTGGTGCAGGAGGGGGGAAAGAAAACAAATTTGCGTGCACTGCACACGGGATTCCAGCGACACAAGCCCTCGACAGCGGCTCCATCGTCAAATAGCAGAACAAGGGGATCTATATCAAAGCTGCTACAGACATTGTGCTAGAGATAAAAGCCAGGCAGTGGCTGGCCTTTGCCCCCCCTAGCCGTGGTCCAGAAGCTCAGGGTCACCACCGCCCCCCAGCCCGGCTGAGCCCCCCTATATTTCACTGGCCTGCAATAATTCTGTCACAAACAGATGCCGGTGCACAACTTTCCAGCAACGTGAAACTGCAGCTTAATTTAACCTTTACAAATTATCTGTGTCTGCAATAAACAGACAGCAGTGTAGCAGCCTGCGCTCGGACGCTCCCCAGCGGCTTGATTACGGGAGCCGGGAGGAGCCGCGTGGTGTTTTCCATCCCGCTGGGTGTCTCTTTGATCCACGCTTGCCCCATGTGCTGCCGGCGCTGCCAAGGTCCGGAGCTGGCACGGGTCAACGAGCGGAAAAGGGTCCAGGACGTTGCGGGGGGAAGGGGGGCGATGGCGGCCTTACAGGCCACGTGGTACAATCCCAAGAGCCAGATCCACACAGCGCAGGGCGAAAAAATAAAAACACAACAGAAATAATAAAAGGCAGAGGAAAACAACCCATGCTAGCCACTCGACCGGCACAGTTCTGTGGACGGCAGGCAGCACACGGTGTCATGCTCTGTGCCATGCCTCCCTGGCTCCCTGGCCAGCCCGCCTCATCGTTACAGCCGCTGTCTGGAAAGTATCTGCAAGACATGTGCAGTCATCGATGGCCATTCCACGTTATGCATCCTGGTACCTGGCTTACTGGTAAAGAAAAGCTATCCCCAGCAGTCAAAGCTAACGCGACAACGAAAAACCAGTGCGGCCTCTCAAATGCATTTCAGGCTGCCGCTAGACATTAAGCCCTAACCGCTTAATATCCCGCTACTGCCGGGCAGGTGATTGTTTCTCAGTCCTGGCATGGAGACTGTCGATCAGGACGCCTGACCTTGTCTTTGTGACTGCTCTGACCTCCGAAGATGTACGGCGAAGATCATATCACGACGAGCGTCGCCCGCACAAACGGCCCCCGGTGCAAAATTGATTCCGACATTCCGGAATTCACTCCCATCTCCAGGACAAGGGGGGGAGCCCATTATTTCTGTATCTTTGGCGCGGGCGGTCCAGCGATGTCGCATGCATCACAGCAGAGACACACATGCACTCTGCATATGCCGCTTGTGACGGATCCAGGCTGCAAGTGCCGACAAACACACCGTCAATCCCCGACACCCGCATTAAACACATACTATCCGTCAGTGTTGTGATAGCGGGTTAAATTGTCTGTGATAATGGAGAGGACTGAAGTGCCGTGGTGACATTGCCGCTGGCGCTTCCGATACTTCGGTTGCCTGCCGCAAAGCCCCACCGCCCACCGGCCCACCGCCCGTTTTCGATCACAGTGCCGGATCTGGGACGGTGCGAGACGAGATGGTTATCCCTCATTGCTGGAAAGCCTTCGCTGTCCAATAAATCCCAGAAATTGAATTTATAGAAGTACGGATTGTACTATATGTTCCGTAGATGCCCTTGGGATCGACCGGAACAGTGACCTACCACCCAATTAGAATAGAATTATTAAAAAAAGTTAGCTAATTGAATACAACAATGAAGAATTATAATGAGGAAAGACATTAGTAGCATTAGCAGGATAAGTTTCGATATCTGTGCTACAGGAAGCCAAGGCAGCAGAGGACATGAACTCTTTGGTGTGTCCTTATCATCAAAGATGCTAATCAGCTTAAAAAAACTAAACCCAGTAACTACGCTGACACTGAAACTGACATAATGGGGTTCAAACCTTTTTGACTATCCACCCTTATGTGTAGTATGTAGGCAAAGATAGCGTTTTCTTCAAAAGCAAGCATAGTTGTACTAAGATATTTTGTCAAAAGATAAAATAAAGCCTGAGACACAATTTCGGTCATAACTTAATTTTCTGTGTGTGGCAGTAATGCTTACCAGACGCAGTGGGCACATGGCTGAATGCCGCCTGCTCTGCTTGGCAGATGAAGTCTGATTTAACTACGGAGATCAGCTGAGGACACCGGCAGCAGGGTGACCACTGCAATGCTGCCAACACCTGTTTACTGCGAACCACCACAAGCCGGTGCCGAAGGTCCGACTCGCCATATGGGCCAGCAGAACACAATCTCTGCAGCCACACCAAGTGCTCCGGTTTGCACTAAATAATCGATGGTGTCAGCAGTAGCGGCTTCGGGGGCACGGCGGTGATTTGTTTGCTGGGGACGTCAGAATGGGTTCGCCGACCTTACAGACAACCCGCCGAAAGCTTTCTGGATGCTCGCATTAAACATCCGAGCCCCACCCACCACCACACCATGGAGCCACTTTCGGCAAGGAGTGCGCCTGCACAACAGAGTTCCGTGCACACCAGTCAATCCATGCGAAGGTCAAGTGGCTGATGAGAACATACCACCAACTCTAGCCAGGGGGCGCCTCTGACCCCGGAACATTGTAGTTTTAGGCCCTATCTCTGCCCAATTAGACCCCATTGTCAGCTCTTCCCCTGTTTCAGCCTCATGACAAAGGCATACAAGCCTCGCCCCTTTACCCACCAGCTGAGCTTGCTCAAGTGAGAGGGTCTGTCTCAATTATAAGAGAAATATTGCATTCATTATAGCTGGCCATGTGATAAATAGGCATCTTCAAACTCTTTAATCCTGCCGTCCTAACTCCATGTCAGTGATAAACAGAGAAAATTAAGCAGAAAACAAAATGAAAATGTTTTTCTGAAAATATCAATTATAACAATGTCTTTTACCAAACAACAAATACTTCTGTCGGATCCTATCGGTGCAGCTCTGGTCTCTCGATTCAGTCAAGCCAATCGGCGCTCGAGAAGGGCTCTGAGTGCGGGGGCTTTAGATCGCACATCTGCCAAAACGAAAAGGCCACACGGGGAACAATGAGTCCGAACAGCCTTGAGGTCTGCGAATTGATTATGAAGAGTGGGAACAGGTGCATGACTTTAGCATTTAGGCAAAGGAAAAGCCCTTTGAGTAATAAATGGCTGAAACAGATTCAATTACGAATGCGAAAAACTGAAAAGCGCACAGAGTGCTGCCTAAATGAGGGATCTATTTAAAGTCATGCATTAAGTAATAAACTGTGCGGCAGTCCTGCTAGTTTATTCATATCAGTCCTACTTTAATAGTCTGTCTCCTTATATTTATTGTTGTTCCTCACGGCTCATAGATGCACTTCATGCCACCGACACAGGCAGCGGTTCTGCGAATCTGATTGGTAGATGCTAACCTAATCATCTATAATTGGTAGAATGGTTCTCATTCATATTGACTAACGCTATTGATTTGTCTAGCAGGCAGAACATCAGCACTATAAACAAGGGACCGTCAACAATTATTCACTTTCTTACTCACCAGAATAAAAGAGCACCCAGAGCTCATTCAGACATTTATATCAGAAGTTCTTATTAGGGATCCAATACAAACTAACTATCTCCAAAGTGATTTTATCAAACATATAAAAAAGGCTGACATTTAATTTAAAAGCATCATTATTCTTCATATGTTACAATAACAAGCTATTCCACTTTGTAATAAGCTAAATATATGATTTATATGAATTCTGAAGCAGATAGAAGTGATAGAGCAATAAGTAATTCTTCAGTGAAAGGTAGGAAATGTCTAAAACCCAACTGGAAGTTACTCGTTTCCAATTTAACTTCATTTCCTGCTATTTTACTCCATTAAGTTTATACATATCTGGTCGCTATAGGCAACAACAGAGGCTGAATCCTGTCCAGGAACCATATGGAAGTCAAGCACTCATGGGGAATAAGGCACATTTACACACATACATGTAAGCGTACACACACGAGCCGGCGCATGCACAGACACACACACACACACACACACACACACTGCAATGCCTTTGTGAACTGTGAGCCCTCCTCAAGAGGCTGACATGTTGGCTCCGATGCTGGCACAGCCCCAGAGCTGGGATTAAACCATTGGTTCTATAAGACATGTCTGCTGCCACAGTATCCTGTCAACAGAAGAGCTGCTGTTTTAATGAGAGAAGTGCGGCAGCGAGCGGCGCTCAGCTGTTAGCATTACTGCCTCAAAGGCCATGTGTGTGGCCGTGTGCAGTATATATTCCGTGCTTAATGCTGCTTAGTTACCGTCTCACGGGACAGGAGACCTGCTGTTCAGAGGATGCCCTGACTTAGGGTTTACGGCTCTTCAGATGGGCCCCGACTCGCTCTCACCCCAATGGGAATGAGGATGCCCTGACTTAGGGTTTACGGCTCTTCAGATGGGCCCCGACTCGCTCTCACCCCAATGGGAATGAGGATGCCCTGACTTAGGGTTTACGGCTCTTCAGATGGGCCCCGACTCGCTCTCACCCCAATGAGAATGAGGAGTGAAGATGGATTGATGGACCAAAGAAAGTAAAATCTATTCATCAAGGCTGTCTTAAAAGACCTTTTTCTTTCCGCATTTCAAAACGGTTTGTTGAAGATCCATCCATCTTCCAGCAAATATTCCAGTTGGGTTTGCGGGGTATTTCTTCATGCTTTATTATAATAATTTTGTGATAAATAGCATGCCTGTGTTGCAAGCATGGAAAGAACGTTTTGGAGTTTGTGTCAGTGGTTGTAAGCACCTTGGGGTGAGAAATGCACTAATAAACCAACAAGCTGCTCATTTTGCTCCATGCTTTAGCGAACGTGGGAGGGGCCTCATTCCGGCCATGGAACTGCACTGTTGATGGAAAGTTTGTCAATGAAGTTAGTTTTCAAATTTAGCTTCCATGTCCCGGCAAGTTTCAAAATCCCTTTTAAGGTTACCCCTCCGGTAGCCTTACACCTTTCAGCAGAAGTCAGACCACTTTGGGGGGGGGGGGGGGGGGCAGCGCCAATGCAAAATTTGTCCAAGCA
>JAABNX020000106.1:19288404-19304827 GCA_015163995.2 Mormyrus lacerda | reverse complement strand
CCCCCCCCCCCCCCCCCGCCCCTATGCAAAAGTTGTCCATGCACTCATTTGCGATTAGGAATGCGAGGGGAAGCATGTCAGGAGATTACAGGACATTGCATCAGAGTAATCGTCACACTCATTTATCATGCCTCTGACCAGCAGAGCATACATTACCTGCCTTTGTCTGTGGCCCTTCAGGCTGCGCAGGAAGGGGAAGTATGAGTGCGGTGATGTTTATTATCCCATTAGCTGGGGTTCAAGGACATTCCAGTGGAAGCACCTCTCAGTTAATGAGGGCCGGCCCACGGATCGCGCCCTCTGGGGATGTAAACTTTGCTGATCTTATTCATGGAGCAATTTGAATGCTCAGCTCCATAATGGTGCGATTGCTGTAGTGGACCTGGGCAGGGGTTGGGAGCAAACGTCAAGAGCAGCATTGAGAAAGAAAAAGGGGGTAAAGGGCCAGTGGAGCAGATGAATGACCCAACGTGGTCCTGGGGTCCGGACCAGACAGTGCATTTCTACTCAGCTGGCCTTCACCAGCAGGAGCAAGACCTTCTCCAGGTCCACCACAAACAAACATTTCCAATTCAGTCAGAAAAAAATAAAAGTTTTGTGTCATACATTAAAGTACAGTTTATAAACAAACTTAAAAAGAAACACTCTGTGCCGGCAAATCTGGCAGCACAAGGAATAAATCGAAGATCAAAAGATATCTCACCTGCGTCAACCTTTCCAGGTAAAGGCGCGTACAAGAGCAGAGACGTTTTTATGACAGATTATTTCCGGTGGATGCCAGACTCAAATCAGCTTTATTCGCAGATGAACTCTTCACATTCTCTTTAAGGTTCCCGTTAAGCCTTTGCTGAACTAAGATCTTTATTCCAGAAATTCAAAACCCTGAGTTTTGTGCGTTGATTAAGTTGGCCTGAAGAGTACAGCTTGTGGGACACCGCCATCTGCCTTAATTAAAGCAACACGGGCATGCCTTATCACCATACGTCGATCTGCTGTATATTCTTCCGTGCTTGATGTTAAGCTTATATTTAGCGGTCGGATTATATTTGAAATCTTTTAATTAATTATGTAATAATAGGAAGCTCCATCCTTTCAGCGCTTGGTTACATAAAAACAATGTGCTGACATCACCCTATATGATTTCCCAGCATCTGGGAGGATTCAGCGGTGATGCTGTTAACTCAGAAGCATCTCTCACTCTCCCACCTAAATATGGAGCTCACCTGCATGAAGACCGACATCGATGGCGGATTCCTCTCTCTGTTTTGTAGCTTGCTTGGATTTAACATGCAGCAGGCTAGAAACAAACACCACCACTGATGTATTGAAAAGGGGATGTTTAACTGCGTCTTTAATGAAGGTAATATAGTCAATTTAGCAATGGTACAAGGCTTCTATTACCATAGACTGCAGTAAGGGGTTGGGTGGAGGTCAGTGTTGCTGCAGTCACTGGGCTATGGAAATGTCAGGCTGACTGAAATACCCAGCCAGCTAAGAACCGTGGACACGCAGCTCCCATAGCAGCTGTGGAGAAACAGCAACACTGTGCAGTAATAACGTCAACAGCAGAAAACTGCGACTGCAACTGGAGTCTGACTTACATTGTTTCACGTAGTACATTAAATGGAAAGGTCCATGGGGCAGCCTCTTTCTTATATGCACATATTATAGCAGATAAAATTGCAGCATTTTTGAAATAGACACCATGTCTGACCTAGATCACAGTCATTAGCAATGAGTTCCACCACATACCTAGAACATGTTCTATTATACGTATCAGCTAGAATATGAACAGGATCAAACAAAGGTTACTGCACGTTTGACCTGGTGATGCATTCCCTATTGTCTGATGCTGAAGCCTGTATAATTAAGCTAATAACCATTGCTCTCAATTAATTCAACTCCTTGCATAGTGTCTGTCAGGGGATTTATGATGAGGTGTTAAAAGCAATGTTATATTTCGCATGAAACATTTTTTCTGTTTTTTTTTTCTTCACTGAATCATTCACTTATGTAATGAATCCAAATATTATGAGCTATGAACTAGACAGACAGCACAGCTGAATTTTACAAATTGAAATAGCTCATCATTTGAATAAACTCAGATTATACTATGTGACACACAGATAAAGAGGGAAAAAAAACAGATTTTCAGGAGGAAAATCTGCTCAAGGTTTAGACGATTAAAGACATCTGTTAGCATGTTGTTTGCATGGTGATATTTCCAAGTTCCCTGCTTTTAGAGAAATGAGTTGCAAATTTCCTGCTGAAATTCTACTCCTTTCTCATTTTATGCCATTGAATTGCTGAGGGAGGCGTCACCCCTGACAGAGCATGCTCAATTAACAAGCTCATTTTTAAAGATTAATAGACATAAGCATTCCACCCCCAAAATCTCAACAAATATTTCAGCAGCGACAGGACTGTCACCCCTAACAGCCATGTCTGTAGTGATACACATTATAAGCTGTATAAATCTACATGGCAACATTTGAGGTGACAATCCAAGCTGCCCCTGAGGTGCTAAAGCCACCAGTTATTGATTACAGGTGTAGGGTTACTGTTGGTATGTCGCAGTGACGCAGGCCCACTTTATAAATAACTGCTAAAATAAAACAACCTCTGCCAAAAAATGACTGTTGTCACTAACAGCTGTAATAGGGTCATTAGCCCTGAAAGACTTATCTGCTGTTTAGCAACCAGGCACGGGAGTTTGGGCGTCCAGAGAGACACAGCTATGCATGCTGTATATCTTTTTTAAACCCCTTTTGTTCACAAAACACTTCCAACTTTGGTCAGGCTGGCGTGAGATTTTCAATTAGAGACAAATCTGCACACACATTTACGTGTATGTAACAGTTTTATTATGTTGTAAACAAGTCTGTAAGGTTTGCAAACTACTCCAACGCTTCTGATGTAGCTAATTTTAGGTTTATAATGGAATAATATAGATTTAACGTGAGATTTCCTGCGTGAGCGTTAGAATGCGTGTTACGCCAGATGCTTAAGAGTTGGCAACCCTGAAAACAAATCACTATTCTTACTCTTATTTTTAGCATTAGCATTAGTTATCTTAGCAGTATTGAAAGTAGTACTGACCTTTTTGTATTATTTCCTGAAATTAAAATTAAGCATACACTTAAATCTGAAAAAAAGATAAACACGCGGGATGGAATTAGTTGCTGAATGTCTATCAATGAACAGAAAATCGCAAGAAGGAAACTTGTAAGGATAGCCCCCGGGAATGGGAGCCTGTTTTTCAGCTGTCCAGCTGTCTAACACACCAGTCACTCAAGAGCTCATTATACTGTCAAAAGCACAGCATCGCTACTGGGGGAGAGAGACGCTCCGCTCCCGCGCACGAAGCGGCACCCCCTACACGCGCACGCACAGGTACGCGCACACGCGCGCTCCCCGAACCGCTAGCACCGGCGCGCGCCGAGCCGGATCGCACAGCTCTCCTCTCCGCTCCTCGCGCTCACTTTCGCCATCGCGTAGCATCGCACCGCGAACCGTCCGCGTAACAACAAGACAAACAAAAAATAGATAAAATGAGGAAAGGCGACCGGGGCAAAGGCGGAGAGGGATGGAAGGCATATGGGTGAAGAGAGAAAGGTGCGGAGAAAGAGTGCGAGCGAGAGAGCGGCCGGATTAACGTAAGGGTACTCACAGGGGGGTGACGCGGGCCGGAGCGGCGGTGGTCACTCTGCTTGATCGACCTGCACACGAGAAAAAAAAAAGAAAAAAATACTGCTGTGAATCCAAAGAGAAGGAGAGGGAGGGGAACAGCCAACGCGTGTACTAAACAAGACCAAATAAATAAAGAAATAAATCCTGAAAGGAAGGAAAAAAGAACAGAATGAAAAAAGGAAGGGATAGATAGGGTGGGCTGTCTTAAGGAGTAAAAAAAAAAAGACATGTTGAGCGCACCAGTGTGCGTTCCTTTCTGACAGGAGTGTGTTTGAACAGCGGCCACCGGTACCCTCATCTCCTCCATTTTTACATACCTCTTTCTTTCCTGAGATAGCACCAGTCCCTTGTTAAAACACATGTATTTCCATCTAGATATTGTACTAATGAGAGCGTAACCCTTACACTGTGGCGCTTAGGATGGGGAATGAAATGTACCCTGTATATCTAAACCCCCCTGACTCCTTCTCGCTCAGCCCCCATATAGAAACTGCCTAATGCCGTAATGCTGCAAATAAGCAGGAACTGTCCCCCTGGCACTGAAGTAATTGCTGGCACCCTGACTGTATTTTCTCCATCGCTCTACGGCGACTGGCTGATACAGCGAGTGTTTTCCCTTCACCCGCTCTGTTCCAGGCATATGCCTGTATTAATGTGGCTTCTGTCACTTCAGCTGCTTCGTCAGATTGCTCCATCTCCGATCCCCCAGTCCATGTCACAATCGAGTGCCGCCGCCCTACATCATCAACGTGAACAATCTGTTGATCAACACACTCTTGGGCGAACTGTGTCTCTCCTGACTGCGCCCGTGACAGACCCCGCCGTGCCGCCCGGGGAAAAAAAAACAGGCAACAAAATCTCTTGAGCCTTATCAGGGCTCACCGAAGCGCTCTCTTCTACTTTACACAGGACCTTCTCCTCCGCCTCCATCCGTAAATGGCTTTCCTTCCAAGCGGAGATTACCTTGACTGTGCTCTCCGCACCAACTTCAAAAAGGGACACACTGTGAAGCCAGAGTGGATTACATACCCCCGGGAAGAGAAGCTATGGAAGGGAGACGCTTCTGAAAGTCACTGCCTTAATATCTGCGTATATGTGAGATGAATAACAGTGCAAAATAACACAATGCATGGCCATCAGTCAACTACAAACATGAAGCAAACATGGTATCTAATTGCCAGCAAAGAGTGTTTCTTACTTAGTGTGTGACTGCGATTTAGAAATGAGAGACACACTTTGGGGTGGCTGTGAGAATCTTCGGCTTTGTTTTTTGAAAGCATGTGGTGGTCCTGTAAGCATTAACTCTGTGTAATGCTGTGGAAGTTCTGCTAAGGGCACAGCAGAATGAATGAGCAGTACATCAGTCAGGCTGCCTGCTTCTCATTTTCACACTTTTCTGAAGCAAATCTCCTTAATCTCATTAATGCCAGACTCATTTCATGAGCTCAAACTGTTCCACTGGCTGAATGCTATCAGTCTTACATGACTTACATGTTACCAGCAGACAGGTTTACCTTCTGCCTTTGAGAAGTAGGCACGGTATTCATTGCTAGATTGAGAAAATCATCATTGAATAAGTGATTTTTATTGAAGAGTCTTTAGTAAACTAATAAATGCAAATATTCCCTTTAGTTCACAGTGCTAAAATGAAAGACAACAGCTATGTCTGATGTACCACATAACAAGTCCTGCATACCACATGACAAGTATGACCTACATACCACATGACAGGAATGTTCTACAGTACATATCACACGGCATGTATGTCCTGAACACTGACTCATAGGTTTGCCCTCCTGTGTATCCCATTAGATATGTTCTAGCAATCACATCACAGATCACACTACCAGTCACAAGTTTTTGCACACACTGAGATTTTGTACATTTGCATGTTACTTAACATTTACGAAAATACACTCAGTATTCTTTGCTAACAAATAAATTTATAGTATGTTCACCATTTGAAGACCTTTATTAGCAAGAAAATGTTATATCATTGACTCATCGAAGTCACCTCCTTTAGTGGTTATAAAAGCTAAGACAATTTAAGGCATTCTTTATACAAGTGACATTAAATACTGCTGTTTCGTGTGCATTTAAAGGACAGCCTAGAATCTGACTATGCCATCATCACACAACCAGTTAATAGATTGTCAGAGATGCACTGTTACATACTATTTCCATATTATAAAGGAAACTAGTCTGACTGATAGTGTACGTCCGAAGCAGCTAAAACACGCTAGTAACGCAGAGATCAGCATCAACAGCAACCTGAGTTACTCGTAACTAGATTGAAATTGAAAGTCAACCAGCCAAATGTGCATCAGTCAATTCATGAGTAATCACCACCACTATTAAACAATCATGAGTTTCTCAAACACAACCGCTGTCCTTCCTGAAACAGGAAGAAACGCACAAAAAAATCCAGTTATATTGAGCAAATAGTTTTAGAAGAAGTCAAGTCAAGTCAAGTAGGTTTAATTGTCATTTGGGCCACATAAACAGTATACAATGAAATGAAACGCCGTTCCTCCAGGACCAAGGTGCACCAAAACAAAAAGAAAAGAAGAGAAAGTTTCACTGGTGGCAGACTTTTTATTGTAAAGTCACACCAAGTTATGACCACACTTTCTTTCTCCGATGCCTGCAAGACACACCAAACACAGTGATATTGTTTCTTTTTCATGAAAACTGCCCCATGCTTCCTGCTAGCAGTTAATATGATTTTCTCTTCTGCTGCATAAAGACAAACCCGCCAGTCCTATAGCCCTCTGGCGATATTAAAAACTGGTCAGAATGCATTCAGGGACAGAGCAGCAGTGAGCAGGACTGTCACCGCCACGGCTGGGCTTCGACACTCCTGACTCCCCGCCGTCCAACATCAGGCCCGGCCAGAAGCCCAAAGGTCGGCATAAGATAATCGCATTGCCGATCACATCGCTAAGTGTGGATATTTTTACATGCACCCTGTTCACTTAAGGTCACACTGAAAGAAATCAGGTCTGATTAAAACTTCATTGCAAGTTGACTCATAAACACAAAATCGTTTTTTACCAAAGAGCTGCACACAGTTATAATGATTACTTGTGATAACACCAGTGTTCTTTTCCTTTGTCTCAGCTATAAAAGAAGTCTATTACATTGTTAATGCATGTACTGAATCATGCTTGAAATTACTCTGAACGTCTAACTTGAAATTATGAGATAAAATTTATATTAGTCCAGAAATCCCCACAATGGTGAAATGTCAACTACATCCTGCACATACTACATACTACATGCAGTTATTGCAAATGGAGACAATAATTAAGGAGATAAGCTTAATTATATAAACAAATACATCTATGTACTTAAAACTTTCTTAATCGATGTTAGTCCCTGGCATTAGTACTTCATGTTAATTAATCCTAAAATAAACATTCCGTACTTCATCAAATAAAGGGCAGATGTTTCATTAGAACAAACATACCAGCAGAGTTTGACATGATCGATAAATGACGCAGTTCTCATGTAGCAACAATTGTGACTTCATCTGAATCATATGGGAACATCTACTGTATGTCACTGGTAATTATTCTACAACTGAGCAGGCACAAAACTCATCAGGCAGAAGGGTAGCAGAACTGAGGGTCAGAGCTGCTAACATAACCAATCAATAGTGTAATGCTTGTTTTCAGAAATATTAATGAGTATTAACGATTAGTTTTTATTTACAAATCTAATCTAATCTCTTTGCATTGGAAGCTTGACTAGAGAAAAAGTGTCTGAACTGCAGGAGTTGTACGGTTTCGGACCTGCCATTAAATATGCTCTAGACTCCATTTTTCCATTTTTTTCATACATGAAGAACAAGACTCCAAACACAACCATAACTTCATCCATCTTATAACTGTTGCTTTATCCACAGCTGTGTTTGCTCAGGTCCCTCCGCCGGTCTGATCGCCACCCCCCTGAAGTCTCCAAGCACGTCCAATTAGAGACGGCGGTCCACTGACCGTGCAGCGCCAGCCACTTATTCCGTTACCGTTCAGGGATCCGTCACGCCCTGACTCTGGCTCTCTTTATTTTATTCTTCCTCCCAAAGGGCAGCGGCCGACTCCATCACAGGGGGACAAATGATCCATTGGTGGCACCATTCATCAGCGGCTGAGGAATCACTCATGGCCTTTGTGTGGGGGGGGGGGATGGGTCAGCTTGCCACCACAGGGGGTCCGCAGGCTGACTCTGAAGCCACGGCTTTAGGCCGTGATCGAGCTCTTAGTCCCCAGGGCTACGCATGAGCTCCCACACATAAACACACGTAGGTGAAAGCATTGTCCTGCTACGGATCAAACCGTCAGCCTCACACACAATGATCAGCGCCTCTGTTCATATACTCTAATTGTAAAATATAATTCCTTCAGCCATACTCCATTTGTATCCTTCCCCGTTAGGCAAACTTTCTTTTTTTTTGATTGAGGCTGAACACAAATTAAATAACCTTAATTTGATCAGGGATAATGCATGTCCCGTTTAATGGGAAGGACAGGCTTCACAACGCAGGGAGATTAGTTAGGTGGATGCATTGTTATTAATTAAGATCGACAGCCTCATTTCCGTGAGTCAAAGCACAACATGCTATTACACTTTGCTATGGAGAGGGAATCTGTGGAAAAAAGCAAAAAATTGGAAAGGAAAATAAACAGGAAGCTTGACAGATGATCTTTCATCACAAGTGGCTTTTACACGCGGTTACAGAGAGCAGCGCTGGCACTTTTTTTCTTCTCTTTTCCTTAATTCAGAGCAATTAAAATATTTTTCTTCAATATCAGAAAAAAG
This sequence comes from Mormyrus lacerda, assembly GCA_015163995.2. Lineage (NCBI taxonomy): Eukaryota > Metazoa > Chordata > Actinopteri > Osteoglossiformes > Mormyridae > Mormyrus > Mormyrus lacerda. The sequence continues at coordinate 19,296,319 of JAABNX020000106.1, read as the reverse complement.
CATATGGGGACATTACTCACTGGTACTATTATGTGAATGTAGTTTCCATGGAAACATGGAAATCCGGACTCGCAGCCGAGCGCCCGGCCAGCAAGGAATCTGCACATAAGAAACGCCCCTGGCTACAGTGACCTGAACTTTGACCCCTTTCTTCCAGACCTGTTAGGGTGAACATTTTGTGTTAAAGGAGGGAAGTGAGCTGCTCTTCGTCTGCAATGTATAAAATGTCTGACAGTCACAACTCTTCAATAGTCGGGTCCACGACTCGCTGGAAACCTGCGCAGCTAATCAAGCGAAACCTTCAGATAAAAATATCCCATTTCATCACCTACACAACAGTGTCCGGTGCCTGGGAAATTTTCCTCATTTAAGCCCATGTCTGCTCAGCTCTGAGCTCATATCTTGCATGTCGTCTTGACTAGCCTACTGCTGTGCCTCTCCAAACGGCTCGGTTAAAGCATGAAGCAATGGTAAACCACTCAAAATCACAAGTACCCTTTCCAGCTTAAGCTACAAACAATCTTTACCCAGAGGCACTGTGTGCTGTATCGTTTCAAAATAATTGTGTCCATAAAATATGATGCTAAAAAAATGCATGGTTTTTTTGTCAGTATTCAATCAATACTATTGACTTGATATTCTGAAACAGCACATATCAGCTCTGAATTTAAAGGTTATTAAATTGGTTTTGATATTCTTGCTGCTGAGTTCCAGTGCTTGAAGATGAAGTGAATTGTTTGATTAGTTTCAGAGAACAGAGAGCTCCATTGTTTACCTCCCTATAAAAGTGACAGTCACATATCAGGAATCTTCAGGTGAAGATGACAGAATAGATAAGAGCTATCAACAGCATGCGAAGTCACTGTCGGCGTTGCGCAAAACGTTACAACAGCACGCTGCCGAAACTCCCTTGAAATACCTTGTTAAAAGGCTGCTACATTAACATTAATGAAGGGAAGAGCAGTTTCTTCTGCATGCAGATAGAACACGTGGATGTGAATTAGCACTGGTGTCTCTGCTCTAATGAGGTTTACGGCATTAGAGGTCTGAGGAGCAGCACAGCACATTAACAGATGCCGAGTTCCATGTGGAACCGCCACGGGGTCCGGGCGCCAAAGGGTATGAGGGAAGGGTGCTTCAGCGGACCCATTCGGGAGAACGTGAGGTCTACCGCATACTTATTTTCGTAACCTGGCCAAATTAACTCCGTAAACATATCAAGTGGCCGCACCCTCTGGTCCTCTCCATTCCCATCTCCAATGTGCAGCCTTTCTCTTTAAGACAATATACCCTTAGCTCTTTGGAGACACAAGTGCACATGGTTCTATTAGACATTCAGAGTGCTGTATCTCTCCCTGGTGCCTTGGACATGTGTGGTGCTGTTAAAAAGAGTGCAAAAAATGAAAGGCTATCTATACGGCAAAATCTCTCTCCCCGTCATACCCCAGGGAGGGGTGAAGCCTTTCTCCCACCATTCCTGGTTTACTTCCTAATGAGGCAAACAAAACAAAAACTCAAAAGCAACGTTTTCCTCTCAAGCAGTTCGGCATGCTGGATCCTCCCGAAGGAGAACTGAGCAGACACAGTAAACCTTTTTAGCGTTTAGCTAGAGCGGATATTTTTCACTGTAAACAATTAACAGCATATTGTGCAAACTGGCTTGCGAGCAGACGTCACCTGCTGAGGGATGGAATAAGGCGCAGAAGATGAGGGACTGGAGCCATCTCGGCATTCCGCATGGAGCCAGCAGGAACACAAGGGTACCATGTGCCGCGATGAAGATTGCTAGCCTGTGGTTTTCTCGCTCTTGTTATGTGTTTGGACTGAAGGTAGCAACACTAGATTTCCACTAATGCTAAGGGCTCACGCGGTTTAGCTAAAGGACCCTCAGGAAACGCTGCTGCCCTCTGCAGCAACCAGCAAGTGCGACACCACAATATCCCCTATCTGATGTAGCGAAATATATTATGACACTGTAAAAATTTACGAAGACGCCCGTACCACTTTATCGATTTCTGATGGTGAATTAGCTATGTGCATAAGTGCTACGTGAAAATGCCGGACGGAAAACTGTTACGGATCCTACGCTACTGGTATATTTTGGAGCTTTCTATTTCAGGCAGCTTTGGAATTGGATAAGTCTTGTCTGTCCTGTCTGTTTTACCTTGTTGAACAACTGCAAAGCCCTGTTAAGCATCTGTGAAAGCAGCGTGATTGTGTTTGCAGCGCTCCGGCCCTGCCGCTCCAAGTTCTGTCTCCCTATCTCCCCCGGACAGCTGGGATTAGAGGCACAGAGGGGGCCAGGCGACCCCCTTGGGCACTGAGCACTATCGCACTGCAAACGGGGACCGGGTCACGAGATTCGTAAACCGGCGGGCCGTACAGCAAAGGACTGGGATCGAGCGTATCTTTACCGTGCACGCTGCTCGTTTGCCCCCCCCCAACCCCCCCCCCCCGGATTCCTGCTCGGCCGCGGGTCCCGCTGCTTGGCTGAACATATGCATATACATTCATGCATATTCCCCACAGGCAATTCACATTAGTGCTATCTCTGCTTGTCAAAGAGCAGAGTAATCCAGGGGGTGGTCTGTTCCGGCAAGGTGTGCTTCCTAACGCCTCCCTGTAGGTCATCTCTGCAAACGCGTATGCCCGGGCCAGGCTAAGGTTAAGCGCTCTATCGACTGGACCACACATACACACACCCGACCACGAGGCTGGGGCGAATGCTACTTGAGAAGAATTAAAGCAAGCAATTAATAACATAAAGGTACACCTGATTAGGTTATAACTGTGATTCACAAGCAAGCATAACAGGCTCCAGACATTGCTTATTATTACTGAAATGAAGTCCAGAATTATATCATTACCCAGCACTGCCTAACTGCAATGAATGCACTACTCCGTCTTTGATACATGCTGCTCCCAAGACATATGGAGAAGTGTATCCTACAGCCCCGTTGATAACGATGAACAAGACTCAGTGGCCAGGTTGCAGGTTTCTGCTAAGCGTGCTCCGTAAAAACAGAGATGGAGCAGCAAAACTTCAGACGCACACCTTCAAATTGATAACGATTCACCTCCAGATCCAAAAAATCCAATCCAATCCCAGGCAATTGCGATTGTGCTGATTGAATAAGGATGGATTGTTTGTCATTTAGCCTGGTGTGCTGTGAGCATCATCTGGTTAGATGTAAAGTGACAGATGTCCCTTCTTGCTGGCGAAGATCCGCGCTTCTGTTTAATGAGGCTGGAGAGACACCAGTCACCTGGGGGGGGGGGGGGGTACATTTCTTTGGTTAATCTGAAGGACGGGCGCCGCATTACGGTGCGGAGAAGTGGCAGCCTGATGCCCCCCCCGGTACACGAAGAATCCCACCAACAGCTGGTGGAATCAGAGCCCCGTTATCCTTTCATACACCCAAGCCAGGAGAAGTCCCAGAACAGCCATCTTTACAGCTATCCGGGAGGAGGAAGACGGATCTCACCGTCACCTGCTAGCAAACCGGGGAAAAACGATGTGTTCTCCTGCACCCGCCATACCGCGCTTACTGGGTTCTCCTACACCCGCCATACCGCGCTTACTGGGCTATGACCCTCCTATCAGGTTACAGCAGTCTTTCAAAACACACTGATGTCATTAAGTGTTGCAGTGATTACCGTAACCCAATAATAAGACAAATTAATGGCTTTCTTAGACAGAAAACCCCTGAAGCCCATTTTCATTACTGAGGCATATTAAAGTTTTCAGTGTACTTAAAGCGGAGGTGCTTCTTTATCGAGTCACGGCTGTGTTTAACGTGAAGCACCGGTCACGAGTTCGAAGCCGAGTCGGGGTCTCTGCATTCAGTGGCACATGTGTTGACGCTGATCAGGTGCCGGCGTACGTGTTGGTGGCTGAAAGTCTCACTTCACGAAACATGGCAGTACCGCATGTAGGACCGTGAGCCCGATTTAGAGTGCTTGCCTGATACTGTGAGCCGTCCCTCTGAAACATAGACGGCAATAAAAGTGAACAGAGAGCTGGGCCCGTTTGCAGCCGACACCTGTGCATACTGAACGCTGTGGTGAAATGGCGCAGTTCGACAGATGACTTTTCACCTCGCTCACAGGTCAGAGTGGCCACTGACGGAGGTAGCCTGCGCTCTTTACAGTCATTTCGGAAAGCAGAAAATCTCATTTCGGGCCGCAGCTGAGGTGTTAAACAGTTATGTGACCCCGGTGTTAAAGTCACATCCCACGGTTTCTCTCCACAAGCGGAGTGGCATGGCCGGGGCGCCAGTTCGCCTGCCTGCCGGCCGACGGCTGGATCTCCGTCGCCACTGAGTAGGTGGGGCCTCACGTCCCTCCACAGCGTGCTCCATGAGACAGACTATGATGAATAGCAAATCTGATTATGACGAACGGTCGTATCCACGACAGAAGTAATCGACCGGACAGGGGGAGATACCTAAACGCCATCACATGCTGAACGGTACGATCGTCCATGTTTTATAGCCACGTCGTAGCCAGCATCTGTCAGGGCTGCAGAAGTCTACTGACATTACCCACCCTCCCACCGTGGGTCACTCACATGTTAATAACCACAGAGAAAACAAGGGATTATCAGGTGGGGGCCATACCCCTGGTATCCGCTCGTGCTACAATGTATAAACCACTGGTGACCGTCGACTTCTCCTTAGATTCATTTTTTTTAATCTCCTGGCGGAGTTCAAGACAGGAGGGGGCTAACGATCTGGTGCCAAGTCAATATCTCCAGGTGCCAACCGGCACCCCCTGCAGGTGCCTGGGTGGATATCAAGTCCGCCGCTGACGCGCTGCTTTTTCCCAAGGAGACCTGGCTAGTGTGCCACGTCGATACATCGAGTCCCGCTGATGTGCTGTCTGTTTTCCCGCAGTCCATGACCTCTTGACACAAATTTATTTCCTTGTGAAGTATGTCTGGGAAGGTTTTCACATCTCCGGGGGCTCCAGTTGTTCTGCTAAGCCTGCCCAGTGAGGTGGGTACCTACATCAAACAGATTCCCCCATGCCGCTGAGAGACACCTGCAGTAACCCTGTAACGTAAACCTGGCACGCTCAAACAAACTGCATGCACTTTACATACATTTGTTTTCTCAGACAAAAACTATTTTTTTTCCCAATAAGGTCCAAAATTACTCCATCAAGCATAATCGCTCCATGTGTTTAAACAGGGCTGAGATAATGTTCGGATCAATAGGAAACTTGATCCCACGGCCCATATATTGGCTCGATCTAGACGCCAATAATTAAAACTACAAAAAAGAGAACACAACTAAGTAATATTATCAGAGCCAACGCGAGATGGCGGATTATCGCATCTGTCAGCAGCACTGGGGACGAGCCCCCGCATCCCACAGGTGAGGGGAGCCCATCGATCGTCAGCTGCCATTAGATACTGAGATGTCAGGGTAGATTACTCTCATAGTGCTGCTGTCTGCAGGTCAAATGTTTTGCTGGTCAACAATAATCAAAGAGACGTGGGGCAGTGGCCAGATGATGGGGCTCTGTCTGTTTGACAAATAGCGGCACGGCTCCGCACTGAGCGCCGCTGAATTAGAATTGAGGGGCCGGCCATCGAGAGCGGGGTTAATGGCACAGAGAGGGCCAAAGCGTTAAAAGATTCTGTGGTGAAAGCTAAGGCCGGTCACGCCTGCTCTTTTATACAGGCCAGCCGAGGAGGATGGGACCCCTGTGCCACATACGCTACTGGTAATGACCGTCTTCACAGGCCTCAGTGGCTCTCATGCACCCCCGCCGACCCCTCTCCGTGTTACACTTACACTGACGAAGGAATCAATCGTGTTTTATATTTACCTCAAAAGTGCTAGAATGCCAAAACCACCCCCTCCCCCTTCCCAAACAACAACAACACAAAAAAACAGTAATCCTAAAGATTAATCACAGACACGGGAGTAAGTCACAGATGAGGAAATAAATTTGATTCAGCTATTTTCTGTCATTCGTCTGACGCACTTTACGTTCATACTTGGCATGTGAAATCATGCTCTGGGCCGGTCATTTTATCATTTTAATTTTTAGGGAGTGGCGGAGCTGGCAGGAGTCGGCGCTAACAGCAGTCACTCACGTCGGGGCTCGCTCCTGCCATTGTTCCTTCGCTCAGCTGACACGCCGCAATCAAACCTCTTTGAAAGCGGATCGGGGGCCAGCGAGGGTGACAAACTCCAGCTGTCCTTGTGTGCTTTTGTCTCTTAAGCCTCTATTTTCCTCTGTATATGAGTCACTTTATTTTCTTGCAGGTAATCGCCAGATGACAAGGTATCCGGAGCCTCCCGATTTACTGTCCAATGGCAAAGGGGAGAAAAATGGAAAAGTGATAAATAAAGAGAACAGAGCTGAGAGGGAACAAGCTGTGGACCAGGGGGGGCGACAGTAAATCTGCAGGCCAGACAGCGGCGGAGATGAGCTTTTTATTTGGAGACGTAAAGCACGGCGACATGGAAATGAGGAGAGGTGTGCATGCGCCCCAGTCCCGGCGGTAAAAGGCTTTGCCAGGAGGTGTCATTGAGGATCCTCACCCCCCCCCCCAGACACACCTTCCATAGGAGCCATGGTGGGCGGCCAAATCGAATGACCGGCCAGCCCATAATCTGTGCTTACCCTTCCAGCCGCTGACTAATGGGCATACATATTTAACGTTCACGGCGTAGGCGAGCAGGGAGAAATAAAACAAAAAACAAAACCGCAAAAAATAGCACATCTTTAAAAATATCTGAGAGCCGGACTGTGGATTCATATTCAGGAATGTTTGATGCCGGATCGATAAGATCTCCCTCATGCCGCTTGGCCCAGCACGCTGGAGTTGGCTCCTGGCCAGAAGCCAGAACATTCGCGCATGAACGTTCTGCGATTGAATTACGCTCCTCGGAGCAGAGGGATCATGATCACGGCATCATGCTTAGAGTGTAGGTATTATTCCAGCTAATTCGATAATGTTTCTTTCACTCTGGGCCCGATGAAATGCCACAGGACGTCCCAGAGGGGCCTCTCCCATCTAATTTGTTGATGGAGAAAAAAACCCAGATAGTTTTCACGCAGGAAAACCAAAACCATTGCCTCAATTTCTTTCCTAATATTGCAGTGTTTGTATTGTTATATTATTTGTCATATGATGTTTTGATGTGGTATGTTATATTATAGGTATATTTATTACATTTATACTATATCTATGTCCAGTGACAGAGGAGAGAGTTTGATATGAGGTGGGGGACATAAATAACGGCAAAGTAAATATTGGGGGCTCATATGCCCCTATTCATGTCACTTTGTTGCTGTACACAACCAAATTTCACTAAAGTCTACTTGTTTGTCTACCTGTCTACTTTTACATTGTTCTGTCACAGTAAACTGAATTAAGCTAATTGTTATGTTGACCAACACAAGTCTTCGTTTCATCCGCACTAAAGTTACTCTTATTTTCTTACCTTAGCAAACCAGTTTTGTAGTAAATTCTACCTCCAAATGTTTAATTACTCTTAGATGGCAGATACTTATTGTAATATACCAAGCAAAATCCATCATCCCCTTTAAATTGTTTATCAAAATCTAGCAAATGTTATGCTTATAGCAACATATCCAAGTGTTCAGGCAGTAATAAACTTTTTTTTTATTTTGCATTTATAGTAGCGGAATTAAGTTTGTGATTTACAATATGCATGTTTACAATATGCAAAATATAAATTAGTTTCTGACATGTACAAGGGCAAGAAAAAAATGAAAGTGCTGTTGGCTGTCATAAACTGCAAAGTTAAGGCACCTCATCTGTTCCATACTCCATAATCTCATTATCTGTTTCCTAAATCGTGGCCACTACTATATACAGACACCCTACTACAGTATAAAACCTTCACACTTAACTGGAGAACCATAAACAGGA
>JAABNX020000106.1:19272561-19282691 GCA_015163995.2 Mormyrus lacerda | reverse complement strand
ATCCATCCATCCACTAATCCATCCATCCATCCATCCATCCATCCACTAATCCATCCATCCATCCAGCCATGCATTTTCCAATCACTTATACAGTACAGGATTCTGGGGCATTGGAGCCTATCCCAGGAAACAGCAGGGCACAAGACATTGGCTGCCAGTTGTATTTCTGTCATTTGCCACTTTATGACTAATACTTTAGAGAGGTATGCAGACTTAGCTTCACATAATACTCTGTGAACCATGCACTGGTGCATCTACTTAATGCATGTGGGAACGCGAGGGGTTTTCCGGTTAAGGAAACCACCCTGTGAAGTATATCTATGTCCTTGGAATTACTTCAGATTAATCTATTATGAGAATGAACTGAGACTTGAGCGGGCAGGAGGTGGGATTGTCATTGACTGTGATGAGAATTTACACGAGAATTATCCGCTTCCTGAAGGAGTAAATCTTGAAGTGTGTGACTGGGGCATCACACAAGTCCCGTTGTGTGCGGAGGGGGGGGGAGATATGTAACACGTGTTTCCTGGATGGAATTATCCCCCCAGTTGTTTCCTGTTTACGCCCATAGCACTTTGAAGCGTTTACTAGAACACCAGGCATTAGCAACAATCTGCTTTATTTTTCATTTCAGCATGACTGGTGATACTAGAAAAAAATCCACCGGGCACTAAGCAATTTTGCCCAAACTCATTGCTGGGTTAGCGTTAGCGTTAGCGAGCTCCACATAAATGGCCTGTCATTTAGGCTAATGTGAAATCTTACAACGTCACCATGCCCTCTCCTGTGTGCTTTTGTTTTGTCAACAACAGTAGAAAAGCCCTTGAAATAATCACACTCAAAAAAAATAATAATAAAAATAAAAAACATATGGATGCTTGTAGCAGATCGGTGAACCTTGTTATGGGGAACATTTGCATTATACATTACAGCAGCTGAAGTGACCGCATGCTGGCAAGAACTGTGGCATCAGCAGATTCAAATAAAATGACCAGCAGTACAACATTAACGTGAATAATATCAATGACATTGGGGTAGGGCTGCGGAGGGCTGGGGGATCAGAAGAGAAAGATAGGGTGTTTATTGCTGGAAGCGCATAGGTAGGGGTCGGGATTTGGGTCCGGACTGGGGTCAGTAGGGTGCTGGAGCAGGGTCACGTGTAGGGTGAGGGTCCGACTTCACGCTGAGTGATTGTGGCGATTAGCGCCATAGGCAAGGTGGGCTGGTTGCGTTTTGAGGAATGACCATGCCGCCTCCCCGCCGATGTGTCACGGTGATCGAGTGCCAGAAAAGCAGAGGCATAACGGCTTCATCAGCCTGCCCGCACACACGGCACGATCTCATTCAGCTCCCCACAGCCGGCCCGTCCCAATCGCTGCTGCAAACGCGCAGGAATTAAACAAAGTTGTCGGTCAGCTTCATTTTGGGTTTCTCCTCCTCCTCCCCCTTGCTCAGTCTATTAACCCCATCCCTTATCTTGCTGCTTCACTCTCTCTATCGCTCCCTCCTCTCACGTTCCTCCAGCCCGCCTCTCTCCTCACATCCCAGGATCCACCCTGCATCAAGTTCACAGAGTTTGCTACCTTGACAAGGTAATTAAAGCCATTGTCTTCTTTGCAGTTTTCGTTTTGCCCCTTAATTGCATGTGAACTTCTTTTTGTTTAGTAAATTGCACAGACTAAAGTCTGCAGGAACAATTAATTAAATCTCCTACATGGATACTTATCACATGTTCTTGAAGTTGGGGCCCCAATGAAATGCCTGCGTATGGATTTTTGTCCAATATGCTACCTTGGACTCATTCCTACCGGTGTCTCTGAAGTGCCCATAGTGTGCATCTGTGTGTATGAGTGTGTGTTTGCTCTGCAATGGACTGACTTCCTGTTCAGGTTGTGCCTTGGCTCATGTCCTGTCCATCCCAATGTACACTATAGGCTTTCTGTAACCCTCTACTGGGTAAGCAATGGATGGGTGGATGGATGGACAGACAGACAGATTATTTCCCCCTGCTCTTCTTACCACCACTGACATTCTGCAGCCATTCTGCTTCAGATAATGCCTCCCTACAGCCACTGTACAGTGACATCCGACAACCAAAGGTCAGGGCGACAACGTCAATTATCAGTGGAATGATGTGCCTGTGACTAACTTTCATTACATACACTAACTGCCTTGTACCGTTGATTCAAGCAGCTCTTTTCACAATCCACAAAGAAAGATTTTGCGACTGTTATCCATTACTCTAGCTCTTGTGATCCTTACGGCTTGTGTGACTGTCCCATCTGCAGGATCGCAGTCCCACAGCTGGAGGGAAATGCAGTGAAGTATTTGTTAGCGTTCTCTGCAATAATCAGTACACACGGGGTTAGCCCGTTCAAGCCCAGAAGTCACAGGTACCACGCTGCTGTTCCTGGCTCTAGTGTCGTTGCCATGGCGCAGGCAGGACTGACGGCGTCGCGGAGACGGCTGCAATTTTGAGCGGATGTGTAAGGTGACAAAGCAGGTGGGGCCAAACTAGGATTGTTGTGATGAAACTCTTTTATCGCATCACACTGACACAGAACTCACCCGCAGCAACGCATTAATCTGTCCTCCAACGGACCGCTGGGGGTTTTCTCAGTGTTTGTGCTGGAGGCATGCCGGGACCAGCAAAGGAGGAAAGTTGTTTATGATGTGATTAATACCCTGCTTATGGAGCAAGGTGTTTTTATTCAAATTCCTAGCACACTGAGGAAAACGAATAGAGCTTTAAAAAGGCAGCGTTCATTCGAGGCTAATCTATCTGCGAGACAGAGACCTCAGCCATTGCCGCCAGGGGAAAGTGACTCTGCCTCATTCCCGCCTCCGTACCTCTCCTGCACACCAACCTGCAATCATTAAGCACATTTTAATAAGAGGATACCCATTCTGGGCCGGACACTAGATAAAGAAACACAGATGAATGCTTCCCTTTATAAGCCAGGTCAGGTGTCACCAGCCCAGAGCTTTGAAAGGGACTGGCTGGATAGATTTAAATAGATCCCATGCAGATGTGCGCATTTACAAAACATATATTCATAATAATGACGCTAGTTAGCAGGTCCCAACAGTATTTATAGCCGGCTTATTTCTCTCCGATTTGTCTTGCTTTAATTTCGAGCCACGCAACGCTTTTTTGTAGCTATTACGAGCAATCATCAACTTGCATATGGTTTGGATAATTCGTATCAATATTTATTAGCACCCTGTCACAAAGCGTAATTAACTAAATAATGATTTAGCGTTGGTTTTAGGCCGGCAAGCTGGGATCTGACTTTGTACCCCGCAAATACATGGCAACACGGCACGTCATAACGAATGGGCTAAGGCGAGCCATCTCAGAGCTGTAGCCCGATTTAAGACCAAAAGGCGTCGCATTCGAGTTCATTAATTCGACACGATTCAATTTACTTAGCGGTCGGAATGAAGGAAGGAAGCTTCAGTGGCTACCGTTGACCTCGAAGCACGGCGGATATAAAAATACTGTGTTTGGGAAAAGGAGGGAGCAGGATAATGACTTCAACTTTAAACTCATTATCTCGGAATGCGCAATTAGAAGACAAAGCCGTAACTTAATTAATCTTGCTTTAAAGTGCGGGCCTTTGAGGATACGTGCATGAGTTTCATGAGACAAATCCCCTTCCTGTAAGATGACATTATCAGAATGTGAGCCCAAGGAACGCCTTCTCAGTTCTGGTCCGTGCATTTTATCCCCAATTAAAGGAACTCCTCTCTGCCCTATTCAGTGAAACATTACTCTAACCTTTTTCCTAACTCTGTGTTAATTGAGGACAATTTTGCTTCTCGCTTCGGCTTGTCTGAGACTTATGGGAGTTCACGGCCGCCCCCACTCCGACGCGGTGATTGACTGTCTCCCTCTCCCTCGTCACAACCGCCTCCTGTCTGCCTGCTGGGCCTCCGTATTGAGGGAGCACCAGAAGGTGTTATATCACCCAAAGGTCCTGGGCTATGGGAAACACCTCTCTCCACTGCACCGGAAACGGGGAGCGTGTTGGCAATCCTTTTAAAAAATTTTGAGACCTGGGAGCCCCGGAATCCATCTGGAAAAGAAGTGCGGCTCTTTTCAGGAAGCTTCCCTGTACGCCGATTTGATAGCTGCTCTAAGGATGCCGAGAAGCAGAGGAGCGCTTGGGCAGGGAGCCTCAGCACTCTGCGCCGCCCCCGCCTGGTGGGGCACAAGCGGCAGGAAGTGCGCCTGCCGCCCAGGGAAAGCTCAGCTAACGAGGCCTCCTCTCCTCACTGGAGCAGCAGTGGGTAAACACGGATAAACTGGAATGAGGGAAGGAGGAGCCGGCTCTGCTTCCACATCTCATCTCTAAGAGGGATTCCAGCTACTTGCGGTTACAGCCCGCTGCCTGCCTGGTCGTTACTGCCCGCACCCAATGAGCAATCACTCGGGGGGTGGGGGGTGGGGTGGGGCTGATGAAAGGGCCTAGAAAAGGGCCCTCCCCCACATCTTCCTCACTGTCATTTGGGAACCAACACCAAGGAATCAGGAGCAGCATCCTACACTGGCCAAACGTTAGTACAAAGAGGGAACCCCAGGGGGCAGCGTTCACCCTCCCCAGCTGACAGAAAGGCTCATGAAGAGAATTTCCCATGGTGTTTTCAGAAAGAGACCTGCCCACCTGTATAGTCATGACAGCACACGTACAGCACTGATCATTATGTGACCACGCAGGGCGCAGAGGACAAGAGGGGGACACTCGATAAGGGCGACATGTGGAGTTACAGACCTCGGCGGCCTCATCAGGTCAGGGGCACCAGTGCAGGGCCGACGGTCTGTGATAACGCAGTGCCGGCTGGGATCCATTTTTTATTTTAAGTGGAAAATCCAAGCATGGCAGCAGAGCAGGTGGCTCTGCCCACGAGAAAAGGAGCGGGCTGCTCAGCTGAAAGGTAAGTTGGGAGTCGTGCCCCTGTTTTCAGCATTTCTTTAGCACACGTTTATGTATCTGTGCGTTTATGAAAACGAGGCTTTTCGCAGCTCATCAAGCAGAACCTTCCGGATTGTGCCAAGTGACGTGGGAGAGAAAGCGAAGGTAAACAGCCATATCACAGAAATGCGGCCCTACAATGTGACCGAGACATGACTGTACATACGTCCTCTCCAGAGCGAGCGAGACACAAGCGCTGCTCTGCATACCGCTCGTCAACAAACGGTCACATTATGCTGGTTTCTGTCTGACAAGGGTGTTCATACAGTTTTGGTATCTCCTTCAATGTTTTCATTTATAATATTTTATTTGTAATCAGATCGGCATTAAACTCGAAACACATTATATCTCCAAGTGATTCTAAGTGTTTCCTGCGACATTAGTGAGAATCATTTATATTACCAAGAAATGTGTCTGGAATTTTCATCATCAGTGACTGCAATTTTATTTTAAAGACCAGCCACTAACATTCATCTGGAGTATTGGCCATGTTAGGCCCTATATTGATATTTGCAGTTTAAAGAGCTTTACTATGAACTATTCAGCACTGTTCCTGTAGAATTCATAATCTTATGCAAGCTGCTATGAGTTAAAGGCCACCCATGACTATTCTCAGAAAAAAAAAACATTTAAAGTGATGAGACCTGAGATGAATCGTTGCCTGGGAGAAGGATGGAATATGGCCCTGATGGTTTTCTTGTGCAATAACCTCTGTGACCGGTCGCCATATTGAACTGAATGTTTCTGCTTTGACACGCTGCACCCACCTGAAAATGTCACCCCTGCTTACCCCGTGATGGGTATTTCGAGCCTGAAAGCACATTTACCCCAGCCTATTCTTGATAAATGCCCATTAAACCACGTTAAGTAGGTCTGCCCCCTACCTAACCACATTCTCAAGCACAACCCTGGCTTCCCGTTCACTTCCATCGTCTACTGGGACTATGAGAGACATCATGGAGAGCTGTGTTCCATATTACCCAGAATGCAATGGCCATGTCAGGCCACCTTGTAGCTCCCTGTGCATGAATCTGCTTCAAAATAGCGAGGCATGTCAACTAACAGAGATCCACCTGTAATGTTCTGCTGTGTGCTAAAGTGCTAAAGTGCTAAGCATATAACACAAAAAAATTGGGACCCTACAATCAGCTGTCAAACATAGTAATTGTGGATTTGTCACGTAACGAAAAATGAAGGGCAGGTGTCTTGGCGAAACAAAAGGGCCTCAAAATGACAGTGACTGGAAATAAACAAGATCATGGGGGATCAAACACAGGAGTGAAGCAAGGAGGGACACAGGCAACATGAACGTTTGGGGAACATAGGACTGGGAAGCAGGTATGTAAGGAACAAACGAGGGATCTAATGAGAGGCAGCTGGGATTAATTAACATAAGGGTAGAAACAAAAAGTGAGACAAACAATTAACAGATGTGGCTTGTTAGGGTCACGCTAGGGAGGAGACAGGAGGGTCAGCACATAACAGCTTTGATAAGCATTTTAATGCCATTTTTGAAGCAGTTCTATGTCAAGTGCAAATAAGACCACTGACAAGACTCATTTACGTATCTCCCAGAATTGTCTTGCCTTTCAGTACAGCCGAAAATGAGGACCTTATGTTAAACTAAACCTTAGGACAACATACAAAATGTGGAGTCCTGCCAGCTACAGCAGAGGAGATGGCTGGGAATGGCCCACGAGTGACATCTCCTGTCAGACACGCGGGAGGCTGGTCTCCATGACACAAGGGAGTGACAGGAACAAGGACATGCAAGGCCACGGCGACGGTGCACCGTGTGGTGTAGCAAACGATGGGATGGCGGCATGGCACTAATTACGCGCTATGCCAAATCACACTCGGGGGATTACAGGTCAAGGGTTCCAGCTGGGCACCGGTGCTGTCTGCGGCATTCCGACAGGACAGGGTAGGGCCTGGGATCTCTGCAAGCCATACTGAGCTACTAATTCCTCCACAGACGCTGCAAACGAGGGGCTTTTCCTGCCACTCAGAGAAAGACGGGAATGACGGGAATATCTCCATGGAGAGCGTGACTTGGCTTGTGCCCGAGCTTTCGCTCCTTTAATAATTCACCACATGTCAAGGTGGATTTAACGCTGCTCTTCTAAAAAAGCCTTTTCCGCGGTACAGACCTGGCTCTCTTCTTCTGCTTCTTCTTCTCCTTTTTTTCCAGATAAAATTCTATTCAGGTTGCTTTGAAAGACACAGATATGCCAGAGGAAAGAAAAAAAAAAAGCACGGAAAAAGAAAGGAATAGGGAAGAAAGAGGAAGGAAATGCATTCAAGCAGGCAGCAAAAGAGCAGGGGTACCGACGTGGTGCAGCACAGTGCGGGTAGGGCAGTGCGGGACTGCGCGCTTTGCGTAACAGGGTCGCTGGGAGCGGCGTATGAGCATCTGGTCCAGTGCGTTGCATTTTATGCAACCCTTTGATTTTAAGCTAGAGGCACTATTCAAATGGCAGTCACTGCAACTCTGAGGTTCCTGTCTGCAGGAGTTAGGGGCCTTGGGTGTGGGGGGGGGATTTGTCTAAACTGCCGAGTCGCGGCTAACAGAAAGTGGTAGATCAGACATCCACGGCACAGCACATCCAGCGACGAAGAAGCCACGGGGGACAGCAGACAATTCGGCGTTGTCGCTTAAAAGAAGGCTTAAAACGACATTCCTCCTAAAATAGAAACAGCCGGAAACCCATTTTCCCTGAGATGGGATTGAAATGGAAAAAAGAAACCAAAAACAATGAAATACATGAAAACATTCATCTCTGTGATTATTTTAGTGTAGCTTTAACATGAAAATGCAACAGTGGGAACATTATTTCTTACGGTGCGACATTCTATAATGAGGAGATTCAAGGCAACATATTTTTACTATTTTTTTGTTTAATAATGTCTGTAAATCATTCGAGAACAGCCACACTGGTATTAAAAAGTCCCAGATGGATGTATAGATGGCCCCAGAAATGTTTCCCTCCCCCGGCTCTCTTCTTGGGCATCCCTGGATGCTCTGATGGTGATTCCTAATTCTCTCACCGGGGAGCTTGGTCATAGCGCGGCTGTAGCTGCCCCCCCCCCCCCTCCCCGCCCAAGGCTGCTGAAGTCCGCAGCTTAATTTGAGAAAAAATCTCAGCACTGCTACATCGTGGCCTGTGGCTCGACATGGTGGCGTCATTAAGACGTTACGGCCATAGGAGCTGGCATCCACGGTACAGAATGTGGACACGTTCTCCGGACTGCGTTTGTGCTTCCCGGACAGGCTCTGTCTTACCGTAATCCCTCTATCCCTCTATGAAATTGAGTAATTTTGGGAAGGCGGGCGGAGAGATCTACCAGGGCGCCACGAGAATACAAACAAGCACGTCCTTTGGGATCCTATGCAGCTGAGATTGGGCGTGGTGAATCCCGAGAGCCTCTCCCACCACCGGCAGGTGACCAGGCAGCCGGCTTGGAAAGGCACTGCGGTGTTTATCGAAGAGATCACAGAGAGAGCTACGGCGAGCTCCAAAGCAAACGAAGCTGTATGATGTGCAAGCTCCTCGCAGACGGCTTCCAGAGAGTTCTGTGATCACGCCGTTCCTTTTAACGTTGTCCAGTGTGTCCTCCACATTCCTGAGTAAGGAACAGATGTGAGGGGCGTGGCATGCCAGGATGTACACATTACTGAAAAGGGTCATGTGTCAACGCTCCTGCCCCTCCCCGC
This sequence comes from Mormyrus lacerda, assembly GCA_015163995.2. Classification (NCBI taxonomy): domain Eukaryota; kingdom Metazoa; phylum Chordata; class Actinopteri; order Osteoglossiformes; family Mormyridae; genus Mormyrus; species Mormyrus lacerda. The sequence continues at coordinate 19,274,000 of JAABNX020000106.1, read as the reverse complement.
CCACCAAAGGATCCTTAATCCCTTGATAGGCTATTCATGGTTGGTGCTTGATGTGTCAACAGTGCTGAGATGAAGGACTCTCCTCGAATCCACCAGTGCAAACGAGCACGGCAGAGTGGAAGGAAAAAGCGAATGGGCGGAGTTCGGGGGGAGGGGTTAGGGTGGATATTGGCTGCCCAGTCTCCTGAGTCAAAATTGCAATTCATTGGCAAGACCAGCATAGCACACATTCTACCCTTGTATGTGTGCGTCTGATACATGCATCAACACTTAAGGGTAAACAGGATGCAGTTTTTTTACACCCCCCCCCCCCCATTGCAAACATCCAACTCTGCTTATGAGAATGTGCCCCCCTCCAACCTTACAGAACGCTTAAAGAAGCGAAACTGGACATGTTTCACTGCAGGAACCAGTGGGTGTATGGAAGTACCGTGTGTGTGTACCTGTGTGAGCCTGAGACCTTTCTGAATACATACTTAACAGATATATTACAAGTCACTGATTCGTTAAAAAGGAGCAATTACAGTTTCATTATCATCTCCAATAAGGCACTCTGCCATTGAGAACTGGAGCTTTTGTTAATCATTTAAAATACTCAATGCACCCTTCACCTGAGCCATTAACACAGGGCATTATGCTCAGCACTCTGATGCTGTAGCTGGGCATTGCTGCACCCACACCCCAACCATCAGGATACTCCCCCCTGCTCTCTGACATTCGGCTATTTTTTTACTCCCACCACCCCGAGATTAGCCATGTTGTTCCTTCACCCAGCACATTCGGCGAGCATGTTATCCTGACCAGGAGCACCACGTACCCTTTCCTGTCTTGATGAGAGAGTCCAGAATGTCTATCCGACTACTGTCCACACACATTTAGACACATATACAGTGTGAGACTTGGAATAACGGATGACTATAATCTATCCATTCATCTATTCATCAATCTATTAATACGAACAATCCAGCTATTGATCAATCGATCAACCGATCCATCCATCCATCTATCCATGCATCTTCTACTAATAATATATAAAAACATATGTCATTTAGAAACAATATAGGGGATTGTCATTTACATAAACTTAAAGTGTAATCTACTGCCTTGTACAGCTATAAATATTGGATAACTATGAGCAACACTCATTCTTCATTTATTCCAAGGAAGGCATGAAGAATGCCTGAAAATTCAGCGTGGAACAAATTTGCCTTGTTTCTTTTCAGCCTTTTTCTAGAAGCCCCTACTAGCTTCCAGCATGCATTGCCCCCCTTGATGCCCCTTGTTGTGTACAAACACAGAGGCAAAGTGAATTTGCAGTGCACGCACACACACACACACACACACACGCACGCACACACACACACACACGCACCACACATGCACCACACACACACCACACACAAACACACACACACACCACACACAAACACGCACACACA
>JAABNX020000106.1:19200202-19235001 GCA_015163995.2 Mormyrus lacerda | reverse complement strand
CTCAGTGCTCGCTTTCTGATGTATATCTGCCAAACGGCTGCTCCTCCAAATCGTAATTAGTTTAAGAAGTTCTCCTCTTTCTCGCAGAACTAAAAAAGATAAACAGAAACAATGCAAGAGGGCGGAGGGCCATTCGGACAGGTGCAGCACGGGATCGGCGCGGTGTGGCACTGCCCGGGATGCCCGCCCCATTCGTTCCCCGTCACCGTCTTCAGCTGGTTTCCATTTTGAGCGTGAACTTGCATGTCGGCTGTCACCCGAAGCTTATTACTTTATGTTAATGTTACTCGTGCTTAAATATCTCATTAATGTTCCCCATCTTCCTTCGAGAGCAGATGCGCCTTTCCTGGCATTTACAAAAGATCACTCTGGCCAGTCTGCGCTGGGCGTACCTGGGGTGAATCAACTATCAATCTGCGAGGATTCCCGAACGGGCGTTAGTGAAAACATCCAGAAGAAAACGGAGCATACTATTCAAAACAAAGGTATGTCTCTTTGGACCAAGCTTTGTATTGATGTGTATCCTGTTCAACTGCTAGTATGACAGGAGGTAAACATGACTGGCACAGCTAGGGCCGGTCCTGCAGCAGAGGACTTGACGAGGACCTCCTCCTCTCTGCAGCAGTCCTCCAGTGCACAACGCAGGAAAAACTACAGGAACACATGGTCATCATAAAAGACACCACAATAAGCTTTCCGACTGAAATTTGAATGTGATATGGAGAGAAACAGCTCACCCTCCGGGCCAGGGGGTCGCTGCCTCATGCCCTGCCAGATCACTGTGACTCTAGACTGGAATAATCGCTTCTGGAAAATGTATGGACAGGGTAATAGTGATGCGTCTTTGACTTGCTTACATAAGTATCTGGGAGTCTGAAAGGAAAAAAAGACCAGCAAAAAACTACTGCCGGCTCTTAATAAATATTTTTAAACCAGTTACCTTGCTGTACGTGTGGAGAGAGTCCATGATAATGTGTTTATAGCATTAAATATATATGGACACCATTATTTGTCCGCTGTAGTTTTTTTGCCTTCCAGTCAAAAGGTAGTTTCTCTCCTTCGCTCACATATCCATCTCCTAAGGGTTATGAAATTCAATTCTGGACAGACTCACCACTGATGTAATTTACCTCTAGACTTTCTCATAGATGCACAGCAATCCCTGCAATCATTGCAGTAATCCTGAGCCGTTTTCAATATCGCCACATTTTGTATCGTAATTTTAATGTCCACATTCATAATGCATAATGCTATTTGCTTCAGTCCGAAAATGTATAATTTGTATGAAACATTTAGCCTAATGCAGTTATTATAGCACACTTTTGAAGTTTAATAATAAATTATGTGGTAAATCATTTATTGTCTTTTATTGTGTTATGGATTTTGTCGATGATTCAAACTTTCACAAAGAAACAATATGTATGTCTCCAAGAGGGTGGTCCTCTTCATACTGTAATTTAATTGCTGAAATTCTTTTCTATCATTAAAAAAGTGAGCACTGGAGAGGTGTTGCTTACAATGTGTCATTTTGTGATAAGCTGCATACAGCACAATTAAATCAGCAATGAATGACTGTAAAGCATAAATTCTGTAAAACATAAACTGCTCTAACATGAGGCTGTGAAGGCATCTTCACAGGCTTCCAAAACCCCAGCTAAACTTCTGATCATATCCTGTTCACAAGACCCCCGCCCATGCCGATTCTTCCCCTTCTACTTCCTGAATCCATTTCTTTTTGGCTAATCGAACACAGCAATGTCCAAGGCTAATCCATAAACCTCAAAAATAAAAAAAAGCCCCCTAATTAAAACAGTTTTTCCATAAGATGCTAATGAGGTTTTTGTTCCCCTTGGACGCATACTCCTACATGAGGTACGACTAATCCCAGTGAATCAGTGTGTCCCGTCCATGTCTCAGCAGCGAGCCATAATCCTTAAACCCATGCAGAATATTATTATAAGGTATTCACATCAGTGGAAGTAATTCTGAATACCCAAAAAGTCATCAGTCGGCTCTGTTTTTTTTAACTAGCAGCAAACAGTAACGAACTGATATCTTTTTCTTCTCCTGCTTATCACTGTATTGTAGTATCGTTACTCAATTACCGATTATACTGGTAACAAGCGTGAGCAGAGCAGAGTTTAAATTAACCACAGTTACCACGGCAATTAGCTCGGAACAATATAAAAGCAGCCGTGCTATCTTCTCCGAGCTAGTCTCTGCGCGCAGTGTCATGAGGGTTATATAAATCTCCCCTCTCGCACAAAACCACGCATGAAGAGGGACATGGCCGACATCGGGGAGCGTCCGGGGGAGGGTGTGTTAGGGATGTCCCCATCTACCCACCCTTTACATCACAGCAGGCTTGGAACATTCCTCACGCTGCCCTAAGCAAAGATGTCTTCTGTACCTAGGAGCCCCGCCACACCCTGAGCCCACCCCCGTAGAGGACGGTCGATTTCACTAGGCCTGACAACACGAGCGTCAATTAGGTCAAAACGAAGAGGTGTCTCCTCCCCAGCTGCTCGATCATAACAGTAATGAGGCAGGTTAAAGAACGCCGCCCACGGCCAGCAGATCCTGTTCGCGGGCTCAGAGGAGCGCGGGCCGCACGCGTGCAATCAGGTTCTCTAACAACAGCCGCCTCTTACACTGCAGCCGGATAAAAATAATCTGACTGATCAAAACAGTCATTTCTAACTGCTGCACTGCCTGACACTGTTTTTATCCACAAACGAGATAACAGAGAGAGTGCACGAGTGAGAGAGTGCACGAATGACTGACGCAGAGCCGCTTATGTGATCGGCAGACAGGGCACATGGGGGGGGGGTTAGGGTACCTGAATCGGGGGGCTCGCGGAAGGAGCTTGGCAGCATCATTGCGAGATGTGGGGGGGGGCTACTGCTGTACTGGAGCCATGTGGAGCCTCCCCGTATCTGATGAGGAACAAGATGGGAGTGTCCTGCTTTTTTGCCACCCATTTTCAATCCCCACAATCGCAAACAGCCAAAGCATGAGATGATTTCTGGAGACCCCACATTAGGGTCAAATGGACTGCCCCCCACCCCCCATCAAACCCAAACCTCAATCCATCCTCAAACCCATGTGGCTCTTTGAACAAACGCTGCAGGCAGCCCCTGGCCTGCTGGGTCTGACAGGCAGTGCATTCTGGGCCGCAAAGCCTGTATGACGTACGGAGTGAGGGCCTTTAAGGCACAAAACTGAATAAAGCTCTGGCTGGTGGTGGCAACTTGCGCTTTTTTCCCACTATATCCTCTATGGTTGTCATCTCTTGTGACACGACCTGCACACTAAAAGCTGTTACGGGGCACTTTTCTGGAGAGCTACAGGCCAATTTTACCATCTTTTAGACTCAGTTCAAACCATATATTCCTCTAATTCTGTCATGCGGGACTCATTCTGCACGCCAGTCTGCTATTGGCTGACCTTTCCACGAGTGGCTATTTCTCAAACAATTCCCCACAATTATACAGGAACCCACCCCCAAATTTCTGGGGGGGGGAGTTGCTGTCCTCACAGGAGTTTCCCAAGCGATGGGTGGCGTTCATGCGTAATCATTTGTGTACATTAGCTGCTGTGCCTGCTTCCGCATGGTGACGAGTGTGTTCACGCGTGCAACTGGAGGGAGGGGGGGCGGACACTGGCGACGGACGTTCACACAAGACTGACTGTTTATTATTGTCTTCGGCCCACTTAACTCCTGACAGTAACAGAACGAGATGGGGAGAGGAGCTGGTGCCATTAATCACGTTGCTGGAGCGTGGAGGCGGCAAGGAAACCACATCCATATCCTGTCCCTCACGCCATGATGGGTGACACACACAATTCTGAGCCCCCCACACACCGGTTCGGTCCAAGCACCATCTTCCGAGGTGATGGTGAGGTGAGGTCACCAGGACAGAGCACAGGAGAGCAGCTGTTCTCACTTTACAACCATAACCACGCCCCCCCCCCCCCCTTCAAACCCCCATCCCCCTATATCATCTTAGCGCCCCTGGCACATGCCCGATCAGCGCGTCTCCTCATTGCAACAACATGCCGTCACCACAACAGCTCGACGATCTGACACCCAATGTTCCGGCGCCGTCCCGAGGTGAGGATCTGGCCTTTGACGCATTTAGGAGAGTTGTTAGAGGCTGTCAGAATCAGGGCCACACGGTCACGCCAAGGTGTGGAATTACCATGATGGAGATGGACAGAAGAAGCGTGATTTGAAGGGGTTGAACATTACTTCCCAATCCGATCCTCAGGGACCCACAGACAGTCCGGGCTTTTGCTCCCTCTCTGCTTTTGAGGGAAATGTTATGCTGAATGATCTGTTTGAACCACTAGACTAATATGTTTTAAACCAGGGGTCTCTATCTCCGGTCCTGGAGAGCTGCTATCCAGCAAGTTTTCTATTCTCTCTGGTTTCTAATGAGCCACACCTGCTCCTGGTATTTACCTGACAACAGGTGTGGCTTATCAGAAGCCAGATAGGATGGAAAACCTACTGGGCATTAGCTCTCCAGGACGGGAGTTTGATTAGGGTCAAACATAGTACCCTCACTAAATAATTGAATGGTTTATTAGCCAGTTAAATACTGAGCGTCCGTCCATCCATCCCCCCTTCTAGTCAGCCATTTAATTGCCTGTCAGGGTCTTGACGTGGGGACCTGGAGCCTATTCTAGGCCAAGCACCCTGGGAAGGATGTCCATCCAGCAAGACACACATAATAAAGTGGAATACAGAAAGAAACATAAACAATATACACTTATGACTTGTGGCCAATGTATGTAAATATAGATATTAGATATATTACTATGATAATGCATTTGATTTTTTTAGCACCATGATACTTTGAGATACTTTGACCACAATTCTCAGCTAGTGGTGCTGATGTTGTCTTTTTCTGAGAATTAGGGCAATTAAGCATAAAAAAGCAATCTCGACCTCACACCTCTATGTCATCTCATTTCTAAATTACAACCATTCTTCTGATTTTATTACATCTGCTGGATCAAAAAAGCGCTCCTGCTTTTCCCCACAGAGTCTCAAGCATCCCATAATATTGCATTCTCTTTAAAGTGTGCTTTTCCACTGCACCAGGTACCCCGGTACTTTCTTGAAGTACCAAAGATACAGTACTTCAAGGTCTTGGTTTTCCACTGGTTTACAAACTGGTACAGCACTGAATGACATCACAGTAAGAGGCGGGTATTTTGTACTGTATTCTAAAAATGGCTGTAGTATATTATAGGGCTGGACGATGTGCGATATTAATACTAACACGTACAACCCTTTCATCGCTAGTCAGTTAGATTAAGATCAGGCTTTTTCTTACTTTTAATTCGTTATGGACTTTATAGCGCAGGGTTTTGCTAAAACAGTTTTCCTATATCGTAGGAAAAAAAACTTTATTAAAAAATTATTATTTCTGTCCAAGATTGTCTAGCATATGTTTAAAAATGAGCTTAAGGTTCATCTCTGCTGCTTTTTGTATGCAGCATGTGATCTCCGAGACAATCATAATCATTTTCATCCTTACTGTTTAAATCACTCCTAGACAAGTTTATGAGAAATTTTTTATTTTATAAGTACCCTAATATTTATTACAACAAAATCGCAGCGCAATACAGGGGTGCCTGCGGTTCACAAACACAATCCGTTCCCGGAAAGTGGTCGTGAACCAATTTGTACTTGAACCAAGGCAATTTTTCCCATAACAAAGCATTGAAATTCGATTAATTCCTTCACAAGCCTACCAAATAATATTTTTTGGTAATTAATTTTCTGGTTTTATAGTAAAAACTATGTGCAGAGAGACATGGAGACTTGCTTGCCGGGGAAATCACGCTCTTGATTAACAGCCTTAAACCCCTTGTATTGTTATTGTTGTTAATGTTAATGGTTGCATTTTATTGTCCCGTGTGTGTCTGCCCGTGTCTTGTGTGTACCCGGTCCGATCCTTGCATGTATTTAGCTTGTGTAAGTCTTCTACCATGTGTGCATCTTCGGCGTCTAACAACCTTGTGTTTCCCGTCTGTGTATTTGGGTTTGGTGCTCGTTGGCTGCCTGTTGTGCTCCTTCTATTTATCCCTATTGAACCTTCTTCTATTCTGTTGAACCCCAAATTGCTCCTTGTGTGCAGGTTGGCACCTTGCATGGCAGCCTCTGCCACCGGTGTATGAATGTGAGTGTTCCTGGGTGAATGTGAGGCATGTCTTGTAAAGCGCTTTGAGTACTCGTAGGAGTAGAAAAGCGCTCTATAAATGCAGTCTATTTACCATTTACCACTTTTCCTTATATTTTTCCTAGTATATTTATTATTATAGTTATTTCCGTCCTGATCTCTGGTTCTTCCGAACAAATCGCAGTTAAAACTTGGGTGGCTTCATTTGTCCACACATCCATTTTTATTTTTTTTATTAGTATTATTTTTTTTAGCTCATTTATCTTTATTTTCTAAGTCAACAACTGTTTTCAAGATGGTGGTTCTAGAGAAAGTGTTTAAAATCCCACCCCTAAGTACTGAAGTACCAAAGAAGTACCACACTGGCACTTTTAGTACTGGAACTTTTGGTATATCTGTTTTGGTTTCCCTAATTGAATGGCCAATTGAGCGTTTCCTATCTGTTGTCAGAAGTTGATATGCTGGTCCTGGATCAATCATATGTTTGGCACAATCAAGTTTTGTTGTGTTTCCTTTTGCAGTTTAATGAGTGCAATAAACATTTAAATCTGAGAAAAATAAATAGTTATAGAGAACTGTGATCTCAATTCTAAGCAAATAAAATCATCATTCACATTTTTTCTAGAACTGTGCAGCCCTACTGGGGATGTATTTTCAGTGCTTGCTTATTTCTGAAACAAAACAGAACCCATGTCAGTCAAAATGTTTCCACTTGATCCATACAACATTGTTCCAAGACTCTCAAGGATCATATCGATGTTTGTTGTCAAGTAGGAGACAAACATTCATGTTCATCTCAATGAACAGCGGTTTGCAGATGGCCATGTGTCTCATTTTATGCCCGCTGTTTTTTTGATGGTGGAATCATGAACTTCATGCCTCGATCTTAGAATTTAGTAGGAGGGCTAGGGTAAGATCACTACTGTCTGAAACATTTCACCGTTTAGACACAAAGGCTCTAAGTTTTGTGCCACAGCCTTATAATTACTTATATAACCCATCAAAGCTGCTTAACATCAACAAATGCTTTGCAGAGGTCTTTAGTTATTAATAGAACCTGTGCTCTGAAGTTACACTGAATGTATTGAAAAAATTCAAATTCATACTGGGCAGGGCTGGTTGTTTGCTGTGTACCTGACCTTTATTTGCCTGGAAACAAACCCAATCTTCACCAAAGTATTCAACACTTCTTATGCCACTTTAATTTATTTTAGAGTGTGGGGTGATACACTTTTTCATTCCCGAAGACACCAAATGCATTTCGTCCTCTCCGGCTTCCTCTACCTATTTGTACAACCCAAACAAAACCCAAGCAGACTCAATGTGAAAATGTGCAAATATACAGAGAAGCGACCCTGTCCACTCTATTGCAAAAAAGGGAATGTAGACAGAATTTTCAAAACCATGTTCAAAAGCAAGACATGTGACCTTGATCCTTCACTGGTTCCTCCAAACCTTCACATCCATGGGTCCAGAAGACAGCAAAGGAATTCATTTGGAATATGCAGCACAGATTCAACTGATTACTATGATTTTTTTCTGCGCCAGCTTGCTCACTCTACTGCATGTGTATTCACCTGGATAAAATGTGAACACATCTGTACCTCTAGTACATCTAGGCCCTACCATTAAGACTTGCAACTTAGCTGCTACGAAAGCTGGCAATGACACTTTGCAACAGTGTGTGAAAGGTGAGAGATCCAGAAAGTGAAATGTAAAATAAGTGCATTCTTGAGTATGACAAGGTGACAATGTACAGACACGGCACATACAAATGTGGTGGAAAAAGTACTCAATTTTTGAAAAAGTAAAGGTAAGTTTACCATATTTGGTGAGGTGAAAAAGAGAATGCGTCTGGGGATCAGAATATTAATGAATTTTCTCATTCACCGACCAATCAGCTAGCAGTTCTCTTATGAATATTAATGAGTTTTCCCTAATCACCCTCTAAAGTAAAAATTTGTGTCCAGGTAAACCCAAACGTATGGTAACCTTACGGTTTACTCTTACTCTTTTACAATCTACACACAATTGACACAATATTTGTGTCAACAAACAAACAAAACTCTAAGATAAAGATGATTAAACTTCAAGCAAACAATGTGATTCACTGTGTCAATGTGATGTCCCTCATGAACAGCATGACATGTAGGGATGTGCATATCATTTAATTTTTGAAGTAAATGTGTGCACACGCCTTGCAAAGGCTGTGTGGTGATACTGAGTAACACCAAAGTGTTACCAAATTTAAAGAGCCAACCAGTGAAATAGTACTCAAGTAAAACCGAAAAATACCTGGTTGTAAAAGTACTTAAGCATCAAAAGTGAAAAGTACCGCACATTCAAATCTATTCATCTTACAAACAGCAACCTATTGCCTACAGTACACTGCCCTCTAATCAACACATCTAACACACAGCTGCTAGTTTCCAAATTTCAAAGATATCAATATAAAAACATTGTAATGTGAAAAAATCCAGCTGACAAGTACTTAATTATATTAATACAGAAGATTCCAACCATTAACGTAAAGTCCACATAAAATCACTTCAAAATTTTAAAATCAAAAATATTAACCACATTTGTCAGCATTTCGATGTGGCCGATAGGGGAATGTACCCCTCCTGTTTGCTGAATAACCACACTCACCACAGAATGCATGCTGGTCTCGGCATTCGTATCTCTGTAATAGTCCAAGTATTGATAACCATCATAGGTGTTCTGTCTAAAAATAAGACAAATTACTCAGAAATAGAAAAAAAAAGTACCCCTGCAAAATGTGGCATTTGTCACAACACCAGTCTTAATAAATCATAAATTAATCAGCAAAAACAACTATTAAAGTACAACTATTTATGGTTGGCACAGTCATTGTGTGGTGATCTAGAAATGAAGTGAGCGGTGGTTGACTAGCTAGTTAATGTCAGCCAGAAAATAGTTTGCTAGTTGTGTTCAAAACACGTGACGGAGTTGGAAAAGGCTGTGTTGTATTGGTGTTTGTGGTTAGTTCTGAAGGGCAGTGTACGTTTTACAGGCAAAACTACAAAGCGAGTTGGTTTGCCATCTACCTTGCTGGCTAATGTTAGTTAACTAACATTAACATAAATTCATAACTCAGATTTCCAGTATGTCTGTGCTAGCACAGCTACTCAAGTAAACACGTGCATTATATATTCTAGCAGTTTAGGCTGGTGCAGCATATGCCTTTGGGACATCAATGCAGAAACAATGCAGGCGCCTTCTTACGCTTGCAGTAGCATGCTTAATTAGCACACAATTAGAAACAGATAGCTAACCTTGTTTACTGCTCCTGAGAAGTGAGTCATGAATGTCATGATATGACACCTCGTTGATGATGGGTAGCGTTATTGGTAAAAACAGAAATGATGAGGGATGGGGGAGGGAATTAAGAGATGCAATCTGAAGGAGGAAGCTCACTCACTGCACAGATTACTTTGACTGCAAGTTTCCTGCAAGTTTAATGACATGTTATTCACAGTCAATGTAGGCAGGTTATTGGTTGAATAATTAACTCATTTTATAATATTACTAAATATTGGGTAGGCATGTTCCTATGTAAGTTGACTGGTGCAATGCCACTGGTTTGTGCAAGTTGTTTGGGTGTCTTAAGTGTTTTATTTTGGGAAGGTCTCGTCGCTAGTACTGTTTTCAAATAGAGGCACAGGCTAAATGGCTACAATTAGTCGAGACTGGTTTGAGTATAGCATTGTAAGTTACAGTTCAGCACAATAAGGAAAACTGAGTCACAAGAGGATAAGTGGATATTTTCTTTTTAGGTAGCTTAGTCATAGTTGAAGGCCACCGCAGAGTATATTATGAAACAAACATTTGAAAAATCTGAATAAACAAAACAGCTACCAAGTGTACAAAACAAACCACAACCACACATGGTAAACCATAACACTGGTAGCACCACATTTTTCTGAATCTGAATATCATTGCCCTCACAATAATTCTTTTAACTATTGAAAGAGTGAAAAGCGGCATAAAACATGTACAAATTTGATGTTGGGATAGCACTGCCAGATCCAGCATAACTGGGTCTCGTCACAACTGGCGCATCAATCATTAGAATCTAATAAACCAGGTGTGCAGTTCTATGTTCTATTTACAGCTACTTTAACCCTACTTATTTGCTCCTCCACGCTGGGGAGATGCAAGCTTTTTGCAGATTGTATGTTTTTTTTTTAATTGGGTGAGTAACGATTGTCATGCATAATGTGTCGGAGGAAAAAGTCGTTATTTGGTTCAGAAACATAGGCGAAGTGAAAGCAGAAGCTACAACAAGTAAAGTGCAAATTTGAAAAAAACATACAGTCACTGAGTATTTCTCTGACGTAAGGCACCTACGATTCTGTGCGTGCTCCTGTGTCAGTAATTCTGGGCCTTCCTCGTTTGCATTCTGTCTAAATGAGCACATGCACGGCAGCTGTTGGGGGTCCCTCCTTTCCTCCGTACCACCCTTGTCGCCGGCACATCGTGAGAGGTGGCCGCCCGCCTGCCCGCATACTGCTGTGACAAGGCCGTGCCGCGTCGTCCGCTCTCCATGGCATGCGGCATGCTTTATCAGTCTGATTGACACGTCAGCTCCTGACAGGCTGTCCTGGGTGCGCATGCCAAACGCACCTAAATCCGCTATCGGTGACACCCAGATGTGCTGCTACAGCTGTTCCCCAATTAACTCTGCTGTGTTTCCTACCTGTTCCTAGATTGGTTGCTAATAAGAGACAGTGTTAGCCCTCCACGGGTCTAAATATTTAATTACACCAGCAGGTGTTACAGTATTTCACACTTTGCTGAGCGCATGTTTCAGAAGGTGGGACGGAGAGGGGGCTGGGTCACTATGAAACAGAGAGGCACATGAGGGGGGGGGCAGAGCAGACAGTTGAAGATGCTCAGCGGGCAGAAGAGAGGCTGGACAAATGAGGGAGTGGAGAGTCCGGGTATCCATAGCAGGCCAAAGAGTTATGTTCCATCAGAGCGAACAGGCCCACCCACTGTCTGATCCAGCCGTTTCAGCACCAGAAGACCCCTTATCACACCTTTGGATGTCACAAGGATTTAATCATGATTAAAAAGCAAATGAACTTGAACAGTTTTATGTCCAAGCACTAAAAACCTCCTTAGCTCTGCCTTTGAGTTTGCTGTCCACATCTTTTATTGGGAAAGAAACACTATTTTGAACAATAGCACTTGGCAAATGGTGACGAAATCCAGGAATTGTGTGCAGGCTGTGAGCGAACCAGCACGGGAGCCCCAAACCATTTCCACACACTAAAAAACATGGAGCAGAATGATGATTTAATTATGGGAATCGGGTTAGAGAGAGAAGGCGCCCTACTGAAAATGGGGCGGGGTGAGATATAAAGAATCAAAAACAATTCCCAGCACATCAGTGCAGGATATTGCATTCAATTTAATTCCGTTTATCTATATTATATATAAATGGAGTTTTCCTTTGGCTGGCAGGGTCTGTTTTATAAGGGGGGGGGGGGGCATGATGGGGTGGGGCTGTATTCCTGGAGAAGGGTAATCCAGCAGCCCCCCTATGGCAGCCACCTGCTCCTGCCCACCCTTCAACCCGCCCTACCACAGGGGGGCGCCCCCAAGCAAAGTGCCACCCATCTCTCCTCCTGTCTGCTGTACAGGGCTGGGAACCCAAAGCCACAACAACTAACATCCCATCCCCTCAACCCACACCCCCCCAAAGGCCTCTTGCAGCCACGCTCGTGGTCCAGGCCCGCTGCCTATTCTTCTTCCTAACGGCCCTGCCATTTCGTCCCGTTTGTGGTGTTAATTACATATTTCAGTAGCTAAGGGACAGGACGGCAGTAATACCCACCTTCATGTCAGCCTGCCTCAGACATGGTTATTAACGGGTGTATGGGACAACCACCAGTGCCGCCTCCATGGAAACCGTGTAGGTCAGTAGCCATGAGAAAGCGTGTCGCCACCCCCCAGCGCGTGCCTGCCGCGGGAGCGTTTCATCCCGCCACGGCGGGGTGGGGGCGGGAGATGGAGCGCCCTGTGACACGCGGTGACACTCTGCCTGTATGTGAATTAAGACCCCCCTCCTGGCGGGCCGGCAGGTGGCTTCTTAAAGGTCAAGACCATCATCTGCACCAAAATGTCCACTTAGATGTGACACCTCCACATTTATTCCAGTGAGACTCAGGGGAGGCGCCTTGCAAGTGCTTAAAGTACCAAAATGCTACACTTTAAATTTACTACTATTATGATGGATGCTCATTCATTCTTTCTGTAGATCCCCAATACATCTGCTGGTGTCTGTTTGCTTTTGGTACAATTACATTTGAGTCATCTGCCCATTAAAGCCATCACTCTCTTCATTTGCAGGCTCATATACCCCTGAGTTGCATACATTAGCACTCGCGGGTAATACCTTCCTCTAAATTAGCCTTATATGTTATCAGCGATGCTTGACACCCATCAGCCTGCATGCCTACAAATTCACTCTCAAAAGTTTAAAACTGACCCAATCAACCAGGGAACCAATTTGTAATCACCCCCACACTTGCAAACACTTGGAAGAGCACTACACGCTTAATTTTTAAGTGTAAAGAGTGCCACAAATAGCACCTTAGCATAAAACTATAGGTAATACTATTACTAAGAGGTTATTTGTACTGTGTTATATATAGGACTATTATAGGCACTTTGGCTATGTATTTCCAATTAGAGAAGTATACTGTAGCTATAAGTGGATTTTATCAAAACGTCGCTGGTCTTATATTTAATATAGCGTTGATGCTCCGTGTCGGCCTCAGAGACGGGGGGTCTGGCAGCCAAAGGGAGCAGCTTTAGATTACGTTACATTTGTATCCGCTTTAATTTATTCCAATGGGAATGTCATTTCAAACATAATTTGCACAAGGCCCGATCAGACCCCGCAGTGCTCTCTTCCGAGATAAGAATTTTCCTAAGTACAAGGTATTCGGCATGTTATACTCCTACGCTGTGTGTTTTACTGCAGTGCTATACCTGACAAGTTAAAATAGAAAGATGTAAGGTTGGGCATAAGATAAGGCTATAAATTAATGCCGATATAATATTCAATTCAGACTCAGCAGTGTAAAAGTGACCAATTATAATCCTGGGTACACAAGGTATTTTCAGTGCTGTAATTTATAAAACAGTACCTAGTGACTTCAGCGACGAGCTCCATCCACGACGGCTCATCCTGCTACCACCATGCCACCTGCCACCTGTCCATGCAAATCACGCATTTTCCTGCAATTAATTTGTGTGTGTGGGCAACGAGTTACATGTTTCTAGAGTCACCGTGGCTTAATTAGCCGACACATATGTCTTTGCCTTCTCGTTCTACGTTTCCGAGATGCGTCTGGATGCTTTATCGGGATAGCGGAGGGTCCGAGGCACTTGCGTTCTCGCCGTGTCTGGTGAAACGCAGGCAGCCGGCGCGTGGCAGAGAACAGCTGGATACGACGTGACTATGTCAATCGCATGACAGACGTGCAGAGTGCAGAAGGTAGCAGAGAAGCGGCGACGGCTGTGACGGAAGCGGCGGGCTAAGGATCAGAGTCCATCAGAGAAAAACAAACTGAGAGAGAGCGACCGAAACACACGCCCCCCCTCATCGGATCATTTAGCTACGTGGCACGTGATCGCTTGACGGCAAATATGTATGCGCCATATAGCTTTTCTTCTGCAGCTATGCTCAACCCCCCACAGAGCAAACGCTTGTTACAGACAGTCGAAATTCAACTGCTGACCATTCTAATGGCGAGAAAATCGATCCCGACTTCTCGGGGAAGATTGCTTTCTGATCTAGGCTAAGGCACATGTTACGTGAGGTTCAGCTACCAAGTGACTAATTCGTCTGTCAATAATGTGCAGCGAGAGTGCTGCGCGTACAGTGAACACTGACATCCCCATCAGCTGCAAGGCTCAGGGAAGACGTCTTCGTTCGGACGGGATTCTTCAGGTTCCATTTCTGTGATATGAAGAACCTCAGCTGTCTTTTTGATGAATTTCTAGGAATATCGTCTTCTGATCATAGGCCGTGCAACCAGGCATGGGGTGGGGTGGGTTGAGGTCCGTGGGGGGAGGGATAACATCTGGAGCATCATTAAGAATGCAGTGATGAACAATCACAAAAAAGTCACCTACAAAAATTTTTATGCAAACCAATAACATTTTATCAATAAAAGCCTGAATTATATCTAAGCTTAGGTTATATCTGAGTTTACCAAGAACATACAGTCAAGTAGACGTGACTTTATATGACTCTTACAGGATGTCTGAGCACCAGACTCCCCATCCACTGCTTCAGATGTCTTCTGCAGTCCACGTTTCTGATTCAACGTTATTTTATTGTGGGGGAAATTTGCTTGTCGGTTACTGATTACTTTGTATTGTTTTTTCAAATCTCATGCAGTGAGACGTGCGACAGATGGGTGTGTCCAATTAGAATGCGAATAACAGAATAATAGTGAAAGACGGGTCAGGTGGGACTGATCTATTACTAGGTCGTAAACTCTGTCAATATTCACTGTGCAGCTCCTAATTTCAGTGTCAGGATTCAATACAAGTGTGCTGAGACATAAAGGGGAGAAATGGCCTACAAAAGGAATCTTAAGTGGGATATGATGGCATAATTACCCTGCTGGAGGATTGAGTCATATGGTATAAGGTGCGAGAGGCTTGATGACCATCTGTCAGAGATTAACTCTGATGGTTGCCTTGAAAAGCTGAACTCTGTCAGCAAACTAAATCAGGCCATAAATTTATACTCAAAAGCATTTGGTAGCTACTAACGGCCCACGCCAATAAACACGGCCGAATGTTCTTAAGATATATGTGTATGTTGGGAGAGCTATTTCATGTGTTTTATATTTAGTAATTCCTTTTCTGCAATAAAGTTTCCTTTATGATTTGTTATAATAATAAATCTATGTGCCCAGAAAAGGTCAGCCACCCAGAAAAGTAATATTGAAATAAAACCATTAAAAATGGATTTTAGTACTGAGTGAAAGTAAATTGAAGCTGAAGTTATTAATGAAACAATTTATGAAATAACAGTATGATCATTGATATTGTAATTAAAAATTCAATGCCTGAGTTTAAGTATGGATCCTGCATATAGAAGTCTGATGTTATTTACGGCTTAAGCAGTCAATAGGTAAAATGTCTCACGTACTCTCAGATATATATAAGTAAATTTTTCTGGATATTACTCATATGGATATGGGCCACATTCTATATACTGCACATCTAGCAAGTGTGATAAATAATCAAACAAACATCTTCTTTGGATGTCTGCGAATAAGACACTTAAGTATAATACAATAATTGTCAAATGAGCGTAATATTCAGCCCCAAATTTAACTGTTTTTTACTACTTCTCAGCAAGTGCTTCGATGTATGGAGTGTGATATACATTACATGCAGAGAACCTCCACAAGCATAAATATTCGGTAAAACAGACACAGGTGATTGAATGACAATGATGTAGCACTTCCAGGGTTCAACGATTTAACCTGACATTTTAAAGCATAATTAAATGTTGGACACTTGCAACATTTTCCCATCAGCCACCAGCTGAACGATAGCTAATCAGATTCACCGCTGTGTGTTCCGCCTAGCGCCACTACGAGGCTTTTGGGAAAACACGGCCTGGGTTCAGGGGCGGCCAGATGTTGCCGTAATGGTGGACGAGCAGAGCGGCGCTGGCAGGCCACGCCGGCGTGCGCCAGAGAGCCGTGTCAGGACATGAGTCACATTAGCTCACCGCTGCTGCCTCCTTTAAATTTCCCACTGTTTGCAAGCTTGCCGCAAGCCAGGGCACGGGGCAAACGAAACAGAAGTAGATGACGAGGTGGGGCGGAGCGGGGGTCGGGACATGGGGCCGGGTGCGGGGGCTCTTCACATGGCAAACACACCAACGGCAACAGCAACAAGCCACAAAGGAGCCACATTTGAGTATCGTCAGTGCCTTGACCTTAACTGTTTGTGAGATTGAAAAGAAGAGCCAACAAACAGCGCAGTCTCAAGCTGCAGCTGCCCCCTCTAGACTCTTTCTGACAGTATATATCTATATCTGTGTGTGTGCGTATATAACTATGTTATATATATATCATACTTACATATATATAAATAAATCCTTTCTTAGAGTGCAATGCCGTCTGGCCTGCAAGCATTAGCAATGTAATTTGACTGGCACCGTTAACGCTGTGGAAATAATCATGCATTCCCTGGGTCTGTCATTTAGCTATAAAATCGCAGGCATTGGGATAATGAGAGCCAGCTAATCACGTCATAAGTGATGCATCCTGCTGCACGAAAGGAAACATTAGTGACAGGCCTACAGCTACTACAGGCTTTACCTGCGGTCAGCAATGACACAAACGATTCTGCATTTTCTAAAACAGGCATATAAGACCTAAATCAAATGTGGTTTTGATAACCTTTTTTTTTAATGATCTGTTTATTTGTTGCTGTGCATTTAATACTCCAAATGATGAATTTGTAGTGGATAATGTGGGAGGCAGTGGTTGGGTGTTATTCAGCAGGTGGTTCTGCAGTCACGTTCTTCAATAGATTTATTGGGCCCGGGTGGTCATAGTTGTCCTCATATCTCAGCATGTCGGGCAGCTGGTAAACCTGAAACCATCAGCCAGGCGTAATGAGGGAGCGGCGTCTTCAGGCAGAGCGTCTGCCTGGCCGTAGATCCATCCGCCACAAAGCCTCCGCACAGCCCAGGTATTAGAGCGGCGGTGCGGATTCTCTTAGTCAGGCCCAGCTTTAGGCATCATTAGCGCCGGAGATATTACGCATCGCTTCTTTGAAGGGCTATCAACATCTCTCATTAAAATGTTCCATGCTGCCCAGTGCTGGGACCCACAGTGTGCAATACACCTTTAATTAGCTTGCTATCTCATTAGTGTGCACAGAGCAATTAAGTGTCCTTTCTCACAATGGTTTACAGGGGGACAAAGGACTCCCAGGAGTTATTAGGGGAAGAGCGAGCTTAAAACAGCGAGTTCAAACAACACTCACTTTGCGGGAAATGCGACAAGGAAAGTTCAAGCAGAGCTACATTAGTCTCGCTAAGTCGCTGTCATACGGGACTCCCCAGTCCATCTCGGAGGAAACAACGCCGGGGCTCGTTAAAAAATGGAGCCGCGGAAGGCACTGGGACAAAAAGATAGGCGGGTCGAACGGCACGCGCTCAGCGCATTCGCATTGTCACCCATCGGCAAAGTCGACAAAGTGTCTCTGCCTATCCAGCAAGTGGATACAATCATGGAGCACATTCCCCATCTGCAGCCACAGGACAAAAGAACCTGACAGCTCAGGGGTGTCCCATTGCGAAGGAACGGTGCCAAATGGGGAGCGGATAGTAACAGCCAGGTCCAATAATTGCTTACAATGTCTTTTTTTTGTAGTTAATTGAATTTCCAAGGGCTTGGTGCACTTGCTCGGTGGTGAACAGTACAGCCACACAGTCTCAGGGTTATGGGCTTTGATTCCTGCTTCGTTCCCGATGTGTGTGGAGTTAGCATGTACCAGTGGCACACGCTTAACCTGCCCGTGGTATGTGTGAGCATGCGCCTTTCACTCCCCCCGTACTGTACCTTTATGATGCTCTGAGCTTGATGGAAAAAGCTTTACTGGAACCCTTTACTGCAGGATGGGTACTCAAGATGTTTATCAATATGTTGAAATGTAATTAAAAGAACAATATCAATATTTAAAACTCCAAACTAAATACATGCGTAAATATGCATATAGTTTGGCACAGTGACGCAGGAGTTCGCACAGTTGCCTCACACCTGTGGGACCAGGGTTTGAGTCTCGGCTTTGACTGCATGTGTGTGGAGTTTGGATGTTCTCTCTGTGTCATCATGGGGTTTTCTCTGGGTACTCTGGTCATCCCCTGGCGCCCTGTCCTGGGTTGTTCCCTGCTTGGTGCTTGTAGCTTCTGGGCCAATCTCCAGACCCCCCCACAACCCTGAATAGAATAAGTGGTTATAGAAAATGGATGGATATGTGTATATATTGACCACGCTAAATAATCTTTCTAGAAGTGTAGTGGAATGCTGGCAAAGGAATCTTCCTTGTGTTACGCGTTACTGATCATTGACGTAGCAATTATCTATGCAGATTCATAATAATCAATGTACAATAAAAGTATGATGCGTACAGACCCCACCATCCCTACCTGTTATTTGTGACTACTGTAAAATCGTTTGGCCTGAATTACAAGCAGTGAATGCAAATACTAAGAAGGCTGACCATCCATCAGCTGTGATGGACAGGTAGGGATTTAATTAGCTAATTAACAACAGCTGATTATTGGAAAATAAGACTGAAGGAGAACATTTGGGAAGCTGGCCAGGACACTAGAGGTAACATCCTGGCTCAGTGAGATAAATGGACATGGGGTAAGACAAGCTAGTGGACTTCTAATGAATGTTACTTGGTCTAGCGAACAAACAACTCACGTGTTGCAGTCAATATCATCGGCTGTAAAGACTTAAATTGCCTTTAGCAAAAAGGCTAATATTCATGGTGAAAGTAACTACAAACTGCTCATGCCATTCATGTCTTCGAAATGGTGACACAAAATGTTTGTAAGAGATTTTCACCTGGAATTCAGGTGAAACACTCATCACCGTAGTTTCAAATCAAGACAATTCATCCATATTGCATGATGTCTCATCCAATACAGGGTGTTGCATCCCAGAAAATATACTGCACAGGAAACCTGCCCTTTGCAGAGAACATACCCAGGCAAATAAGCAGTTCACCTAACTGCATGCTTTTCGACTGTGACAGGAAACCAGTGGAGACCATGTGAGCTCTACATACACATAGCCAGGGGTGAGAATCAAAGCCCCAGCGCTGGAGGTCTGAGGCCATGGAGCGACCCGCTGAGCCAACAGGCCACCCATCAAGAAGAATAAAAGAGGCAAACATAAATAAACATTATATAATATATCATGTAAACTCCCCCCATGGATGGCAAAATGCCTGAGCTGACCTGCAACCCCCACAAGGGCTGTGGAAATGGATAGACGGACGCTGTGCAGATCTGTTAGCCCCTGAAGCAAAGGCTGTTCATTACCGAAATCTGCATAGTCATTACTTAGCAGCTCTGTGTAGGTGCAAGCAAATTAACTTTTACTTTTATTATCGCCGTACACTAATTATGCGAAAACACATCTGCAACTCATACAATTTAATACACGTCACCTACAGTAGTCGATGGAACATTTTCTTGAAAATGGCAAGCAGCCAGCAAATGCATTCCAGCCACGTTTCAGATTTTTATGCAAAAAATAAATTTAGCTACGTGTCCTTCCTTCTGAGATTCATTCCTCCAGAGGAGAAAAATATCTTAGTATAAATCAATGAAGATATCTAGACATATCCCACTAAACAGCCTAAATAAACAACACGTCGACACACCATTAAATCGGTTGACCCTTTCAAATTATGTAATATCATTCAGCAAATGCAATATTGGGTTTGACTTACAGGCAGAATGCCTAGCTAATTCTCCTTGACAACCATGGGCATTTGTGCCACAACGGGGCAATAATAATTAGTCAATTCACCACACACATACAAAAAAGGCATGGATAAAGGTGGGTTACTATCACAACTAATAAAAAAGGTAATCAGAACAAATTGTTCAATAGGTCAATTTTCAAAAAGCGAGTAATTTGCATAACACCTTTTAAAGGGACGGACTACTCCAAGCCATTCTGGTAGAACATGCGGTTTGTTCTCCTGGGCTGCACGACTCCCGTGGTGTATTTATATCAATGCGCAGCGAGCACTCAAACGTACTGCTATTTAGCAGAGACGAGCCAATCGGCATGTTTGTGACATCTCATTTTACGCCTCGACCGAGAACCTCTGACTGTTTTGCGGAACAGCTCTTGCCAAACAAAGTGATCACACCATTCGTCCTTTCTCCTCCCCCCCACCCCCTGTTTTCTTCCCTCTTCCTTAGAAGCTACNNNCCCCCCATCATTTGCCGAAGCTTGAAAAATAATGCAATGCAGCCACAACTGTAGCCGGCGCTTCCCCGCGGTAAATGCTGCAGTGGGAGAAGGCCGATTAGTGTCAGCTGCCTCTCAAAAAGTTACAAATCCCACATCTGTAGAAGCAGAAGGTCAGCAAGGCCTTGACAAAAGAGCAAGCCCCCTTCGGGAAGGCCTGCAAAAATAAAAATAAAAATGCAATGAATGCAGGCCGCGTGCTACACTGTGCCGCCGCTGCCGCTGCCTTCTGCTACTGATTCTCCCTGCCCCCAAACCACCATGAAAAATGTCTGAATTCAGATGTAACCTTCTGCAGCAAGAAAGATAAAACCTTACAGACAAAAGGAAGATTTCAACGTAAATAAAACTCAAGGGCAGGAGAAATCCCCTTTCAATGAACGAACCAAGCTATTTAGACAAATCCTACTGGTCCTAAATGGGCTGCACCAAGTATTGCCCGCAATCCCCTTTCTGTTTTGGATGCCTGCCATAGCCACTCCAGGGGTTGATTGACTGGACAATCACGTTTCCTCCGGCGCTCCACTCCTTACACGCTCATACCAGTCAATCAGTCATCCGGAAAAGTGATTGAAGCTTTAATTAAAGTGGAAGAACACTGCGATTGGGCCCCGGCAAGTGTCGCGCAATAAATAACCCTGTGAGCATATCCCGGTGATTAGTTTGGGCGAGAGCCTTTCCTTTTCTCTTTCAGAGGTAACGGCATATATATTTCAGGGAAATTAGACTCTATTACTTACAAAATGAAATAACCAAACTTAGTGTGAACTACCCTCTGTTGTTAAGGGGGGGGGGTGTTTTTGCAGTGCGGTCCGAGTTATAAATGAGTCCAAAACAAAGAGGGTGCAGCTGTGAGCCTTCAAACAAGTGACATGTGATTGACGCAGATGATGGGTTTTAGAGAGCAGGAAAGCGGCTGCATGTGGTCCATTTGTCCACTGGCAAATGCTCCGGGGGCAATAGAGCTTTAAAGAACATCTGTTACAGAGAGAAACATCTCCCACCTCTCTTCAGGAAGACCCCGTATCTCACTGGCAGCATGGTGTAACGGCGTAGTGATAGAAGCTAAACGAGGGGTTACGATACACCCCCAGGTTATATAAAGTGTGACAGGGCGATGGGATACGTGATGAAAGCTTCGCCGCTATTCATCATGAGGGCAGTTACTGCGAATCACAATCCTCTGTCCTGATGGAAAATTCTCCCTGGATTATTGCCTAAAAAACACGACCCAACTAGAGCAGCTGACAGTTGGGTGGGTCCTAGTTTTAATCATGTACCTATCTACAAAGGGGGGTGGGGGAGACAAAATATCTAGTACAAGTTTTGGAAATATCTATATGAAAAAAAAAGAGTGAGTCGACTTCAAAGACCCGAGTCTAAACCTGGAGACAAATCTGGATGCCTGAGGATTACCGCGGCGCCCAGTGCATGCCGATAACTGAAGCCTGATTGAATGACATCACGGGTTTCTCTCAGCGCCCAAGTGCCCGAGTGCCCACTCTGCTTCCGGCTCACGCCATATGTGGCATTTTGGTTAATTACTCGACATAAATTGGCAGAGGACATAAAATAGCAGCAGGTGACACGTTCCAGCCCAAGGCAAGAGTCAACATCAACTGGTCAAGCCGGACCCGCGGCTCCCTCCTCTGACAGCCGTGCGTGGCGAGCAGCTCCTTTCTGCCGTGCCCCTTCATTACAGATCAAGGAAGGTGCAATTAGCAGTGCCCCGCGCCGTATGATAATTACCTTAAGACACCCATTTAACCAAAGAGCATTTCAGATCAGTTATTCTTGCCTATGAAGCCTCCATGCAAAGCTATGCCAACAGATGTCAGGCACTGCCATCAACAGGCCCCTTGGTAGCGGCAGAAGCCAGCAGCACAGCAAAGCTCTGAAATGAATAAAAATGCATGTTGGCCACCAGTGTCTTTTTTTTTTTTTTAAACATAACAGGACTTAATCTGGGGCTTCAGGCCAGTCTCCTTCTGCCCCTGTGCCTCTCAGAGACCAGATGCAAGAGAAAGAGAGAAATTACATAGACCAAATCTATGAATAAATTTCGAGGGGGGAAAAACACACACACACGTGCACATTTGCATCTGACATGCAGCGTGTCAGATGTTGCACGATGACCCGCTCAACACCTAGCCCACGCAACTAACGGAGAAGGCTTCAAAGGTCCCAGCAGCAGAGGGCAAACGGCCGCGTTAAAGTTTTGGTGGCATCTGCCTCTGTTTGCATCGCATATCCAGAATGGCATTTTCAAACTAATTCTGCAAGAGCAAAATATCTATTCGTAATAGACCCATCTGCCGGACACCCACTGCTACCCAGTGTTACATAAATGGCGTTCTGCCATTAAAAAATGAATTATCGGACAACGCCGATGTCCTGCCACACTGACAAACCCTTGTGATATTTCTTTTATAAGCACAGCCTTCATTTGGCCTGATTTGAAGGGAATGGGGCACCGCTTGCGACTTTCATGAGGTCAAAATAATGCCATCCAGACTGACAGTTAATCCTGTATACAACACAAGCACACAGTGATGACCGGAACATTCCTTAGGCTAGGCTTTGGTCCTCTGCAACTGTCAAGGCCGTTTACAGAGGGGAAGTCAAAAATGCTACATCCGACAAGGTAGCTGTAGAAAGGGCCATCTCCACAGGGAAACAGGGTTATCCATTTTGATGGACGGCTGTAGGTCTGCCTCTCATTCATGGCTGATGGTAAATGGTGATGTATTCTCTTCTCGTTATTCTCTGGCAAACCTGTCCTGATCACAGTGTCCATCCTGACAGCCATGCCCCAAATTTATTCAATATTTTTCTCCTTGCCAAAATGGCTCCTTTTTTCATGTTTCCTCTCTACCTCTGTTGCCCTCTTTCATGGCCGGTCCCTGGGAACACTGTAAAAGAAGATCTCGTCCCTAGAATTCTTCTATTCTCCCGCCAATTCGATGTTCAATCTTCACAATGACATCTACGGTGGGATAGAATGATGGCCATTGCGGAATGGCGGTGTGACTCTTGAGAAAGGCGTGAAACACCAAAGATGGCACAAACCACGTTCGATTTACACCGGCCACTGAACTTCTAAAAACGACGTCGTTAGCAAATCGTCGATAAAAAATAAAGGAAGTCAATAAAATTCAGAGTCACTGCCTTGATGAGACCCTCGGCCATGTCCTCTTTTATGTCCGTCACCTGTGCGGAGAACTAACAGCGGCCCTGATGGCAGCAGGCAGGGTCTGGACATTATTTTAATGAGACCTCATCAAGGAGCTCTGTGTTAATAAAAGAAGGCCAGCCAGCCCCAGCCGTCTCCGGTCTGGGCACGAGATGGCATGAGGTTTTTAAAAAGATCTGAACTGCAGATGCATATGCATTTAAAAAGCTCAGCTTCAGAACATGTATTATCCATTGATGAAAGTCTCGTATCACTTATATACCGCACCATGGGGGCCCAAGTGAAACAGTATTTCAATGCACTTGTACATGGATATATTGACAATAAGTCTCCAGTCTATTAGTGAGCTTTGACTAATACACATGTGCTTATAGCATTTGTATGCAGCCATTTTTGAAACAATAAGAAACCTGTTATCAGATACTGTCTTCTACACTAGATCTGTGGCCATTTGTACACACCCTTTGGGTCCCGAAATGCCATCCCGGGATGGCGAGTACCTGAGCGAGGGCAGGGCTGCTGACAGGCGCTCATCGCTTGGCCACCTACACCCCTCGTTAAAGGCACAGGCCGTTTACGCAGCCCGAATGACAAGGAGATCAACCGTCAAAGGTCCATTTCACCTTTAAGAGTAAACATGGCTGAAAGTACTAGACACTCACCAGGGCGCGCGCACACACACACACACACACACAGTGGGGCACAGTGTGCTTCTCACCGGCCACCTAATAACGTTCATCCCGAAAGGTACAAGGACCAGAATGAAGCACATTCTTCTATCAGCTCTTGACCTTCAAACATCTAAAGTGGTTACGCAGTGAAAGGTGAGGCAGGGAGGAACGTCTGAATGGGGAGAATCTGCCAAAGTTAAAAGAGTGAAGATTCCAGCTGGAGGTGGATGTGACCTTTCTCCAGACTGGTACAGCACATGACAGCCGCTAAAAACAAGAGGCAATGGCTCTTCAAGAAACCTGACACGCTTTCAACAACTGTCTCAAAACATGACACATTTGCCTACAAATGTCTAGACCGCAGGAAAATTGGAAAAAGTGAAAGCTAACGCCTGTAGTGGACAACAAAGAGCCACAGAAAAATTCCCTGTGCGACTATTTTGTAGTGGATGTTCCTCGGGGAACAATGAATGAAAATACCCACAGTCCTTTGGTTTGGCTTTTATTATTTGCACTTCACAGTTCAAATCATTCTGCTTTAGTGGGGCATCATTCTGAGCCGCGCCGTGTTTATGAAACAGTCTGAGTTAGAGATTTTTTTATTTGATTTTTTTTTCTGTGCAGCTTTGCCCAACCATCTGACTGAATCAAATGGTCATCAGAATCTCTACCTTCAAGAAATGCCCAAAGATCTATCTGTTCCATGAATTCTTTTACTAACCTGATGCCTCTTTATGTTATTTGAATGCTCTTGTTGCACTTACTGACCCTTGAATAGTCTTATTAGGTTCTTACTTTGTTAACAGTGATATGTGTATTGTTTCAGCTACTCAAATTTGTACCTGGGCATTCATTGGAAACTCAGTTTAGCTGTACTCACGCCTAGTTTACTTTTTGACAGCACGTATGTTTGCAATGTGGTATTTGCCTCATCTGTACATCATGTTTGACAAAAGCATCTTCTAAATATGTAAAATGCAACTTACCCTCCTCTAGGGTTAACTGGTTCAATATCTAATCCAAATTCTAAGTAAACTAGCCGCCACCTCACGCCACTACTTCGGATATTGACGACGGCAAAATGATATACAGGAAACTATCCAAACATGACAGTCCAGAAGCTACAGCGAAAGACACAATTAATGACAAAGGCAGTCCCAGAGTCCTGCCTCATTAGCCCCGAGCAGGCGCAGAACTGGCAGCAGAATGCTGAGGAGGAATGAAGCACCGATGCTAATGGACTAATGCCCCTAAACCTCACTGGGGAGAGACACACTGCCCCCGTGCCATTAGCAGGCCGGCTAATCGCTTGCCGTGACTACACGTATGGGTGCGTGCGTGTGCGTATGTAAGCATCCACCTGAGGAATACCGAGGAAACCGCATTGAGGATGGCCTTTGCGGGCCTGCCAGCCGCCTCCCCCGCTCTGGCCCTACGCGCTGTGCCTTTAAGGTCTGATTTGCATTCCGCGAACAGAGTGCGGATGGTAATTAGTGGCAGTGATTAGCCAGTCAGAGGAGCGGGGGCTCGGATGGGAGCAGATTGATAGAGCTGGCCCTCGTAACCTGCACGGCTGCCGCTGCATCTTAAGCAGGAGGGCCGACAAGAACCGCCAGCCAGTGATTAATGTTGACACAATAAGGGAAGGCTACCCTGTTGACATCCATTACTGCACACTCCTTAACAAGTCCAGGTCAATCCTCGGCGGAGCGGTGACCCCCGTGACCCGTCCCGTGCCAGGGCCACGAGTGCAGGCCTTCCCGGAACGTCAAGTCGAGCCTTCCTGAAGCTACCCTGCTCATGTCTTACAAAATCCTCCTAATAACAACCTACAGAAACGCTACACAAATACACAAACACAAGATTCTAAATCAGGATACAGCAAATGATATCTTCAGTACCGAATGTCTTTGCTCAACATGTGTGGTTTTTATGACTGCAGTGGGGGTGTGAGGAGCAGGAACAACTGACATTAGCCAAAATCCCTACATGTGCCAGCAAAATGTGCACTGGCTGAGGTACTGCAATTCAGGATTCCTACAGTAAGTAGATCCAGTCGTAAATTTTAGCCAGTAAGAAAAAAAAAGCCAAAATATGTTGGAGCAGACGGAAAGACAACTTGAAATGTCACAAACAGAAAATGCTATCAGGAGAAATGCTCACATTCCAAATGCATGCAGCAGCTATATTTCTAAGCATTGTGAATGCGAATTCAGGCTGTTAGCAATGAGGGGGCCTGGTATGTGTGAGTGCAGGCATCCGCTGTGCGAGGTCCTGGGCCATCTGGAGGAAATCGCTCAGGGGGTTCTGCCCCCGCACCATCTCTGCCTATGAGCGTCACTGTCACCCCACACGGCAGCGAGGATTAAACGCAGCCACCGGCGAGCCACTCATCTGACAGCCGATCGGCCTTTTTCTTACCCTGTTGCCTCATTGATGTCTATCTATCGATCTTCTCATTGACCCATCGGCCAAGAAAAAAGGACAGTACTGGACCAAAAAGGGCAACCTCTACTTTCCCTTCCCAGTGTCCATGACATTAAAGCTCAGGTCAGAACAACTGCCGTTACGGAATCACGCCTCCTGGATTCACGTCCTCTCTGATATAGACTCACGTTCGGGGAAAAGGACACTCCGATTTTTGTGTCTGGCAATTTCGAGAGAAAGCCCTTGTAGCCAATGTAGCTGTAGACGTGCAATCTTGAATGGATTCAATTTCCGGCGCTCTGACAGTCCATTGCGAGCGCGTTGCTGTTCAAATACCGAATGAGCTGGCGAGTGGAGCTGGCGCTCATCACTGTATGCCAGTTAGGCGTCGTCAAAAAAATAAATAAAAAAAAAACACACCGAAAGCGAAATGTATTGAACTCCATACATGTCCTCTGTATCGCAGCTACATACTGATGGAAACACATACTGCTTAGATTTGCAGTTCCACTAAAATCAATGAGTCCAGTGAAATAGTGGGAGCCACATTAAAACAAGAAAGGGAAGAATAAGGCATCACCAATGACAATTCAGTTACATACTTAAAAGGTTTGAGAAGATGACTGGGGAGCGGGGCTATGAACACGGGAAATAGAGGGGGGGTCGCAAGTGCTCGGAACAACAGCCTAGCAAAACCCCCAACTCCCAAATCCGGAAGCAGAACATTGCATGGCAGAACAGAACCCCCCACCACTGCTCTGATAGTATCGATTGGCCGGTCGGAGCCAGGAAACTCCAAAGAAACTGGAATAATTACAAGGCGATAAGGCTATCTACTGTAATTAAACACTCTCCCCTGGCAGCCAGTGCAGCTCTCCTTTTTAAGCGGAAAATAAATTATCCTTCAGAGCGCACTGCTGATGAAATATAGTAACAATTAAACAAGAATGAATTCTAATTCATGCACGCTCCTATCACTAAAAGGACATATTTTAACCACAGCATTATAGAACTATTAAATTAAATTAATTGTGAACGTATTTTTTGATCAGTGTAATAAATCACACTTTAAAGTGCTCTAAAGTGATTACATTAAAACCATTGTCAAATCTTTTGTTCTATAATAAGTTTTTTTTCTTTTTAATATATAACTGGCATGTATTTTTTCATCAAAGTAAATAAATCCCTGTGCTTAACGACCAATTGGGCCCCGTTTGCCTCCATGTGTTCGGAGAAGGGGGATGTTCTAAGAGGGGAAAAGCAGAGGCCATCTGACACACTAGCTGAACATAAACACACTGCCCTCTATCACCATGCTTAATGACTCCCTTAAACAGTGGAAGTGTCTCATTTTCAGATTGATTCTACATCCCAAAACCATTCATTCAACTATTCTCCATTTCAGTTACTGGGTAGGTCCACATTTGATATTACAATCAGGCAGGCAGCTAGAAATTCTATCTGACAAAATGTCACCTTGAGCTCCCTATGGTAAAATCTTCTGAGCAGTTAAGGTGGGGGGGGTGGGTGGTGGTATTGGGGCTGTTGGGACCACAGAAGAATTTGGGACCCCCTCAATTTGCCCGGGTATCCATACGTCTCTGACGACCTTGACTACAGTGCAGCGTTATCGATGTGAACATCCATTTTACTAATACCACTGAATATTAAAACAGGTAATGATATGCTGTAGCTCCTCAAGGTGAGAAAAGCGTGCCTGATCTACCTAACCCTCATTAAGATCATTACGGACTTTTCAGCATGTGTGTTTATCATCACCTGAAGTGGTATAAGACACATGCAGAATGACAGACTTCACAAAGAGGACCACGTCGGTTTCCTCCCAACTTTCCATTCAGACAGTTTGCTCTCTCTTACTTTATTTTATAATGTATTTTATAACAAACAACTTTGCTGGGAGCAGTTCAAGATTTTTTTCATTTAAGTTCGGCGCCTATTCGTAGCAGCACACGGCTCATGTTGACAAAAAAATAATAAAAATCTAAATTATTATTTTCTCTGAATACATCTGATTTCATTCCGCCTAGCTTTGGTCTAACAGGCAACAGAGCAGCTGTGAATGCACTAATCTATATTGTATTCTATATATTCTATTCTATTGTATTTTATAAATTCTATATAATTGTAAGTATTTTGTTAAGTTAGGAATCATTTTCTGTACCTCCTGCTTTTGGTGCTGATGGACAAGCTGATGCCGTTATGGGTATCTTGAGAGACTGCAGAAGTGCTATTGTTTACCATAGCTATTAGAAAACTTGATTAATACAGCACTCACGCAACAATCAGTGTAAAAGAGACAAACATCATTTGAAGTGCCCACATGAAAAACACAATCATTATTTTCTGTTATTGGGAAGATTATTATCCGTGTTGGGCGAAATGACATTTCATACATTTATGTTAATTTGCTGTTGTGCGATTGTGTTCCAATGAGAATTCGTCACACATATCACTAAAATAATGAATATGCATTAAAAATCCTCTTTTTAAGATTAATTTTCAATGAAAAATCCTCCATAAATAAATCACATGCAATTAAGTTTTAATAGTTTTGCTGAAATAAATTTCTTTCTAATTTAATTTGGAGGGCCTTATGGTTCAAACATAATAAAATGTTTCGAATCTCTGTATTTGTCTGGACTGCTTAAGGTCTAAAAATTTCAACAACGTATTTTTTCAGGCACAGCTTCAGGTCTTTGTTTTATATTTTTCAGAAGTACAGTTTCAACAAATGATTATTTACCATCAGTGATTTATTATAAGTATTTTGCTTGAATGACAATAGTACTCTTAGACACACATGGGAAAAGTGCACAAAACATCCAACATATTTATGATGTGTGAACAATTTGCCTCTGTCTTTGTTGTAGACACATCAAAATTCTTTTGCAAGGTTATTTGTGGAGGAGATACGGATTCATTAGTATGAATGGGAATTTGTTTTTACACAGCAAATGATTTCAGTCCTAGTGCAGTACTACTGCTGTATTTGTTTCCTTAATGCCATTGTCTCTTTGTATG
This sequence comes from Mormyrus lacerda, assembly GCA_015163995.2. Taxonomy (NCBI): domain Eukaryota; kingdom Metazoa; phylum Chordata; class Actinopteri; order Osteoglossiformes; family Mormyridae; genus Mormyrus; species Mormyrus lacerda. Next base: position 19,205,399 of record JAABNX020000106.1, on the reverse strand, counting down.
GCTTTTCTGCTTAAATGATATTAAAAGGATTTCTACAGATGCAATTTTCAGTTTATTTCCCTGCATGTGCATACAAATTCAAGCAAAATGTATTGTTTACAGACAATTTAACAGGCATAAACAGACTTGTGATGCAGCCACCATTTGTTTAGTATTTACAAATACGGCTATTAAATTCCCTTATCATCCATCTATCCATTTTTTGTAACTGCCTACAAAAATGGCTCTGGAGTGTATGGGTGCAACTCAGGGCACGGTCACACACAGGTAATTTGGTAATTCTAATTAACCTCAGCGTGCTTTTGGACTGGGGGGAGGGCATTTACCAGAGTACTGTGAGGAAACCCCATAACAACACAGGGAGAACATGCAAACTCCAAACACATGGAATGCTGGTGGTTCCCACGTCCGAGTGGTGTGAGGCAACAGTGCTGACCACTGCACTACCGTGCTACCCCTCATCTATATTCTCATTTCATACAGGAGTAGAAGTTTAACTCAGAACTCTTTTCAGTGTAAAGTTCAGATACAGATATTATGTAGAATGCACTGGACTGCTTGAGGTCTAAAAATTTCAAATGTGTTTTTTGAATCACAGCCCAGAATGTATGTAGAATCCATTACAGTGGTACCGCAGAACTCGAACTTAATCCGTTCAGAACTCAAGTTCGAATCCTAAAACGTTTGAGTTTTCCCCATAAGAAATAATGGAAAACCAATTAATTGGTTCCCAGACTCAAAAAATTACACATAAATGTGCACAAAATGAACAGGATAAAACAAGAAGAGCATATACTGTACTAAACATATCTAAGCACATTTATCAAAACAGTCATTTGTAAAGTAAGAAAATAAATGAGTCGAAACAATGTGTAAAGTTAAAAAAACCCAATGTGTCCTGCCCGATCGTCCGCTCCGTCCGTGAGCCACGCCCCCTAGTTATCCTCCTGTTGAATCCCCGTGTCATCAGCTGTTTCTGCTTGTTGTCATTAGTCCTCTGTATTTAGTCCGTGTTACAGTTTTTTTCCCCAGTCCGGTCATTGTATTGTCCGTCTGTGGTTTGCCTTTATTTAATACGTATTGAACGTATTAACTGTTTATTAATAATATTAAAATAATGAACAAGATTTTTTATTTTTAAATGTATTTCGCTATATAATAATAATTACTGTTACTGTCTATCGGTGTCAATGTATTTTTACTGTCTAAATACATGAATTCAGCTAGTGAAAACATGCACGATGCTATCATAGCGCATGCGCGGCTGAGACTGAAGCGTTACCCTCTGTTTCCGCTGAGAAACACGCCGCATGACTCATTTCCCCGCGCGTACAAGCTATCTTAGGTCGGCGTTCACGGTTCGACTTCCGAGATTCAGATCGAGTTCTAGGTCATTTTTTCAAACTGCTTGTTTCGAATTTTAAGAAATTAGAGTTCTAATGAGTTTGAGTACTGAGGTACCACTGTATATAGAATGGCTGATATAAACAGATTAACCAATATGCGTTTCTAGATCCAAAGTGTATAACACTAAACTTTAATTCCTTAACAATCCTGCAGTGAAACCTTTATCTAACCCTTTGGTCACTCTCAGTAGCTATTCTGATTTTTTAGTTTTAAAAGGTTCTACAAATGAACTGCAGTTTCATCTACTAAATATAACCCCAGTAGTTTTATTTATTGCATAATATAACAAACAAATGTTTGCCCATGGGACTTGAAAAGGTCACCAGCACATCATTTTGGATAAAAGCATCTGTTAAGTGAGTGAAATATAAATGTAACAAATGCACATGCTTTGTGAACACAGAACATGAATGCTTTGTTCCAAAAATGTGTGAAAGTAAATGCAGCGCATCACAGAATCCAGCTGGGAAATTTCAGGTTTCACAACGAAAGCCCCAAGAGTATGGAGTTGCCTATCTTAAAGCAAGCAAACAAACAAACAAACAAATTTCATTGCATAGCAGTGCTTGGTTGTCTTACTCAAAGTAATATGAGTTGTCAAGGCTCCAACCAGCAGACATCTATCTGATTTAAGGTATTATTTTACAGTGGACTGGGTTCAACAGGTCAAACCCCAGCATCGTATGTTGGTACAGCAACTGCCAAGAATAATACCTCTCTGTACGCCATCCTCACAGTCCCTGTAGGACTTTAAATAAATCATTGCAAGTTTATATGTATATAAATAAGATGTCAAACTCAAAGATAGTGTCTTAATAGGCTACTGGGTTACCATGAGGCACCGTATCAGCAATACCATTCCTCCATGAGAAATTCCAACATTTGCTGTTCTGTATTTCATGGCTGGAGAATGTCATCCTAACTGCTGCTCCCATAACTACAATGGCAATAATCTGACAGTTAAATACTCATTATACCATTCAGTTACCCCATTGGAAGATTCCACTTACACCAAGAACCAAATGCCTCATCAGTGACGAACGGGATTATTCATGATTTGCATGTATCTGTGTTTAACTTGTGCTCTAATAGGACCTGGACCATTCTAGCATCATTTATGCAACACTGTAAAAGACCCCTCAGCACTGAAGGGTATATAAAAGGGTGGGGCCACAGTGGCACTGGCCCCAGCTGAAAGCTGATTGGCTTACTGAGTCCCCCCTCCCCTGTCACACAGCAAATCAAAACATATCATTGGATAATAATAAGGTACTATTAATATATCTGTATGGAATATGGACCTCGTATGATCCCCTCCTGGCACATCTATCTTTATGATTCTTGTGTCACACAGGTAGAAGAATGACTAATTTTCCACTCTTCTGTAGAGACTGATTCTTTGGACTTAACTTAAAGGGTTAAAGGACTGTAACCCAACCATGGAATCATGTTCTCTGATGTTCTCAATGGACAGAACTTGTAGAAACTGCTTTAAACTGATGTTAACGGCCAAGTGACTGAGTGCAGTGCTCAGGAATGCATTCTTTTGACCACAGGTGTCCTGCTTTATTTGTTTTCTCCTTGAATTCCAGGCAGTCAAAACCTTAGCCTCTGTTCCTCACAAAACATGATCAACTTTCGCACAGTTAAAGCCCGAAGCTTCTGCCAAATATGCTCCAACAATAATTCACTCTCAAAGCCAGTGAGATCTCAGCTTCCTCTGAACATGCTGAGATGTTAACTGTCAACTCAGCAACAACACTTGGGTGGAAGCACCTGCTTCCAAATTATCGTGTGGTGTCTCCTTCAGATACATCAAATGTTTTCATATTGTTTCATAGTTTGGGGAAGCTGAAAGATGCAGAAGGTACTTATTGTGCATTAATTTGTTTGTCTTTAATTTAGATTACTGAAGGATAGGGTATATGGATAAAATAATACCCTGACAGCTTGATTGTTCCATAAGAAAATTGTAATATTAAGCAACACTTCTTGTGTATCATCTAAGTACACATGATGTTCCATTTATATAGAGAAAAAAAAATGGAAACGTCACATGAAAGCACTTACTTAATAAGCACATTGTAACTAAAAACAACATATTAGGATAAATGTAAAAACACTCAGTGCCTGTAAAACTGTAATATTACTTAATGTGTCAAGGGGAACAGCCTCATATAGCGAGCATGAGCAAACTGCAACGACGAGGAGGAACGCCACAGGTGGAAGATCACAAGGAGTGACGGTCGAGTACTTAAAGAAACAGCTGATAATCGTCAGCAAACCCCAGCCTCGGGAATTACCAGAGAAATAAAGCAGAAGCTCGAGGACCCCATCAGAACAAAAAGCATATGTTATGAGGCCACCCTTCACAAAACTTTTATATCCAGGGCGAATTTATGAATTTACATGGGAAACATGGAGTAATAAGTGCAAATGCTAGACCTCTGAGCAATGGGGGAAAAGTCACGTGACCTATTGAGTAATCGCTTGACATGGGCAGTGCCTCTGCATAGTCATATAACGGCTAGAGTACAAGAGCATTTTGTAAGACCAGTTGTCCCCATGTGCTTACAAACACCACAGATGAAAAGATAAAAAATGCCTCTATACATATTAGCTATGTGAAATTTGATGATATTATTGGTAATCAGCACGGTGCAGGTGTCTGACAATGACCGGTGATTATCGCCTTTATCAAGAAGTAGGCTTAAGCTTTACATGAGGCAAGACAACAAAGAATTATGATGAGGTTTTCAGTTCTGCCTCACAGCCTACAGTTCTGACAGGTAAAAATAAAAAACAACAAAAAAACTAGATTTTTTAACTCTTCAACAGATAATGCAAAGTTTGTGTTAAATTTATTTACTTTAAAGCAGCGGTTCTCAAACTGTGGTTCCCTCTAGTGCATGGGTGTCAAACTGCAGTCCTGGAGGCCTGGAGCCCTACACATTTTTGGGTTTCCCCTCATTTAACACGCCTGATTCAACTCCTTGTCCTAATTGAGCTGAATCATTTGTGGTGGAACAGATAAAGAACTAAGCTACACAGGGCTCCGGCCCCCCAGGACTGCAGTTTGACACCCTTGCTGTAGTGTAATGCAAAGGCATTCAGTCTTCAGTTACATGGTGTAAAAAGTTTGAGTTCTGCTGCATGAGACAAACTGCCACATGTCTTTAATTCATAATTAATTCCAGGGGCAGCCAGTCAGAGTCGACATTTCAGGTCCGGAAAGGAAAAATCCAAAGCAGGATTTGGTTTCAACCAATCAGTTCTGTGACTGTGACTCTTTATATTCAACTGGTTGGCTGAAACAAATCCTGGTTTTAATTTTTACCTTCTGAACCTGAAATGTCCACCTCGGTGGTTTTGTTACTTTCAGTGACATACTGGCAAATCCAGGAAAATAGAAATAGCTCATCATGAAATATATATAACGTGCTGTATGTGGAAAAAGAGCAAAAGCACCAGTGGCAAGGTTTCTCGTGCATGATGGCAAAAACAATATATTACAAGATGGCATGGTTACTCGTTGCTTAGCAATGTGGCATCACACTCCCAGCATAGTTGGCTCAGTTCCTGCCTTGGCTCGCCGTGTGTGGAGTTCGCATGTTCTCCCTTTGTTTGTCCGAGGTTCCCATGAGTATTCGTGTTTCCTCCCAAAGTCTAAAAGCATGCTGTTACGTGTGCGTGAGTGTGTGTGCCCTGTGATATAGGGCATCCCATCCCTGGTGTCCCCTGCCCGGTGCCCTGAGATATAGGGCTTCCCATCCCTGGTGTCCCCTGCCCG
>JAABNX020000106.1:19185381-19200102 GCA_015163995.2 Mormyrus lacerda | reverse complement strand
GGTGTCTCCTGCCCGGTGCCCTGAGATATAGGGCTTCCCATCCCTGGTGTCCCCTGCCCGGTGCCCTGAGATATAGGGCATCCCATCCCTGGTGTCCCCTGCCCGGTGCCCTGTGAGGTAGGGCATCCCATCCCTGGTGTCCCCTGCCCGGTGCCCTGAGATATAGGGCTTCCCATCCCTGGTGTCCCCTGCCCGGTACCCTGTGAGGTAGGGCTTCCCATCCCTGGTGTCTCCTGCCCGGTGCCCTGAGATATAGGGCTTCCCATCCCTGGTGTCCCCTGCCCGGTGCCCTGAGATATAGGACATCCCATCCCTGGTGTCCCCTGCCCGGTGCCCTGTGATATAGGGCTTCCCATCCCTGGTGTCCCCTGCCTGGTGCCCTGAGATATAGGGCATCCCATCCTTGGTGTCCCCTGCCCGGTGCCCTGTGTATCCTGGGACAGGCTCCAAATTCACTGTGACCCTTCACTATGTAAGTAGTTACAGTACATTAAATGGATGGATAATTAAATAAATTTTTACCTTAAAAATGTATTGGTTGTTCTAAAAATATCATTTTTCTTCTAGGAGCGTTAACAGAAAGTACTGCAGTAATGAATGTGGAAGTAGTGACATCAATATAGGTGACAGACCCTCATAATAACTACACAGAGCTGAGCCCTTGAAATAACATTTCGAGCTTTTTTTTTTATTTTTTCCATATCAACATTTATATGGTTGTTGTTTATTTTTCTATTACATTTTAGCCAATTTTCCACTGGATTACTGCTATGTCAGGCTTCTCGTCCCCAGTGGACTATTTTATAATTTCTGGGAAACTTTTATGGCACTTTGGCTTTGAGCATTGCTATTTGTATGCTTTTCCCTCATTCCAGTTAAGGTTGAAAACAACTCAGAACTTTTTTTGAAAAGGAATTTTAATAAGCATACGGTAACCCCAAAGGTAATTAGCTTGGGGATCAAGCGCAGCAGCACCGTTTGATTTAGCTCGCATTTGAACCGCTGTTACCAGCCGCAACTGGGAAGTGTTGCATTAATGGAATGCCCCCAGCCAGCCTACAGGGGGCAAGCCCTCCTCGTGCCCCCACAATGCACCCTGCTTAAGCCCAGTTCCTGAAAATACATCTGTCTGTTCCACTATCTCCTTAGATGATGCCTTTTACACCCCCCCCCAATTTTCAATTCTTGCAAATACGCAGTTTGCAAATGTTTTGTGAAATGAAGGGGGGGGGGGCTTGATACGCAGAGGAATCCTTCCATCCGCACGGCACATCCGTGAGCGGCGATGGCACACAGGATGCCGCCCTCGGGGTGTTTTCAGCAGCTCGCCATTGGATGAAACAGAATGGATCTCGCTGCTTGGGCAGACACACCGTGAGGTCTGGATCAGAAGATGGTAATTCCCATGCCCGTAAAAATGCCTTTCTGCACTCAACAGCTACCAGAGGAACACATTTGATAGAGGATCAAAAAAAACAAAACAAAAAATAAATAAAATTGTTGCACCTCTGATTCAAATCCCTGCTCTGAATCTCTGAATGCAGGCTCAGAAAGGATGCTAAGCTTTCCTCACTGGATATAATCAATTCTGGACGATGTACTGCTAACTTTCCCCGATCTGACACAGAGGGTACAGTCTGGAGCCTCTGTTCAACTCAACTTTCAAAACAGCCATGGGCTATTCAGTGAGTGCGAGGAATGTGTGTGTTTGTATGTGTGTGTGCGTGGGTGAGGGGAGTTTATTTGCTCCACTCATGACCCCCCCCCCCCTCCGAGGACCCCGGCTGCTATGGAGATGCACCGTCAGCACCGAGAGGGCAGCACAGCCATCCAGGCCTGTGGGACGACGAAAGGATCACGTGCCAGTGTAACCGGGAAACGGGAGTATTCCTGGCAAAAATGTAAGTGACTAACGGTCTTTGTATTACAAGATGGGGGCAAGCCATCGTTTGCGACAAATCATTTAGAGAGCGTCTTTGGCGAGATGCGAAAATGATGCCTACTGAAGGAGTTCTGAGGGACATCCATTATGGGTTATCTGTTTTTTTTATTCTGCTGTATATGTGATGGAGGGGCGTCTGTGTGGGTGGAGGCTAAGCTGTGAGTGACATACAGCTGACGGAGAGACACAGCAGGCACGGCGAAGCATCTGACAGCTCACCGGGGGCACGCAGATAGCAAGACAAGCCGGCAGACAGCCACTGCGCATGGGGAAACCTCTGTAAAGGTCATGTTAGGGTAGATGGGACATCTCTCTGCTTTGTTTACCAGGGACAGGGTATGATGTAGCCAGGGGCCAGGGCGGCCTGTCAGGCGGTTCTGCTTGGCCGCTCCACGACACAGGCGGAATATTTTTAGCTGTGGGGAGTGTGTCACTTATTAATCTCATCCTCGATGCGCGAGTGACAGGAGCTTCACAAGAACATGGCCTCCAAAGGACACAGACCCCGGGATGCAAGCGGAGTGACTGTCACTCTTGGCAATGGCATGCCCTGCGCAAACCTCTAAGCCGAGTCCGAGCACTACCCACGTCCATGTCCGCATGGACCTCGGCGGCCCAGACCAGCCTTGCCGCACCGATTTCACCAGCCCTCGGGGCCTTCCCTGACCCTCACGCACCGGCACACGCTAGACAGCTGTCACCGAAGCAAATCAGGAGCAGCCATTGTGCTCTGCCAACAAGTCAAAGAAGAAAAAAAAAACAAACATTCCCGCTTATGAACCAATGGAAATATCCAATGAAGTCACAAGGAGAAAATGACCAAAAGAGCAGCCTCACGCATGCAGGAGACTCTCAGAGGCTGAAGCTATTCGTGGATCTCAGCCCAGACTCCCCCCCACCAGAGGTTCCCTGCTGCCTGGGCTTCCTAACGTTGTTTGGTGTTTTGCCCTCTCCCCGACTGTGAGACTTCTCACCTAGTGGAAAATGTGGGGGCGGGCGGCAGGGGCCTGTGAGCTGGGCCCTTGATTGAGTTGCCTTCATTCTCTGGTGGCGGAGTGATCCCTCCCACTGTGGGCCTCTCCGGGTCCAGACCCCACCCTGCGCTGAGCACAGCGGTGCTACGGAGACCCGCTCTGATATCAGCTCCTCCAGAGTCGGCTTTCGCGAGGGAGTACCGGGCTCCTGCTCATCCTACGCTCCACTATTATCCACCAGAGACGGAATCTTCCGGAAAGTGCCAGCGCCATACCATTATACACGGATAAATTTTGTTATCTGTGTATCGCCCGTTCAATAACTAACACGCAAACATTATCCTTTTAACACACCTCATTTACTGTATTCATTTATTTATTTGGTCAGGTGTTTTTTTTTTTTTTACGATCGGGTTTTATTGCACATAAAAGCCACATATCGATTTTTCTGTTTTTCCTTTCAGTACACTGAGAGCTCAGCGGTGCACAAATACGGAACATTACCTGCAGCCAGGCCTGTCTGATCAATGGCTCTAATTGGCAACAGGCTGGAATACTTCCCATAGATGAAAACAATATTTAAACGGCTCCGATGCAGGGAACGCGACCAGGAGAGTCAGGCAGGAGAGGCTAGGAACCACCGTCAATGTTCTTCAGGTGGGAGGCGGGTTTGATTTCCTTTGTTTTTGCTCTCACGAACGCCCCCCCCCCCTTCCCTTGAAGTCTTTGGATGACAAATCACAGTGAGGGGTGAGAGGCTGGGGGTGGGACTACTCCTGTAAACGTGGGGAAGGAAGTTGCATTGGGGGGGGGGGCATTCCCATTCTCTGACACAAAAGTCGGCGGCGATGTTTTGTACATCGGGAAAATAGAGATAGTGAGGATGGAGAGGAAGGGAGCCGACAGACAGAACAGAGGGCGGCGTGTAAATCACATGGATGAATAATACATTTTTGTCTCGTCTAACGTTTTTTTTTTTCTTTGTCACCTAAGCTTCAGATAACTCTCAGAGGTTTCCTCCTTCAGGTGAATGTCTTAAATAAACAAAAGATTTCCCATCCAACATGAAATTCCATTAACTGAGAAAATAACAGAGCTGGGCTGGTCTCCGGGCTCTCTCCATTTGAAACTGTAATCTCCTCTCATGCACCCTCTCATACCTGGGGACGCTTCCGCTTAAAAAGTTTTTAATTTTGAATTTCATCCCACACCTTACGCTAACATTGGGCGAGTAGACTTTCCATTAAATGTATCACTATATGTTACTAATAAGGAGCATAATGTACAAAGGAGGATCCACAAGGCATATTATATGTAATCACCACTATACATTGCTGTAATACCTAAGGTACTACTTCTGTGGTGATTATATACATAATGATTTGACCTCATGCATCTGACTGTCCATATCCACTATTACCGTTTAACTGCCTGAATGAAGTTTTTATAGTTTCCAGACTGTAGTGACTAACTCTAATACTATCTGATACAAAAACCCTCATAAACATCCCTCTACTAACTTATGTGTAAGAGATGTCAGAAAGCGGCTCTGGTTCCCGCGGGAATATCAGCTACTGTAAGTAAATAAATTTTGGTTTCAATATGTCGGTGATCTCACTGCAAGTCGCATTACTCATAAATAAACAACTAGCACATTGATAGGGAATTAGCTTTTAACAGAATACCCAAGGGGGCGCTTCTGAGGGGAAGCTCTGTCTGAGCTCGCCGCTTACATAGTAGGCATGGCAGTACCTGAAATGAAGACACTTGCTTTTGTTGTAGCTAAACAGCATAACGTGTTAAGTGAAACATTTGAGCACATTGTTTTGGAGAACAGATGTGATACGTGCAGCAAATTTTAGATGGTGCTACAGTAACGTCATTCCATCCCATCCTTGCCTAAACTGCCGACCTGCACTGCCTCATGAGGACGTGGGAGTCATGGCTCAGAAGAGTCCAAACCCAGACGCCAGTGGGACACACCTATCGGTGCTTTTAGAATTCTACTGTTACGGCTCTTTGTTTGCGATCTGTACATACACATGTTTCATTTTTATCTCCTATTTAGAGACGAAGAATTGGCACACATGCCTCATTATTTTTTGCAGCTCCACTGTGGCAGAAGCTGCCCACAAATGGGTGAGGTAATTGTGAGGTTGGACTTCTCGCTCTGGCACTGTCTTCTCGTTATCTTGGCTGACCCTCCCAGACTCCATCTTTATCCAATTATCCACCGACCCTCTCGGAGAGCTGAAGTGTAAATATTCTGATGGAGGAGGAGGGGGAGGTTGAGGGATGGTGGCAGGGTGGGGGGTGGTGCCCCGGCTCGGCAGCGACCTGCGCCCCCCCTCACTGATCAATCGTGAGGCAGGGCGCAGCCGGCCAAGGATGCACCTTGACAGGGCTGCTGTCTCGGGAAGCAGCCTGGTGGCTCAGCGCAATTATAGCGGCATAACTCGCAATGACAAACAGCTGCCTGGAATGCTAAGCGCAGGCTAGCAGGGGCAGGCGCATTATATGCGCCCCCCACAGCGCAGAGGGCAGCTCCGCGCTGACTGCCACAGTCCCTTTGCGCCCAAAAGGCGCCTTTTCCAGCACTGTCTCTTGCATCCAGAGTGGACGGCAACTGATCAATATTTTCCCTTGGCAAACACCTGCTCTGAGAAAACATAGTGCTCTCTATAATACAGGAAAATATGAGCAGGATTTTTTTTTTAATGTTTATAATCTCTGCAGAGAAGATACAAGGCGTCAAATATCATTTTAAGGGCTCTGCACAAATATAGTTGGGATTACAGGGGAAAAAATGCTGATGCAATGGAAAAAATAAAGTTTCAGTAGGTGAACTTGTGATACTCAGGTAAAATATGGTACTCTGCCATAGAAGGCTAACACCTTGGCTAGCCTTTAGCCCAGGCCTGTGATTTATACATGTGCATCTGGCTTGAAGAGCACAGGCAATAAAGAAAGGTGTCAATCCTCACTGTGTACAGTCAGTTGATCCGTACAATAGGATAAACTATAGAAACCTTGATTGTCCCTTTCGACGGATTTGTCCAAACCGCAGGGGGCAACAGCAACACATGTTGCAATAACAGTTTGCGAGTGAAAGGGCTGGAAATAATGAATCTAAGACCAGTGTTTTAATGGTCACTTGGAACTGCTGCATCAAAGAGTCTCCAGCATGCTTTAGTCTGGAGGAAATGCGTATCCGTCATTCCGCTGCTATCATGCCCACAGCATCCGTCAACACATACCAACAATAAATTGTCTTTAAAACTTAACGGTCTTTTCTGTGCTATAAGCACTCAGGAGCGCGTTACCCTGGAAAGGTGTGGTTTCCATGGCAACCTCACCTGAGGTGACGCAATGGGGGAAAAAAAACAGCACTCTGCATTTTTGCTTGCGAATTTTGTATATTACTCAACTTCCGGAGTAGGCGATCTTATCCAGAACAGCTCTGGACTGGGATATACATTTGAAGTCATGCCGCACAGCTCTGAGAGGGAAGCATGTCAATGAACAATGAAAGTTCATAGCTACTTGATTTTCCAGCTCAAAAGATTTGTGAAATATGTTCTCACATAACATGACTGTATTACGAATAAGCTTTCCAGCCTGCCAAGGTTTCATTCCAGTCATTTCCACACCAGAAGTTAAAATACCAGATGTGTTTGTATGACTTTTTTATATTTCTTGCTGTAGTCACTATTTTCTTATTGGTATTCACCTATTTATGGATGTTTCATTCTACACTTTGTACATGTGTGGTAATGCTCCCAAAATAAACAGGCAGCACTGGAATAATACATTTTAGGGATATTATGTGGAGCTATCTATACCACACGTATCCATGGAGACCATTATGCTCTCAACTGCAACGAAAGCCCAAGCAGGAATATTTTTGAACCAAAGACACTGCAGTCATGTATATGTTAATAGACAGAGGCAAAAGAGAACAGTTTAACGCCATTTTTTTCCCAGACAGATTTAACAAAAGGACGGTATCACAAAGCAATCTGTATGCAAAATGTTGGGCACATCACTCCTGCGGAATGAGAAATTGCACTATTACTTTTTGTGCGGTGCTTTTTGGGGCTTACAGGCAGACTACGTAAGAGCACACTGTCAGACTCGGAGACCATGAAGGGGCATACAGCACACCGACAAGGCGCTATCGCAGCGGCCGCAACCATGAAAGAAGCAGTTAATTATATTGTAGAGTAAGAAGCTATTGTTTATCGGGAGGCTAAGGGGGGAAAGTGATGGTATTGACACACAGTGCCACAGATAAGCCACTGTAGATCCCTATCGATCTCACCCCCCACAGCACATACTGAGGCGATAACGCCTGGTCGTTACCCTGCCCAGCAGCAAGTAGGTGAGGCCGGTTGTGTGTAGGGATGGGCCGATCCACATTTTTTCAGTTTCGATCCTATTCCGATACACAACTGCCGATACTGATACAGATTCCGATACAAGACCTCTTTTTACTTTGTTATACTTTACATATTACTTTTTTAAGCTGGTAAATACAGATGGAAAAAATGAATGACAAAAAATATTTAATAAGGCTACTACAAATATACATAACGTTCGTTTGTATGTCTTGTTTTAATCGTTTTTGAGGCATTTGCAGTTCAGTATGAATATCTTCAAAGCAAGTATACACAAGTGGCGAATGCTTAACATTTTAACACAATTTTTCTCCCACTGGCGTCAGCGCAGTTATATTTTGTTGCGATAGCAGCCCCTCTTGTATCACAAGCTGCAGCGAGTTCGCAAGACAGTCCAGGTTAGCGACTCCCAGATCATCCATTGCTTTTTTTGTCTCGCACAGTTGCGTGCACTTTGTTAAATGGGATTGTCCATTGAACGCTATACCCACCTCTCAAAATTTTACAAAGATTGCAAATCACTGTGCTACTGGTTTCTATTAAAAGCATAAAATACTCCCAGATCGTCACGTCTTTTATCTGAAGTATTGCAAAGGGTATGCGCATAACGTCACAGCAGGCAGAAGCCACTGTACTCACACCTACTGAGAAGCAAAAAAGCCTGAGGGGTAGCGTTAGTGTTCGATTTGAATGCCGCAAAAAACACATGTAAAATGGGAAAGAGCTGTCGTACAATTGATTGTACAAATAGATTTAACAGGAAATAGGAGCTATCTTTTTATAGAGTGCCAAAAACTAAATAAGTAAGTATAGGACGTGGATCGGTCACACATGGCCGATACCTGATCAGTCAAATAGGTCTGGATTGGCGCTAATAGTTGTGTGTATGGTGGTAGGAGCCAAAGGGACGTGATTCCTGTCACACTTGCAGGCTGAGGCCCAGTCAAACTGCATCACCTGTTCAGCAAGCGTCACCACTTTGTCACCACCAAGTTCGGCCTCTTCATCGCTTCTCCTCCACTCTCCAAACCCTGCATCAATCACCCAGCTCCGATGTCCCCCTCAAGACATCTTTCACCCCACCACATGTATTCCATGGGTTCAACTCGGCCATCAAAATCAAATTTAACATACTGCCCTCCGCTCATGAGAAAGCAAGCACAGAATAACTCCCCTCCTCCAGATAATTGTAAGTGGTCACTTTATTATTCTGCATTTATTTTTCCTCTATCTGGGCACATGAGTTTTTACTGGGTCTATTAATATTTATCTGCTTTGTAAGCACCTTCATTCAGGCTGACCTGCTGCGCTCACGTTTTGAACATCTTTTACATTCCGGAACCAGTGTACTCAGCACTCTCTCTCTCTCTCTCCTTCTCACTGTTGTCTGGGAGCAGATTTGGTTAGAGTGAATTTGTCACGGTGATGCTGCACATACGAGATGCGCGCTAACGATCTGAGCCCTCTCAGCATACTGTGGCTCCGCTTCCTGGTCACCTCCGACTCTGAATGCTCCCCCCGAACTGGAATGTGAGGTGTTCCGGACCCAAGCCCGGAAAGCGTAGCCGCTGACCCGAAAGCTCATCCTGGCAAATTAGCAGTGCAGGCCATACCAATCTCCCTCAATTATGCTACAATACTTGCGTTCTAACCGGTTCTAAATTGAATCAGGGGGCAATCATCAGTTTAAAGGGCCCCAAACCAGCCCATTCAATTCTAACACCGCCAAAGTTATACATTTCATAATGGCTGTCTCTCAATAAACAAGAGAAATGAATTAGATTCTGAGGCGAGAGTACATTTATGCAATTTCATTATGCCCCTCCTGTGCTGGCTGAATTTTTTCAGTGATATAAAAAATGAGCTCTCAGCAACATTCACGGTGAATAAATGAAATAGTTTAACACTATAACAAGCAGAATAAAGAGCCCAGGAGCAATGTCAAACCCTGACACACCTCTCCGCACCCAAGCACGGCTGCCTTATACCCGCGCGCACACTCGTGCCGGAATAGGCGCGCGCAGCCATTTCCCCGCGTCGCGCTCTGCAGGATTGCCCGAGCGCTCGTTTCATTACGCGGTCACCATTACACGGGCAGGAGATTCTGTCATTTCAGGTATCTCAGGAGCATCAGTGGAATTACAGCATAATGGAAGAGGCTCTTACCGAGCGTAATGAAACTATAAGCACCATATGAGGTTTTACTGCCCCTATATTCAATATAGTCTCCCGGAAATCTCTCCTTGTGTTGTAGCGGAACTATTTTTACATTGTTCAAAAAGAAAAAAAAATGATCTTAAGTCGCTTCAATTGTTTTCAGGGTATAGTTCCAGTCACCGGAGTACTGCAATTACTTTTACATATATTTCGACCGCCAACACCACAACCGCTGTCTACCTAGAGATTAACGACAACGGCGTTCTGTAAAAAACGAGAACTCTGCCATCTGAACATTAAACGAAAAGGAATTAATATGTAAACGTCTACTCTGTAGATTTGTCTTTAATAATTAAGAATAATTCAAAGCCAACTGAGAAATTAACATTGTTGATAAGGACATAAGTGTATTTGACTGTACAAGTGTGTGTTTTCCATGAATAATATATGGAAGCCTTCAGCTAATGTTTGAAAGTGGCTGCAAATGAGTGTCTCTTTGGGGTAGCCTGATCTGCATGCACAGAGCTCCATGCAGGCTTTAACCCCTTTCATTATTTATATAATAATGTATTTAGCTCCTATACAGTAGATAGAGTTAATAAGTAGCTCCGTCTCACCTCGATGCGTTTTCTTGGCGCACGTTTTCATGGAAACTGCGCTCGCGGTTCTAATGGCCTTATAGTGCAGAGAGGGTGCCAAACTTTGACAGCAAATGAAATGCATTTTTTCAGCGTTGCTATTAAGTGCAATTCAGACATGGCTCCTAAAACAGCTAATTAAGGCTACTGAGGTATGGTTTAAAAAGGGTGTGTTTTCTATGGATTTCATAAATTGTTAAGAGAATGTCATTTTAATAGCCCGGTAGTTATTTATATATATAAAATTTTTGGGCCACTTAGTAAGTTTCTGTTACCACAAGCTGCTGCAAAGGCAGGTGGGGTGACTTTTGAACTGCGGCTTGCGCTTTCGCTGTCCAGAGACAATCATGCAGTAGGGGTTCCTGTCTATAGATGGCAAGACAGGATTTTCTTCTTATATTACATCGCAGCCATCTGTTAGGCGTCTCAGGAACAGTACCATCTCTTTGTAAGAATCCCCCAAAACACACATTACATTTGCTGGAGTAGTCCATGATTTTCACACTAGATGTGGCCATATATGAAAAATAGGGGCTTTTTTTAATTTTATAAACGAACAAATGGTGTAAAAAACCAGACGTGCACAAGTGTACATGCAGAGCTATCATAAGCACAGTCATTTTCATAGACTTCTCGTCCTTTTAATATAACGGAAAATGGATTTCACGGAAAACAATCCTCAAGTCTTGTTGGGTCATTAAGGATGAACTCCATTTTCATCCTGCATGCTTTCGGAGGGTTTTTCGCTTTGGGGAATGCGTCCGCTTCTCTGAGGAATGTGATTTCCTTTGAACCGCATAAAATGCTCCTGACTCATCAGCTGAAAGGAAACGTGACACTAAACGAGGGGCTTCAAACGTACAAATATTTGGACTAAGGGGCTTTAAGAAATTGGTGCTTGGTTAACTGGACCACGCAATATATTAAGGAGCTACTCGCATTACATCTATGAGCACCTGCACCAATACAGTAAGGAACGGGAGCCACAATTTCCACTCATCTCTCTTGTGTCTTGTTATAGTAATCAAGCCACACCCACACACAAAACATCAAGACGCAGATAAATACAAACACGCTTAATGTTTACATAATCCGTTATAAAATGAGGGTTTAAACTCGTAGTGTCATTTGTAACAACCAGGTCTGCTGCTGTGAAGGTGCTTTAAAATGCTTCGGTTGGACAAAAGAAGTGGCAACTCGAAACAATTCAAGCATTAACATTGAATTAGAGTGTTTAATTATAACATTGTGAGCGGCCAGGCCACGTGTGTGATTCACGGTGCTGCGGCTGCTGGGAGAGCATATCTCATGAGCCCATCCTTGGCAGTCTAGACACTCCCATCTCCTGCTTCCTGGGGGTTCTGTGCTGGAATACCAGCCAGGAGAGCTCGTCGTCTGAACGCTCAGATTCATCGCCCCTCTTTGCCACCCCTTATTCCCCTTCTCCATCTCTAGCTTTGGATGCTTGCTGGGTTTTTTTTATTATTTTTCGAACAGCTTGCTCTTTGACTTTAACGTTTCCTCCTCTGCCTCCAGCCTCTTTTTGGCAGGTGCGTCTGTTAAGATGGCAGACCGTCTTTTTCTCCTCGCTAGCCTCCTAGATGTTTAGAGCGAAGTCTTTGGCAAAAGGCCGTGTCGCTACTCTGGGCTGAGAGGAAGACTGACAATCTCGACCCCATCCACCGTCAGACCATCACAACTGGAAAAGTAACACAGCTAGTGAGGTCACTTGGTAACCCATAAGCAATGGCTAACCAGAACCGTGCTTCTGGACCAGCAGGATGCTGGACCCTTGACCATCACTGCCTGGAAGACTTTAGAGTCACAACCACTGTGTCTTTTATTTGAAAATACAATATTGTCTGTATTGCCTTGTCCTCCTTTTGCATAATATAAATGCCTAAAAAACATCATTATATCTTGGTTCAAGAAGGTATATGCCTTAATGTATATGTTTCATGACAGAGGATGACCTGTCATTCCTGACTGCAGTCTAATACAAACCATAATCAGCATGCAACACATACTGCATGTCTGCCTTGTGTTGGCTGGGACAGGCTCCAGCCAGCAGCAAAGCCGGATAAGCAAATGCAAAGATGGATGGATAAAACATACGGGATGAAGGAACATCAGAAGAGGAGTGGCACGGGCACGTAGGAGACCGAAAGCCGTGGTGGGTTAGTGCGTCGTAGTGCTGGTGGCAAACGTTGATTTCATGTAAATTCAGAACATTATGCATTTATTTCCTCTAATGTGAAATCCCTCAAATTCAACAAACAAATACATAACCTTTTATGATGAGTTATAAATAGGCATTATATATACTTAATGATTGTTTCAAAAGTAGTAAATATCTGATTTTTCATAATAGGTAGAAAAGAACAAGAGAAAAGGCTTAAATTAACTCAAGTAGAATGTTGTCTTTATTGACACAAATTTATGGCTGAATAACTGCTGATTTCCTGAACATTTGTTTTATTATTTAGATTAATTGCAAATTATTACGACACTGATTGTGTACTAATCACTTGAATATTAAGGTCTCAAATTCACAACAGTCAAGTGCATTTCTTTAAGCTTCTGTTCGAGGTTTAAGCAAAGGTCATGTAGCTTTAGTGAAGCTAAGCTCCAAGTCAGCACACTCACCCCAGAACTCTTAGCTAAAAGTCGCCATAAAGAAATTTTAAAAAAATCTAAAACTAAGTATTGAAATATGTTAACCTTTGGCATAACTGCATAGCATGTGAAAGATGGATGTTGGATCATTTATTAGTGAAGGTATCGCGATTGAACTTTGCAGGTAACACATTTCAACTTGCGCATGATATGTGCAACTCAAGGTGTACGTACAAACTGCTCTTCATTTTCTGTGAATCAAGCACATTTATCCATCAACTATGCATTTTCATAATCCTTTGCCTTCTTACCCCAGCGGTTTCCAGGCATTTAGTACAATATAAGGGTGCTACAGAGCACACACATCGTCCAGATTACAAATGTAACATACAATTCAGTGTGGAAAATCAGATAGACACCAAATAAGTGATTATAGTCTTTCACTTACTGTACTGTATGTACCGGATGTGGTTGAAGAACTGCTGTAACCATCCATCTCTCTTAAAGGCAGAAAAATATATCCTGCTATACTACAGAGATGACAAGAAACGTCGCTTTCAGAGGTGTTGTCATTTTGTGGGATGTGTTTATTTTGTTAAAGGTGTAATAGATATGTCAGTGTGTTCTTACTGTAGGTCAGTTGACAAAGCATGTAATCTCATGTGTTGGAGGACGTGTTTAATAGATATAGCTACAGAGCTGGATATCTTGTTTGGTTTTGAATCGAAGCGTTTCATTGCCATATGCTTGCTTCATGTTTACATACTTTATTATCTGTCTCTCAAAACGCCAAAAAAAGCTCAAATAGATGTTTAGCTACGTTTTTTTTTCTGAAGGAAAATTCATCAGGAAAAAACAAGATAAAATGATCAATTCCTTGCTAAATTATTTTGGGTAAGGTGGCAAGGATGAGCTATTCATTAATCTCCACTAGGCAGTGACTAATTAAGAAGGGTTGGAACAGCTGAGGGGTGAGAGGAGCACCGGTGAAAACAAGGCTGCTCTGTATAGTGATACAATAATAATCCAACAGATACAGGCTTATAAATGTGCTTCTTAACACTGATGGCACTTATAAATTTCACTTTGCTGTAGATGTGTGGATAGAGCTTATTTGTCTCAGGTGGCCTGAATGCTTAATTTATAGGATAAAGCAGCGAAACAGTTATCAATGAACCCATTCGTATAAAAAATGCATGCGTTTATATGTATGCAACAGGTGCCTCTGGAAGCTAAACTCCTGCTGTTGCAGGCTCCCTCTAAGCTGTTTCCCTGGCAGGCAGAGAGACCCTCTCTGGGAAGCAGGCCGTGCCCCACGCCTCCTTATTTCCTTGCAGCCATGATCCGTTTCTTGGAGGTCATTGTCACAGAGACATGCGCTGGCAGGGGCAGCGTTCTGCTTGGTCGACACCTTCTGAGCAGTTTTCTCATCACCCGCTTTCCAGATGATCTACAGCCCCGGGAAGGTCCTGTGCGAACCCCCTCCCACCCCCAGAATCCCCTAGCGTCCATCCCCGGTAGCGCCCACCAATCACAGCCCGGGGAGACAGCGGGAATCAAACAATGCCGGGCGCCTGAGTGACACATCAAAAGTTCCCCCCTTCCGCCCAGCCGCATCGAGTTCCTCGCCTCCCTTCCCTCCCAACCAATTTTGCCAAATCCAAAGGGAGTTCCCTAATCCCAGCCTCTGTGAAAGGGTGTTTAATCAAGCTCTGATTAGCAGAGACCACGGAAAGCATGGCTGCTGCATTCTACCCTCTATCCTCCCCGAGCTGAGCGGCAAACGGGGGATGACGACCTTTTTCATTATAGAATTGTCGGTGCCTCTTTGACTCTCTGCTGAATTATTTATTTGTTTTTCTCCTTGTCCGTCCTCCTCATTAAGTCAGCCCATCTCTCCGGATTCCTCTTGTCTTTCCTTCCTCTTCATTCTTTTCATATATACTAAGGGGAAATAAAATCTTAAGATTTTTTTTTAATTCACTCCCCCATTCACC
>JAABNX020000106.1:19151472-19163154 GCA_015163995.2 Mormyrus lacerda | reverse complement strand
ATACGTCACCGGTGGTCCCCCCCCCCCCCACACACCCCCAACACATGGCAGCGGGAGCAGGTGTAAATGTTCCCTCTTCCCACGGAGATCAGACCAGAGCCGCCGGCAGGATCCTTCCTGTCTGGCGCACGAGTCCCATCACACAGCAGAGGCACTGGTCCAGGCTGATGCAGGGAACTGAGCAGAGAGCATCTTATTACAGTGCCGCCCCAACGAGAGAGTTTCCTGAAACCCCAAGCAATGCCATTGTTCCCCATCACTCCACTAATCCTTTGTTAGTACAGTGTCACCGCCTGCCTTAGACCAGCCAAGTGACTGGATCAGTACAAGGTGACTGTCTCACAAGATTTCTTCTGCACCGGATGAGGCAATAAGGGTTGACTGGGTGAGAGGTGAGCGAACGTGGAGGAAAATCTAAGAGCGACCAACTAACCTGCACACATTGCAGCCGCTCAACAAAAAGGGACAAAATATGCTTGTTCTTGAAAATGGCTTTTGGGGGAGGGAGGGCCACGTGAGGGGGAGAAAATGGTGTGGTTGCATTTAGTAAAATTGGACTGTCAAACATTTGTCCTTCTAATTTCCTGGTGCTAGTGGAGGGAACGGCCGGCTGACAGCTGAAAAAGACGTTATTTCTTCCTTCCGTGTACCTCATACATTTTTAAGCTTCGTCTATAAATAAAATAATCAAACAATTATCACGCGTCAAATGGAAATTGACAGATGTGGTGACCTTCTGTCAGCGCGTCAGCAAAATGCCAGGCCCGAGGTGTTTATTAGCACGTCTTCGGCGAGAGAGGGCCGGGGTGGGAACATCACACACGTTAACCGTCAGGCATGAGCCTGTTTACCCTCCTGAGTAATCGGCTGAAAAATGGGGAAGTTCAGACTGGGGTGACTGCTAGGAATGCCCTGCACCCGCACCCATCGTGATGTCCGTCTACGGCAATACGGACACTGTTGTTACATCAGTAGGGTTTGGTGCAAGTTGGATATCTCAACGAAAAACTAGAGTGATTAAGAACATGCAAGCAGATCCAAAAGATGGCAAGGCTCGTAGCCTCGGCTTGTGTGTTGCAGGTGTGTTGTGAGCCTCATAATGAAATAAAGTCTATGTCTCACCATCACGACTCTGTGCACGAGTGGCTTAGCAAGGGTGATGCATCCTTGGGCCGCCTCAGGTGCTGCTATCACAGCAGAACGACTGAACTCCCCTAAGCAGTTCCATAGCCCTCTCTTTCTGCAATCTTTTTTTTCCCCAGGACCCCTAACCTACATTGTCAGTAGCACAATAACTGTTCGACTCAATGAGCAGTGCAGAGGAGGATGCATTATTTATAGTAATATAGCTCATAGAATACTTTGTCGCACAGATGGCTAATCTTGTTACCCACTGGAACCCTCACTTATATCCCTGACCGTTGAACTAGTAGCTGTACTTGTAGAACTCAAAGCATGTTAAATGCTACACACCTGCCTCAGAGAACGAGATGGCTATCCACCCTATGAAAAACAGAAAATGACTGATGAGAAAAGAAGCACAGGCATGGAGGTGTCCAGGCCTCCCAGGGAAGAGTTAACGGTTTCTGTGTAGTGCCTTCTCTCCCGGCGAGACAGGACGGTCTGAGCAGAACTGTCAGTTCTCTCCCCTGTAACAAGTGCTTGATACAGAGGAGTTGGCAGCGGCGATGGATGTAGCTTGCAAAGGGTTTATGTAAAATGACAGCTCCCGCTAAATAAAAGCACACACATTCAGACAGCAGAGGGGGAAGCAGGACAGAGCGCCCCGCGCCGGCCCGGGCATTAGAGCCGTCTTGCCGGATCGCGTGCAGGGACACGCACGCTGGACGGCACCCAGGTCAGTCACGGTCTTTAGCCTCCGCGCGGCACTACACGGCCGTTTGACTCCAGCTGCCCCGGCGAATTATCCACGCACTGTGCTGCTGCCCGCTCCATAAATATATCGATACGCGACCGGTGAAATTGGAGGCCCCGCAATTCCAGCAGGTGCTATAGCTATATAGGAGGCACAGCCTGTGTGTTTGAATCAGTGCTGACTCTTTAGGGACAGTTTGCTCAGGGATGTCACCGCAGGGCCCCAGCACTGAATCTTGCGGTAGACTCCCTTACATACCAAGCATAGCTTAGCCTCTCTTTCTCATGCTCCTGAGGTTTGAGGTCACCGTGTAGTGCCCCTGACCACACTGAGAAATCTGGCTTTCTGAAGGCATAGCACATCTATGGGCTGTCGTTTATCTGGATTTCTGAAGGCATAGCAGATCTATGGGCTGTCGTTTATCTGGATTTCTCTCGATTGAAAAGCACTTCTGACGAGGGGGTTGGGCACGTGTGGAAAGGCCCGACTTCACCTGTAGTCACTCAAATCAGGGGGCTCCATCACAGAACTTCACGTTCGTGCACCAGATGGTGTCTTTCTACCTGTATGGGTGCGACCCCCCCTTTTCATCTTGGTTTCATTTTGGGAGCCATCCATCATATTGTCAAAATCTTCATTACTCATATCAACTGGTGTGAGTTGGAATTCTTTTTTTTTTTAAATTGATTTTTTTAATCACATAGTCATAATATTGTGACATTAATACCTCTGCTACTGATCCCTTAAAAGGTAAAAATAAACTCGGCTTAATAAGGGAAAGAAAAGTGCATTTTTCTTGCACTCAAATCTTTCATGAAAAAAATGGCCCACATATGATTAATGGATTAATGACAATCAATTTAGCCCCACTGCACTGTCAGCCAAACTTCCCCTCGTGCCATTCATCTTAAATCCAGCCCGCTGGTGAACTGACGGCCGCACAGAGATGATTCTCTTTCACCCAGCACTCCTGCTTTTTCACCAGTTAATGCAAGTTCGCCCTTTTTTTTTACCCCCCGACTCCCCCCCCCCTTACTTTTATTCAATCTCACTATCTTCCAGCAGCAGCTCCGTGAAATGCCCAACGCAGCCACAGAGCAGATCAAGCGGCTGCAGCTTGCTGTCGCGGGGCCGGCCTTCTCCTCATTACGCCGGCTCGCGCATTCGCTCTGAAACCCCTCGCTCTAATCACTGCCACCAGACCCCGGTTAAAAAACTGATAATTAACGCTGGGGCTCTGCCTCGAAACGGCTCGCATGTTAAACAGCTTTTCCGCTTGTTTTGCGGATTCTGTCAATGCAGGAAACCCCCCGGGGATCGAGATGCTCGAGCCGTTCCTACAACAATTTCTTTCAGATAACAAACTCTCCCTGGACCAATTGCGCCCACACAAAAATCCCACATCAAACACAGTGCGGATAAACCGGGTCTTTCCCCAGCCAGCCTGCCACGAAAAGGAGAAAGAGGGAAGAAATCGTCAGCTAAGCTTCTCTTTGTTACTGTTTTTTTGTCGTCTTCAATCGGGCTCCTTTTTCTCTATTTTTTTTCTTTGCATGTATCCACAATCTTTCCTTGGCGTGAGTTTCTGCCTCTGCCGTTTTATTTTCGTCTGTCTGCCTTATGAACCACTTTATCTCATGATTTCAAAAGACTTTTGTCTTACAAAGAGTCATTATTTATTTCGCAAATATCGAACCGCTCCTTGTTAAAACTTGATGTGTAGGATTTGGGGGCCGACAAATGGAGTGTAGGGATTTTGCACACCGGGAGCCATCGAAAGCCCCGACTCGGAAGCCATCGTGCTGACTGGAACCCCTGCTAGTAGCTGGAGGCTCACGTTTCTGACAGGAAAGAGCCGGAAAGTATCCCCCCTCCCCCGCCTGTCGTTTGGACATGCTAACAGCGTACAGCTACATAAACCATGGTGTCTTTCGGACAACGGGACCCTACAGTGAAGGGCTACCTGCTCGATGAGAGTAAAAAAAAAAAATAGCATACACAGAAATATGCCTCCATGTATTGGGGAGATATACAGAGGAAGAATCTTCTTTAGAAAGAGCACAGAAATAATGATCCCCCTAAATATAATGCAGCAGTCTATCGGTTTGCTATTTCTAGTTATTGAGAAATCAGGGCACTTCCTTCTGAGATTCTGCTGTGTGACAGTATAGATATCCAGCTGAATAGCAGAGTAAAAAGGCAGGATGTATTATATAATGGAAGGAACGAATGCTTAAAAAATAGAAACCAGATTTTCACTGTTTGCTTAAATATGACCACGTCGACAATATTTCAGTCCAGGGAGTGTGGACAGTGAAGATCGGCATAAGCCCACAATGAAAAGCCGCACAGTGACACTCAGTCACAGGGTCTTGATAGATGCGTCTTCACCTCTGACCCTTACAAAACCCGGGCTTGTCTTCGATCGCGCAGATACATCACCGGCCACACTGGCTCGGACTCGGAGCGCTCTTTTCTGATTTATAGCTCATCTACACATTGCGGATCATCGACATAGTGTGGCCTACCAGCCACCATCCTTCCTAGACTCTGCTCAAGCGTAGGCCAGGTTTGCTGGGAGACAATATATATCCACTAGTGAGAAGCATTATTAAAAACCTTTATTTGTTTATTTTTACCCAAAAAAGAAGAATTACAATTCCCTGTGTTGTTTCTTCCTTCCCAAGACGATGGAAGGAAACTTGACCTTTTTGGCTCAATTGGGTCAAGAAAAGGTAGCGAAGAAAGAAATGAATAAAGGGAATAAAAAATACTTTTCTTACTAGTTACATTCTCTTTTTTTAAGTGTGTAACTGCTACTGAAATGCTGCAAAAGATTGTAAACATAACTTTACTGGCCAGACTTCTTCTTTTTTAATTCCAGTAATTTACCGCAACTATATGGGTTACTACGAGATGACAAATGAATCTCATTTGAAAATTAAATCAGGAGGATTTGCTTCGCTTATAAATACGAGAAACAGGCTAAGTATTCCTAGTGGTGGCATTGCCATAGTGCACCTTAGGCCCAGTATCCAGTAACCGGAGCAGACAGTAACTGGCACCAGAGAAAACGGGGGAGGCTCGTGTTTCCCAGGGATGTGATCAGCGCTGGTGTGGAGAGGCTGGTGTGAGGCCAAGTGTGTCCATGAACGAGGAGCACCTCAGTCCTGGCGCGGTCCGGCCGAGCAGGCCGTTTCTGCCACTTATTATGCAGTGTACTGCACGCTGGAAACTTCTCGGAAAATCTGTTGCCCCTGCACTCGTGTCAAAATTGTGTCTGTCCTCATAATGGTGCAGGAAGCCTCGATAAAGCAGGACTTAAGCAGGAGGCAGGACATCTGACGATCAGTGTCTGCTTTGTCATCCTGCCATTTCAAAACGGGAGCTTTTAAACAAATGGATCAGCTGAAGTCCATTCCTAGGCAACGATCTATTTTTACCACAAATCTGTTTACTGCGCCGAAATGCAAAACATTCTAAATTTGCATGTGGGAATTACAACATATTCCTGAATTTAGTAAATATATACTTACTGAAATAACACTTGTTTCTTGCATTAATAGCATGCAAGAGATATTCATGTATTTTGTTTTCATTATTGCTAAGCATTATACGGAATATAATATTGTAATGCTTAAATTCTCTTGTGGAAATATGAATCTATCAATATAATATCAAAATAGTAAAATAAGATTCATGAATTAAATATACCTATCGTTAAGGGACAACAAATATTTTACTGCTGAAGAATGTATTAACATTACATTCTTTTACAATTGATCTTATAGAGGCAATTCAGTGCTCAGAGTTTATTCAAGTACCCATTACAGAGTTAATAAAGCTACATTTACACAAATGAAATTTCAAGAAGTAATTATAAAAGTTTCATTGTGTATGGCACAATAGGGTCGCAGCAACTGGCCTGTAGCGTCTCCTATTAACCCCCAGCCCGTCCTCAGCTTTCACACCTGCCCACCAGACGTGTCGGACGCGTGACGGAGCCGTGCAGCTACGTGGCGGCGCGGCCCCTCTACTGTTTATCTGCGTTATTATGAGTGGCGAGAGTCACCCACTACAGGCAGCCCTCCTCTTCATTGTCACCCTCGCATAATAAAGATATACATACTGGCCATCATTTAGTAATGCCAAACATCTTATTATATATATATAATATATATATATATATAATATAGCATATAATATATATATATATAGCAAGTGTTTTGCCTGTATCTCATGACACCAAAATGCATAATTAGTGAGGTGACAGTGGTAACAGGATATATCTTTTGAAAGTCTAATTAGTATATACTGAAACGATGACTAATGGATCGTATGCACTGTCAATATGCTAAAATCAAAATAATTAGGAAGCCATGTATAGGAACATCAACACTTCCTGACATCTGTGATCCCACTGCATGCAGCGGTCGCATGTTTTCCATACATCTAAAGGTGGTCATTTCCTCAACTGTGCCAGAGCACATCAGCATTTCAGCTGCGAGTATCCAATAGGTGGATACTAGAAAGGTTGGCACAGACTGTACACATAGTTTGTTTTGAATTATGTAGCTTTTAAGTAAAGATAGCCAACACAATGACCTGTTATTTTTAACGCATGACTTTGTATATATATATATATATATACACTTTTTATTTTTTGGATGCTATTCAATAGGCCAATTTTAGGCATCCCGTTACTCTGTCAGTCCGAATGGGACTGTAGCCACTGATTTTAGGCCATATTAAAAATTTGAATGGCCATGCATATAACCATGCATGAAAAAATGTATAGAAAGGCATATCCATCCTACGAGCTGTAATCTTCAGGTAACATACATGGGTAAATCCTTATTTGTTTGTAACACACAAACACACACAGCATTTGGCAAAATTATAAATTTAGAAACATTAAATCAGAGCTGATAAGATAAGAGAAGCATCTTTAGAATGTGACTCCAATGTGTAGCATTTTAAGTGTCATTTGGAAAACTCTGTTTTTTTTTCCTGTACGGTGGTGAAGGCCCCATGGTAGCCTCTGCTATATTCAACACATAGTAATTAAATAAGGACTTAAATAATAAACTGTTAAGTCAAAATAAAAATGTAAACAAATATTATTAATCAAGAGAATCAAGGTAACCCAAGAACAATATAGTCAAGGCAGAGTTCCATATTTGTATAAAAGTTTTCCTTATAAAACCTGGAAAGCCATTTCAGTTTGCTTATAACCAATTCTAGCACTTTAATCAGAAATTAAGTCATACATAAATATCTCTGTGAACATATTTTAACGTAATTTAAATGGAAGAAAAAAGTTTGTGGTAATGTCAAATCGATTTAAATTTAATATATTCAATATTTATAAGTTTTATAAATTTAACGCATAATTTTCCTACACCTGTTTTATTATTATTATTTCCCAGTGATTCAGCTCTTTGCCTAGTACACTTCATACAAGACATCAAAGCTGCAAACAAAGCAGCAGAAGTAAAAAAGCAAAAGCCACGCTCTAGACACCGTCACAACAAGTTTACAGCCCGATGCCTTCCTGTTCAGGGCAGTGGCGCGGCAGCCTTCCCCAGCACGCTGTACCAGCAAAGTGCCACAGGGAGACCAAGCGGCCAGTCCAGACCGCTGCCTGCTCAGGCACTGATTACACGTACACTGGTACAAACACACGCGCACATACATACACTGCATACTGTATATAACCACTTGATCTTTGTCATCAGACTTAAATAAAACACTGAACTGTGCTGGGACACGCAAACCTCTTATGCAATAAAAATGACTTGATTATTCAAATGTATTCAAATACATTGATTCACTGTTTCTCTGTGCTGGGGTATGTCAATGTGAGATTTATTATTAATATTATTTTTTTCATATTTTGGCTCACTTTAGTTACTACTAACAGGACCACAGCACAGAATTCCTACCTGGAGCCCACTGAAAGCCGCGAGTGAGGATGTGCTAATGCTTTCATACCAGGCTGCTTGTTTGGGTTGATTCTGACTTCGTGGCTAATTTGTAGTCTCTGAAAGCCAAAACAATGACACCCAATCACAGCTGCATGTGTTCCTAATGATCAACATGGAAGGGGAGCAGGTCTGCCTGGTAATACCGGTTCCTGCTCACAGAAGTCCACTCTGGGGTTACTGCGAGTGGTCAACCTGTGCAGAGTCACTCCATGGCTTTGCAGTCAAGGCTGTGTCATCATATTATGCTCCTTGTGAGGGAAAGTGGAAGTGGAGGCTACTTCAAGCGAAAACGCAACTCAACGGCAAGTTAAAATATAACAATTAACCTTAGACTATGTGAAAACAACAGTGTCAAGCTTCCACTGTGGTTCAGTGAAAATTGTTGAGAGAAGGTAGAAAATACGAAAGAGAAACTTCTGCTCTCTGTCGGTACGTAGCTGTGCTGTCGCGCTACGGTAGAATTCCCCTGCATCTCTTCCAACGACACTGGATATCCTACCACATGAATCCACATATTCTACTTCCCATTGGGATGTACTGTACCTCCATCAGGCAAAAATGCATCATAAAATTGGTCCGTCAAGTAAATATTTTGCTCCATGTACATGTATAACCTTCTTCATAACAAAGAGAATTATACAGATTTGTTACATGCATAGTAGTTTGGCTTCCAATCAAAAAAAAAGGCAAAACTATATTATAAAAGGACTTTATTGAATCGGTATGTACAAGACGTGGCATAAATTTAGGGGTAATAATAAATATATAAATTACTTCTATTACAGCCACTTCTACTATTACCAATAAAAATATTAATAATAGTAATGATAATGATAATAATAGACTAAATACAGACTGACATTGTCCCCTGAAAGGTTTGTCCCAGAGCATTGGATTCAGTACACCAGAACTCTTGTTTGTTTCTCCTGACCTTGTAGATGTTTTCAGCAGTTATAAGTCTAAAAGCTCCCAGCACAGTACGACAGAGTACGGCGTATAAGCATACGTATGAAGGAAATGCGTAAAATATCATGGAAAGTGCAATACTGTGAATAAACGTCCACTTTTGATTAGTTTGCTTGCTGTAGTGTGTGCACAGAAGTGTGTGCGTGTGCGCGTGTGCCCGCTGGTCTGGTTGGAGACGTGAAGGACTTGTGTACTTACGGTCACGCTCGCGTGTCAGTCCAGTCCCACGCAGTGTCAAAGCCTCATTCTTTCAGCTGGTATCCCTGGGCTGGCCAGCGAAGGGAGCTTCTTCTCTTCTTCTGCTGAAGATGTTAGTGGGGGGGGAACTGAGTGAGCGAGAGGGAGATATAAAGAGAGAGAGAGAGACGGAGAGAGAAAGAGAGAGTGAGGGAGGGAGAGAGAGAGAAAGAGAGAGGCTTGGGGTGGCTTGCGATGCGATTTGCCTGCCAGTCCAGGAGAGGAAGTGCTGGCTTCAATGGTGGCGGCTGAGCCTGCTGCGAGCGCGTTTGCACATAGCTTAGAGCCAGCAGAATCAGGCACACGCAGCTACCTCACGCAGAAAACACGCACACGCTATGCTTACTCGCCTGCTCTGCTCACACTCTGAAAACATCACAAAGACAGTGAGGGAGATAGAGACTATGTGTGTGTGTGTGAGAGAGAGAGAGAGAGAGAGAGAGAGAGAGAGAGGGGCTGGAAGAGAGCGGGGGAATGATATCAGGAGAGAGAGCTTTTCTGACAGTCCCTAGCAAAAGCTCCTCCTTGGCTCTCCCCACTGTACAGGCTGACAGGTGCTGAACGACAGCAGTGTCAGGTGATCCTCCCCCCTTTAACCATGCTGCTCCTCTACTGCACATATACATTTTAGTCTTTTCTCAACGATAAAACAAATGCTAAACCATTCTCATCCTCAGTTCTCTCTCTCTCTCTCACACACACACACACACACACACACACACGCACTAGCATGCAAGCATGAATGTCCACTCCCCGCCTTCCTCATCCCTGTGACCCTCCCAGCAGTGCGATGGCTGTCGTGGGGGCTTAGACGGGGCTCAAAGCTGCCTCCCGCTTTATCGCATCGTGTTTAACTGGTGCTGTAATCAGAAAACACAGCTGAGCTCCATTAAAACCAGCAGAATAGAGCATAATGAGGCGTCTGAAGCATTCACAAACTATTCCATGTTATTGTTGCTTTTATTACTACAAAATTAAATATTATTATAGAATTATTATATTACACAAAATGAAACACCAAATTAAGAACTGCATTGATAGTTAATTGATGTCTTTAGCCATGGAGATCGATATCTTCTTTATTTGGTATCACAGGTATTCACATCAGAAGAGGCCCAACCTGGTCAGCAGCCTGAGACCATCGCAGTCGCCGGTCTGTGATTCTCTGTCCTTCACCACAAACGAGTACACTCCACCAAATTCAATTATATGAGAAATTAGCAATTAGATCACTGTTATGATCTTATAACAATGATCTAATCTGTAATTCGTTAGCTGCTGCTCCCCCGGGGTCCTGCCTGATGAAGTGTCTCTGCGACTCCTTGGCGTTCACCGCCATGGCCTGCACATTAAACACTCCATCACCCCAGCCTGCCCGCTCCCAGCGTCGTCCTCCCCAGGCCCTCCTCTTCCCTTGAGCGAGTCCCGACACACGCTGTACCATGGACCTGCTTTTCACATGCGTGAGGATCCCCCTCCAAGACCCCCCGTCTGCCATTTGGACAGACAATGAAGAACTCTTCACTCCCATGGGACCCACTTGCCACTTTTACTTCCTTAATTAAATTCCATCTCATTAGTGGGTACGAAGGACAGCTGACACACCCCTGATCTCCGCAGGGTGGCGGGGCTTGGAGTCACATCCGGACAGGAGGCGGGAGTCCAGCCTGGTTCGCTGCTCTTTGAATGGACCTGTGACCTTCAGACCTCTGGGTGTCGAGGAACGCCTATGCCGTGTTGGGGCGAGGCCTCGCCCATGGGGTGCCAGGGTAGTCCTCGTCAGGCAGCGCCAGGCCATCCTTAACACTGTGCTTGCACTTAGTGAATCAGCCAGATGGTGCTGACCTGGGTCGGGTAATGCATTGTGCAGGGGCCCTGGCTACAGGTGACTGTCTCCGCTACAAGGCTGCGGAGGCATTGGATCATTTCACTAAATCCATTTCTTTTCTAAATGTTTCTGAAATCAGACTTTGTTTATTCAGTCTCTATATCTGTTGGTTGCTAATAGGCTTGTTACCTGGCAACATTTAATACTATAGAGGATATTAGCACAAGTGGCGTATATTAGTTCAGGTCCAATTACAGCCTCAGAGACACAAATTTGCAAAGAAGTATGACCCACACACACACACACACACACACTTATATACACACACACAAACAGATGTGCATTCATATCCTTCTGGGGACCGTCCATTCATTTCTATGGCCCTAATTCCAGCAATGACAACTTTAACACCTACCCAGCCCTAACCTTAACCACAAGTAATCCAACAAAATATGAAACTTTTGTCATTTTATGTTTTTTGACTGCATTCACAGATCTTTGTAGGAACCTGAAAAATTATCCCCACAATATCAAAAAAGAAGTTTTTATCGCATTTGTAATATTAACCTATTCCACACACATGCACACACATGCAAACACGCACACACACGCACAATGTGGCCTGATTGCTGCGCTTCGCTCATTTAGTGCTTCTGGAGAAGTCCACAGCGGTCACAGTCACATCCACAGCGGTCACAGTCACATCCACAACGGTCACAGTCACATCCACAGCGGTCACAGTCACATCCACAGCGGTCACAGTCACATCCACAGCGGTCACATTCACA
>JAABNX020000106.1:19128821-19151372 GCA_015163995.2 Mormyrus lacerda | reverse complement strand
CGGTCACAGTCACATCCACAGCGGTCACAGTCACATCCACAGCGGTCACAGTCACATCCACAGCGGTCACATTCACATCCATTGCGGTCACAGTCACATCCACAGCGGTCACAGTCACATCCATTGCGGTCACAGTCACATCCACAGCGGTCACATTCACATCCAGAGTTACTCACGGCCTAAAGTGTGATACCTACCCCCCACCCCCCCTTTCCCATGCTGCAAACAGGCACCAGACGCAGGTGCTAGATGCCTCCATTACTGCAGCGCCACCAGTTCCAGGGCCTGAAGAGGCATTGTCCAATTTTTGCCACAGAAATAACAATAAGAAGAGTAATGATAACAGGCTGCAGGTTCTCTGTTTGCTAATTGGCTTGTTTGCTGCAGCTTCCACTCGGAGGGTCATGGGATTTTGTGGGTGGCATCTGTAAAGAGCTAATCATTTCTCCCGGCGATATCTTCACTTCAAAAAGACTTTCTCTCAAATTAGTAAATAACAATGATAACCGGGAATCATTACAATTACCAGAAACAACAATGAATTGTGAAATAAATAAATAAACTGGCGTTTTTGCAGCACAGTAAAAGGGGACTTTCTTTAGTATGAAGAACGCACTGGTTACAAGGAGACTGACTGTCAGATTGCAGGTTGGTGGTACCACCTTTTTTTCCAGTGCGAGAAATGCTAGCGAGAGCAGTGGAGGGCAGACAGACTGTTAGCCAGGTTAACCTGCAGTGGAAGCCGCCTCAGCACGGGTTGACCTGAAGTGCGGTTAAAAAGTGGGGAGTATCTCTCGGCCTGCGGCTGGGTTTTTCAGGAGTGTCAGCCTCTCCGTCATCCAGCCGACCACGAGACCTGGAGCGACATCCAAGCCGTCATGGGCTTCCAAGTGGTGGCAGCCAACCAGGGAGCAGGTCATGGTTTAACATCTCGAGGAGGAGACGCATCAGCCTGTGCACAAGCACACTGCTTGTGAGGTGCATCTCTCTCTCCACCTGGTGCCATTAAGGATGGCGGCCGAGCAGCCAGGGAGAGAGGAAACCCTGAGGCAGGGTGCTTCCTCCACTGAATAGGCTTCAAGCTGGGGTGTCGTCTTTTGACTATTTGCGAATGCATCAATGCCTTATACATTACAGGACTGCCGGTGTTGCCCATTTCCTGATGATGTCCTCCTTCTCCATTAGCCTGTGTCACATTCTCCGCAGCGCGAATAAGCTCTTTAAGGCCAGAGGCAAATTACCTCTGCAGGACGCACTACCCACCTCCCCCCCCACCCCCATTTTCCTCTCTTTTCTTGCCCGAGCCTGAGATTATAACAGCGCATTGCACAGGCAATCACTGCAATTCAACGTTAACAAATCAAATGGTTTCCGCTGGCTGTGTCACTAGAGTTCACATTGCCCGAAATGCAGGAACCCCCCAGTGCAGGCTGTTTCTATTCCGGTATGGACAACATGAGGAGCTACTGTGGGATGGTGGGGGCTGTCTGCTGCAGACCTCCCACCCCCCCATACATACAGGCACACATACATACATACTGACAGACAGACATACATACAGGCACACATACATACATACATAACAGCCCATTAAGAGAATTTACCGGAGACTTGGTGGGTCTAAAGATGCGTGACCCAGTGTAAGCCCGAAAGGCTCCCAAGTCAAATGGTCAAGTGACTTTTTAATTCTGGGGGTGGACTGTAAGATGCGCTTATGGGAGGTTTCCAAACCAGCATACGGTCTTTTACATTCCACCTCATCTGTAGGAAGATGCTCGGCAAGGAGAGAGAGAACATGGTCAATATCTCCATGCCTCTGCCTTTGCGCACGTAGCTGTTGTCTCGGCGTTGTGGTGTTTGTACTCAGCTCTGGTAATCCTATCCTCTGTTCACAGCACTGTATACAGAACGGGCTGGAGCAAGACCTACAGGTCACTGGCGAATAGAGATATAAATCTCAGGTAAACACACACCCACATACCTACATACCTAGAGACTAGTGCTCGCGTGTCAACTATGACCTACAAATCGGGGATAATAGGACTGCACTAAAGGAATCTTATGCCGATGTTAAACCTGAATTGTCTTGGCTCTTGTTACTCTATAAATGTTAGTCTTATTAATGCAAATATTATGTTCATTTCACTGAAGTCCCCTGCTAATGCACTGAATGGGTTTGCTGTGTGAGGGGGAAAGAGTCACTTTTACAACAAAAATCCAGATATAGACTCAAAAGGTATAAAACACAGCAGGAGTAAACACTGTCTGCATATACACTATTTGGCTAAAAGTATGTGCACCCCCCCCCCCCTTTTAATTAGATGAACTGGCTAATTAAACCACACCCTGATGGTCTATAATTACGTGTAGCCATGCAATCTTGAGCTATAAACAGAATGGGTGGTGTACAGAAGAGGCCAGCAACTTGGCACCATCATAGGACACCATCTTTCCAATAAGCCAGTTTGCCACATTTCTGCCCCGCTGGAGCCGTCCTGGTCAACCACACATGAAGTGACTGTGAAACATGTAAGTGCAACTTCAACTGGCCAGTAGGTTCAGTTGCCAACTTGAATGACAGCAAATCCCACCAGCAATGCTCCACCATCTAACACAAAACCATCCCAAACAAGACGAGGCTATTATTGTAACAATGAGCAGAAAAATACTTTTGACCATATAGTGAATATATGTGTAGTTTCCACAGTCCTGAAACCTGAAAGTAATATCTTCATTACTATCTATTCATCCCAGCTGTCTTTTATTCTGTCCTGTCAGGATAACGAATACCGGTCAGTCAGCAGTTGCATGGCTGTTAGCGCTTCACCATCAGGTGCAGCCAGTTCTGACCCTGTGCTGGATGCTCTGTGCAAACAACATGGCATATACTTCCGAAAATGTAGAACTCTCAATAACAATGTTTGTGATGGAATCTGATGTTATCTAAAGACATTTAACCACAACTTAAAATAGTAAGAAAATCAAGGTCAGCATGGATGTGAGGATCTGATTAGTCTAGATCTCCAGGAGGAAGAAATAATTAGATACATCAATCTGTACCTTTTAAATGAGTTAGAAGGGGAGTGGATCATAACGTACAAGTCTGATCATCCAACTCTTCTTTCTTTAATTGCACTTCTGACAATGTTGAATATCAGAGGATTTTTTTCTACTTGTTATTGGGGTGAAATAGGGCAAAGAGTTACATTAACAAGTTTCATAGACTGGGAAATAATACCTTCACCATACACAACTTTTCCTAACTGAAGATGGACTGCTTATGGAACTTGAACTTGACTAGTACACCTTCTGCATAACTAATCATGACTATATATAAACCGAATGACCCAACCGCATTGGCAGAGTTTTTCAATAATTTTGCTCAGGGAGCAGATACTGTATACCCAGAGGTATAATTTGCCAGTGGTGTATCAGAGCTTTGCAGGTACTGTACTGCACTTTGGAACAGAAAATGCAGGATGATTAAGCCGAAGTATGGGAAGACGAAACTTGTCATGACCTGCTCATCCAGTCCTCCTGTGTGCCATGCCCCCTTCTTACCTCATGTGGAATCCCGGTGTTCTCAGCTGTTTCTAGTTATTGGTTCTTGTATTTAGTGCCCGTCTTACCCCTGTCTGGTCATTGACATTCGTGCTTGCATTTTGTGCTGTGTTTGGAGATTTTCTCGAATAAACCCCCTGTTTTACCCGACTTCATGGCGTTTTGTTCTACTTCCCCGGACGCAATCCGTAACAGAATGACCAGACCAACAACGAAGATGCCTCCTCTCAGAGAGGCGGAATACCTCAAACTACAAGATGAGGTAAATTACTGGCATGGGCAGCCTGAGGTAAAGCCATTGCTCACCGGTTGAGGGCGATCCTAGAACGGATCTCCCCTTCTGAGGATCTGCACCATGCTGAAGATGTACGGATGCAATTGACCCAGCTAAGATGCTGGGTCGTTGAGGCTATGCTCCGGCAGTCGACCATAGACTCTGGCTTCCTCCCTCCTTTGCCGTGTGAGCTGCCAGACCTCACAGTGCCTGCTTGCGGGAAAAAGAACCGGAGAAAAAGACAGGAGAATGTGCTGAGCCTTTCCATAATGGCCATCTCAATCGCTATCTCCCCTATGGCTTGCTGAGAGGAGCTCAGGCCGGTGGTGTCTATGCCCGATGTCCATCTGCCTGTTACTGCTTTGCCTGCGCTCAAAGCTCGCCTGCCTGTTGCTGCTGCATCGCCTGCGCCCGCAGCCTGCCTGCCTGTTGCTGCTGCATCGCCTGCGCTCGCAGCCTGCCTGCCTGTTGTTGCTGGTTCGCCTGTGCCCAAAGCCCACCTGCCTGTTGTGCTCCGCCCCCTGTGGTTCCTGATCCCTTGGACCCTGCCCCTGTCCCTGAGGAGTCCAGGACCATCAGACTGACGCTCCCTCCTCCATCTCCGTGGGGGAGGAACTTGAGTGGGACCCCTCCGGGATATCCCTGGTGGACTGCCGCGGTGAACCCCTCTGGTGGGTTGCCCCAACCATTACCCCAGCATGGCAGA
This sequence comes from Mormyrus lacerda, assembly GCA_015163995.2. Lineage (NCBI taxonomy): Eukaryota > Metazoa > Chordata > Actinopteri > Osteoglossiformes > Mormyridae > Mormyrus > Mormyrus lacerda. The sequence goes on along the minus strand of JAABNX020000106.1, from coordinate 19,146,831 downwards.
CCCCAAGCTGGACCTCGACTCCAGAAAGGAGAGAGGACATTTACGTAGGGGTCAGGTCCCACCTGCCCTGCCCCCTGGTGCCCCGGTGTCCCATTCTGCTTCCTTCTTGCCTCCTCTGGTGTTCCCTCCCTGTGTCCCTTCTTCTTCTTCCACGCCCCCTTCGTCCTTCCCTCAGGCTCCCACCTCGCGGTTACCTAGGGTCCCTCCAGCTCTGGCCTTGCGGTCCCCTGCTACCCCTGCGGCTCCTGCCTTCTGCCAGCCGGGGTTCCCTCCGACTCCCTGCTTCCCACCGCCCTCTGTTTCCCTGCCCACTATTGGTGCACCTGGTGTGCATGCCTTTGGGGTTCTGTCATGATCTGCTCGTCCAGTCCTCCTGGGTGCCACACCCCCTTCTTACCTCATGTGGAATCCTGGTGTTCTCAGCTGTTTCTAGTCATTTAATTGTCATAGTCATTCTAGTCAGTTAATTGGTTCTTGTATTTAGTGCTTCCATGTCTGTCTTACCCCTGTCTGGTCATTGACGGTCGTGCTTGCATTTTGTCCTGTGTTTGGAGATTTCCCCACATAAACCCCCTGTTTTACCCGACATTTTGTTCTGCTTTCCTGGGCGCAATCCATAACAGAAACTTTTGTGGATAGCTCTTTTTGTTGGGACGCCCTATTGAGGTGCTGAGAGATATGGCATGCATAAGGCACCCTCCTTGGAGTCCCAGGAGTGATTCCGTGGAGGACCCATCACATTTAGCATATGAGCCTTTTTTATCCTAATTCACAAGTAAACGCCTTGCCAACAAAAGCCTGATTATATCAGGAGAACAAGATCTAATTAAATTTAGCCTGATCACTGAAGAGTGAATTATTTAGCATTGGAGACCCAACTGCCTTCCTGGGTTGCTGTACTGAAGCTTTTGGGTGTTTCTAAGCTTTTGTTACAATTTTTAATCACATCTTACTGCCCTTTTCTCTTTCCATGCAAAAATGTAAGCTCTGAAAGAAAATCACCTCAGCATTCATGCTATGTTCTCAAGAAAAGCAGTGGTCAACATTAGACTAAATGTATTGGTGCTGAATAAAACATTGAGTTCGCTCACAGAGGAGTGTAAGATTATAAAGTACATGAAAAATAGGACTAGAATATGAGACAATGAATCCCCACTGCTTCATTATCAAAAAAATAAATGTATTAGCATTTTTTTCTTGAGTGTGCAGCCATTTCAGAAAATTTTAAATATTAAATGTATAATGGCTTTCACTCCATTTTCTACTTTACAAACCAGTTATTATTGAGACTTACAGTCATCTTTTTTGTAATAAAATTGCTGATTTACTGGACATAAATATTGAACACATTTATGGAGGAAATGTAAACCACAGACTATATTCTAAGAGTGTCTATATTAGTTAATAACAAACCATGTTACCATTTATAGCAATTGTTCATAATAAGATATTAATTTCTTCAAGGGGATTAATGATGTATGCACGTATGTATGTATGTATCAACACTGAACTATACTGTACATAACTGAACAGGAGCAGCCGTGTATATGACGCAGATGTCCTCTATGGGCTGAAAGGCAATCCCCTCTGGACAGCACTATACTGTACTGTAGGTATTGCTGAAAGTTGCCAAGAGATTAACTGTTCTATTTCCAGTGTTTTAAAATGCATACAAATGACAGTATGAATATAGTTATAAATACTAAGAAACATTCTGATTAATCAGCTTTTGATGAATGTGATCAAGACAAAAAAGTGCACTAAAAATTCCTGTGGATATAAATTTGTTCCTATTTCAGTTATAATGTGTATGGTTTATCATTGCTGTCTGGTGTAACTAGTAATCATAAAAAAGAGGTCATCCACATAATCTGTTTGGATTCAAAATCCAATTTATATGCAAAATACCCCATTGATAATGAACATCTGGACTAGAATTAAACTGGATGAAGTGTGGTGTCAAGTAAGTTACCTGAATATGCGTCCAAAAAAAAAAAATGAGAATATAAAACGAAATAAAAGTGACTGCATGTGAATATGCTTGTGCCACTGTAGCCACTTGTTTATGCCTGGTTCCATTTCCAAGTTCAGCCACTGGAGCAGCCAGTAGCCAGCAAAAGTCTAATGAAACAATTCACATTGTACATGGCATTGTGCAAAACTGAAATGAATAATCCAAATTTTGTCAAGGTAACTGAAGATATTAAAATAGCCACAAAACCGAGAGATTAAACCAAAGGCTGTTCTTTTTCAACACCGGCTCTGAAACACTCAGACCAAGTTTAAGGATTAAACTTATCCAATGCCTGTAATTAATTTAATTGAAATTTGCAGTTGCAATGAATGTTACAAATGTGACATATTCATTTTGCAATATATTAATATACTGTAATTCACTTACTCAAGTGAAAAATCTGACGAGAATATTCAGAAAAAGATTTAAATGCTGAAATGTTATCAAATAAATCTGGAAGAAAAACTGGTCGACTATATTTTGTGGTTCTTAAAAAGCAATGCTGCTTTCTCAGTGGTAGTAGTAATGTTGTTGTTTTGAATACAGATTTGGTGATAGTTTTTTTTGTGTGATACTGGAATTTCCCATCATGAGGTAAGACGGTAAAACTCTTTCCAAAAATGTTCCACATTCCTAAGTGCATCCAGATTGATATGTTTCCTGGATGCTTGGCTTTAGTTTGCATGCTCTGCATTCCATTTTGACACTATTGTCAATTAAACTCATAAATGGGAGACAAGCTGAATTAAACAGACACACCCACAATATACAGGTACAGAAGTATTGGCACACCTGCCCATTACAGCCACAGGAACTTTTATGACATCACATTTTCTAAATCAACAGGCATCAATATGGGGTTGGTCCCCCTTTATAGCTATAACAGCTGTCACTCTTCTGGGAAGGCTTTCCACTAGATTTGAATATGTCTGTGGGAATTTTTGCCCATTCGTCTAGAAGAGCATTTGTGAGGTCAGGCACTGATGTTGGACGTGAAGGCCTGGCTCACAATCTCCACTCTAGTTCATCCCAAAGGTGTTTGATGGGTTTGAGGTCAGGGCTCTGTGCGGCCAGTCAAGTTCTTCCACAGCAGTCTCACCCAACCATGTCTTTATGAACATTGCATTGTGCACTGCGGCACAGTCATGCTGGAACAGAAAAGCGCCTTTTCCAAACTGTTTCTGCAAAGTTGGAAGCATAGAATTATCCAAAATGTCTTGATATGCTGAAGCATTAAGAGTTCCCTACACTGGAACTAAGGGGCCAAGCCCAGCCCTGGAAAAACAATCCCATACCATTATCTCTCTTTCACCATACTTTACATTTGGCACAGTGCAGTCAGGCAGGTAATGTTCTACTGGCATCCACCAAATCCTGACTTGTCCATCAAACTGCCAGACAGAAATGTTCTTGTCGAGTGACAAATCACCACTCCATGCAATGTCTGGCATTGTGCTTGGTGATGTGAGGCTTGCATGCAGCTGCTCAGCCATGGAAGCCCATTCCATGAAGCTCCCAGCACACAGTGTTTCTGCTGGAGTTAATGCCAGAGGAAGTTTGGCCTGAGTCATCAGAGCGATGGCGACTTTTACAAACTTTGTGACCCCGCTTTTAGTTTACTTCATGGCTGAGTTTCTGTTGTTCCTAAACACTTCCATTTTGCAATAGAACCCCTTACAGTATACCATGGAGTATCTAGCAGAGAAGAAATTTCATGAATTGACTTGCAAAGATGGCATCCTATGTCAGAACCACGCTTGAACTCTGAGCTCTTCAGAATGACCCATTCTTCCACAAATGTTTGCAAACCTGACTGCATGGCTAGGTGTTTGATTTTATATACCTGTTTCAAATGGTCTGAATGAAACACCCAAAACCAGTGATTAACAGGTATGCATCACCAGTACTTTTGTCCATATAGTGTATGTTGAACAAAAGGTTGGTGGGATCATATATTCATGTGACACATTAAAGTAACAGAAACAGGCAACACACTTACTTTACAGTACTAAGTTACAGGAACAGAACAGATCATTTAATCAAAGTAACCTTATCTCAGAACAGTCATTACAGAATTACATGAAGATATTACTCAACTGAACAAATTAAATCTAATACTTTACAGGACCTACATACTGTTAATACTATTGCTTACCTGATTTATGAAAATTACGTTTTTAGTCTTTCTATGTTTATATTTTATGCAGTGGTTATATTTTAATGCCAATCGCTATACTGCTGAGAATCCGGCAAGCTATTGTTTATAAGGTCATCGCTAGTCTCTGGTCTGCTCATTTCTGGATATATGTCTACAGCCCTCCTTCCGGATCGAGTCATCTGGACCAAATGGTCTACAGTTTATTATCTGCTATGAGATGGGTCATACTGGTTGCTACCCAGCTACAAACAGAAAATACAACTTACATAAAATATTTTTACCATGTTCTCATTCCTTTATAGAAAAAGTACGACAGCGCAAAGATGTTTATCGCATATATAAAACATGGTAGCTGGATTTGGACCCGACAGCTTGTGAGGCTCTCAGTAGCCGTGGGCCAGACGGCCATTTAATGAGCTCAGCAGCATTTGAATTTGTAGTAAAACGCAATCCTGATCTGGCTGCCGCCACAACTCAAATGTTCCACGGTAAATACCTCTGGGTTATGAGAGGAATGGCTGGTTTGGCAATGGAATAACATCCAATTTACTTAGAAATATCTTTTCAAACATTCAGGTGTTTACATACCTTCTGGCAGTTCCACTTGTTGCACTTTAACCTCCTTGTACAAAGTCAACCAGAACAACATGAAGCTGGCTAATTTCAAAATTATATGCCTGACAGTTTTGGGCCTGAATTAAAAAATATATATGTCGTTTTTATTGTACAGCAGAAATTCACTTATGAAACTGCAAATTTTAAGGCAAAATTCACCAAATGGGCTGTAGAACTTCACAATTTAATGTAGAAAGTCACAATTTAATCTGCTTAAGAAGTTTTTCCAACATACTTTTGAAAATGTAAAAATATATATTTTAAATTACAATTTAGTATTTATTTGTAATAATAGATAGGAGATCTTGTTCATATTTGTTGGTCATGGGAGATATGCATTCCCGTTTTGTTAAGTATATAATTACATTTTCAAATCCCACAAGCTTAAAAAAGTCTATCAAAAAATATACATGTTGTCTGTTAGAGAGAAAGATACAGGCATCGCTGGGCGCCACAGATAGCAAGAGCTGCTAATTCTGTGTAGGAAAGTTTGTGTACTTTCCCTTAGTGATGGACTAGGAGTGAAAATCGGTTCTGGCATTTACATCCCTGCCCTTCACTGAGCAATGTTCAGCACAATGGTTTCGGGTTATGAGGTAACTCGGGAAAACAAGCGCGTCCATTTAGCAACCTTTAAGCAATAAATAATCAAAACTGATACTTTGCCAGCTCTCTTACAAAATACTATGCGTTGAACATGAATAAAGGTTTGTTGGCACGGCACGCCAACCACTTGCAGCTTGTGCTGTTTACGGCCGAACGTTTCGAAAACGAACGAACAACTGAAATGATCTTGTACGCCGACTAACCAGACTGTGCCCGCGATATTCAAATGAATCATTTATGTGTGCCGTCGTCTTTCTCTAAAAAAAATGGTGATTATAAAATGAAATGCAAGAAAAGGACATTTGTTCATTTGCATTGTTTCCTCTTTCTGGTTTCAAAGTGTCGAGTTGGTGCACAAGTAAGATAAGACAGTAGTAATGCTTAAATTTTATAATTATCTAATAGTTTAGTATGTTGGATATTCTTAACTGCCCCTTAATCCCAGTTGCATTATATCACTTCCTGGAGAAGTACAAGTAAAACGTTGTTTTTTAATCCACCCAATGCACATATTTCAACAAAGCAATTACATTAGAAAATTACGGAAAAGAAGGTATAAACCACATCATATTGGCAATGCACTCTTGCTGTGAAACAATGCTGATCACAGGCGAGCGTGATGTACTGAGTTTTGCACCTGCAGTACCTTGGCTGACATCTCCTCAACAAAAACAAATAATCCTGGCAGTTATACATTGCCAGCTGCGATGAATCCAATAGCTTGGCCTGCCCATTCATTGTCCATTCTACAAAAATTACGGTGGCTTCGAACAGCCTAATTGAGAGCACGGTGCGAAAAAAGCGAAACTTCGCAAACAAACAAACAAACCGATCTAATATGCTATTCTGGCATCAGGAAATTTCTGTTCCGCTTCCTCTTTTATAATTTGAAAATAATCTTTTTCAATGATTCCGGTGGTGTGCAGCTCAGCGGATTACGGATCTGTGACTGTCTGGAAGGTTATGGGTTCCAACCCTGTGGCTGTCAGAGTAATCACAATCATATCAGTCCTTGAGCTTGGGTCCTTGAGCTGGACTCTCTACCCCCATCACGCCAGGGATACCGGCCGGCCCTGGCCATTGAGCCTCACTTGTATATCACTTTGACCAAAAAACTATTAAATAAGTATGAATTTGATGAAAAAAGCTGATATGAAATTCTTGACATTCAACAACTTTGTTAACATTACTGCTTGACAACAGAAGACTAAATCTGCCTTTACGGTCACTGATTACTTTGCAAACATCAATGCTTCACTTAGTCACAGATACAAAATATCTGAAGGGCATGTTTTTCTTTATAAGACATATCTCCACATTAATCAATGACATGTGCAACAGAAGTGCAGCCAATCAGAGATTGGTTTAAAGAGTGTGTCACTTTCAGTACGACGGCGCTCACTTGTCAAATCCACAGCGAGAAACTGCCCCTGGAATAAATATGCATAGAATGTGAATAAAATAACAATCGCCCCTGGCATGTATTAAAGGTATGCACTACTTCTGACAGATCAAGACGCACGCTGTCACTTATATCAAACTTCATATCATAATGGATGTGAAGGAAAATGAGACATTTGCTGACCAGAAAGCAGGAAAACATGCAGTGCTATGTTGGACTGTTTTGATGTCGTTGGGAACAATTTTCATTCACTAACTATGCTCACTTCTCCTTGGGCATGCAAGCATTCCGAGATTTTTTTATTATTTTTTTTTTTTGGTTGACTTGACGCTAATATTTTCACACAGTTCAAGCCAATTATACACTATAAGGAAATGGAATTTTATTTCTCACCAGATGCTCCACCGGTGCCCATCTGAGACAACAGGTTGCGCTGATGAGTGTATGTGGGCCAAAATAATTGCCTTGAGCATCTGGTTACTGAAGCCATCGATATAAGAAATTAGTTCCATAATATCTTAAACATTCTCCACCCTGGCCATCTATAATGTTCCAGTCGAAACCCACAGACACAAGCGCTTATGCAGGCACAGTCTCATGCAGACAAATACAAAATGTGTAAATGTAAAGTGTGTGTGTATATATATATATATACATATACACACACACACACACACATACATACATATATACACACACACACACACACATACATACAGCATGTCCAAAAGTTTTAGAATTTTGATAAGATCCAGGTTAAACGTCATAGGAACTAAAAATGACAGTGCAGTATGTTCTGCTGTTCAGTGACCTTAATAATTATCTTGCAATTTTTGATAAAAAGGCGAAGCTCCAGTCACTTCAGCTTGCTATTTGTGACCTATATGATCCTCGTAAACACAAATTTGTATTTCTAAAACTATATATATGAATTATATTTTCTGTATCGCATTTTTTAAAAGACATCTCCTTAGAACTTAGAAAATCACTCAACTCCTGTAAAGATTTTACGGAGAAAAATTCGTATTCTCACTAAAAACCTTTGCTAGCTATAGGTCTCAGATCTTTCCTCTTGAGTATATGACCTACACATACACAGAGTGGCCACTTTGTTTGGCACGCCAAGCTAACACCAGCAGGACTCACTTTTGCCTCCAGATCCACTTCAAACATAAATGAGTTCAGAGATGCCTTTCTGTACACCTCTGTTGTACTGAGCTGTTATTTTTTGCACTTGTGGCCTTCCTATTAGCTATAACAAGTATCGCCATTCTCCTCTGACCTCTGACCTCCCTCATTAACAAGGTATTTTCAGCCACAGAAATGACATTGACAGGATGTTTTGGTTCAGCACAACATTCTCTGTAAACTCTAGACACTGTAGTACATGAATATCCCAGTACGGTGGCTGCTTCTGAGATGCTGACACCACCAAGTGTGTCACCAACAATTGCACCATGTCCAAACATCTTGCTCTTTTTTAGAGGACTAGAATGTTCGCATTAGACCTAATAAACTGGCCTATGGGAGTGTATTGCTGTTATGCTGGAACGGTACCGTTTAGCCTATGTTGATAAGCATTTGGATGCCACTCTTAACAGTATGGATGTAGCAAGATTTCTCTCAACTTACTAAACTTAGCATATTGGCCCCTAACTAGCCATGTGAGATTTACAAGGGCAGAAAGTAAACTGAAGCACATGGCACGGGGATTAGAATGGGGAATTGGTTTATTTTGTGTGCAAGGAGAGAGAAACGGGGGATGTGTGGCATGACCACAGCAAAGCAGGGGGACACAAATGAAAAGGAAAAATAACTACAGACACAGTTTCAGCAGAAGGGGGTAAAGGAAGGCAAAGTGAAAGATCTAGGCGGAGTGCAGGGGGAGTAAGGGGGAGTACAGAGGGAGTGCAGGGGGAGTGCAGAGGGAGTACAGGGGGAGTACAGGGGGAGTAAGGGGGAGTGCAGGGGGAGTAAGGGGGAGTGCAGGGGGAGTAAGGGGTAGTGCATTGACAGCAGGCAGGTTAGGGAACAGGCACTGGGTTCGTTTATAGGGGAGAGAAGGCAGGCAAATATTTATAGGGCTGAACATGAACGAGTAACAGGTGCAGCAAATCAGGACACAGTGGACGTCCACCTCCATCTCCACGCATGTTAATGTTCAGATATATTATTTATTAAGTATCTAAATATTTTATTATCGGTTATTAATAATATGCGAGTGAATGCACCTTTTTTGCACATTGCAACCTAAGTTCAAATTGAGCATGTATTGTTGTCACTGAGTGTGTTTGTGTATACACGTCACATTGCATTGTCAATTTCTAGAAGCACTCCCTGCCCTAGAAGACAAGGAACACCTTGTGCATTGAGTCAGCTGGTTCAAGAGAAGTTGAAAATCTCAAGGTGGTTGCTTGTGGTCAGGAAGGCTCCTATTCCATTCTGTACTGGTAAATCCATAAAGGTCTGGGCTCCACAGGAAGCCTGCTAAAATGTAATCTTATTGTTGATTCTGTTATAATTACTTAATATGTAATCAGTTTTGCAAAAACATGTCAAATGCATAACTAACCAAGCTAAAAAGTTTTTCTACTTGTCATCTGCAGAAAAGAAACATTAAAATATTAACTTTTATCAACCCGTGTAGACAATTGTCTATATATTCTTATATTTTACATTTCATCTAACATTTTACCTCAATTGCCGGATCACTCAGTAGTTTATTTAAATATTACTCTCACTATTTTCGCTTTTGCATGTAGCAGAGTCACTTGTTAAGCTGATAGTATGGAAGACCTTAATTAGGAAAGTGATCTATCGCTGAAGTTAAGTTAACTTCATATAAACTCATAATTACTTTCTTGGAAGCCTATTGCTTGTACTTTAATAACAGCATGTAACAGCTATGGTATGTGAAGAGCTATTTATTTTTAAATAGCCATTGTCCATTCACATTCTGCACATGTGGCTGCAATTAGAATACAATAGGAACATTTGCCTTTAAGACCATCTAAATACCATGGAAACTAAAAGCCCCTGAGAAAAACAGGAAACCCCAAAATACTCATTTCCTAACCTTTGCGTCTATGATGGACCTCCTCAGAACTCTCCTTATTCTTGAACTTACAAATCAATCTAGCTGTCCCTATTTATACCTTAACAAGCCAGCGGCCTAATCAAGGTCAATTAAGATTCATTGCTCTAGGCATGTGAAGGCACATGGTCAAAGATCAGTTGCAATATACCTTTAATTAATCAGTTTATCCCTACCCCTGGCCATTTCCTAGCTTCCTCCTCTTTTAGCAACAGGACTACCAAGACAATGAGCAATGCAGATTGAGGAGTCCACAAGAGGTAGAGATATCCAAGCACAGGCAAAATCCACCACCCCTTGTTCTTGGAAAGTTGTCCCATCATTTAGGATAGAAACTGAGGAGGGGTACAGCTACAGCCCCTGGGTTCTAGACCGTTGCAATAGCACAATTCAGTGCAGGCAGCTTTGGAACCGAGCCAGGTGGTGATTGTGATGTCAGGAAGGCAGGTTCAGGCACATGATGATATCACGATGAGAAGCAGCATCCATGATAACTGGTTAGCGACAGTATCATCATCGGGCAGTTGCTCCAGTTAGAATTAGGTGATGCCCCAGTCATTTCACAGCTGCTACCCTTTGTTGAGAAGCAGGAAGTAGTCACTTGGCTCTGGCTCTCCGTGGGTCGGTTCCTGTGTGATCTGATGGGTCACAGGACAAATTTATAGGACAGAACAAATTCATGTGACATGGGGATGGGAGCATTGAATAAGGACTTTATTAGTGATTTGGGGGTTAACAAAGTGGGGGAGAAGATCAGACACAGAAGACAGCTTTTTTACATTGACAAAAGAGAGTGCCTTGTCAAATGAGGTCACAGGGTCTTGGTGTGTGGTTTGGTGTGTCAAGGCTGAGAGACAAACAGAAGATATTTACATCATTAATAAGAGCTGGGACTTCAGGTGAATGAATGGGCTCGTCGTTTGACTTCAACCGGCCCCAGGACACACAGCCCATGTCTTACAGTTACGTCTGGGACTAGTGGCAAGAACAGCTAACAGCTTCATCATCCCGATAAAAGCCTCAACCCCTTTGGGACCCCAACAGCACTTGTAGAAGGGGAGACAGGGCAGGGGAAGGGAGGATTTATTTCACATAGAAATGACTAAGGTTCTGTTCAATCCTTTGAACACTCTAAAATCCCTAGACAGTAATTCTTATTCTTACTTAGATGAAAGGGTATGACCATCTTCAAGCTAAGCATGAAAGTCTTCCATATGGAAGCAAAAAGATTGCAATGAGTGACCCTCTTCCTCATGATAGATGGAAGGCTATAGCTGCAGTGCAGGTGGAGTGGGTGTTGACCGTGGTTGTTGGGTCTACTGAGGAAAATGGCGGCATCAGAGATTTCAAATGCCATTGATCAGGGTGATATGTGGTAAGGAGCTGGACTTTTTTTTGTTTCTGCTGTTTCAAATTGTCTCTGATCATTGTCTTTACTGTCCCTTCCCATTATCACTGACCAGATTCATGACAACCATATGTAGCCTATAATTCTACCAGGATTGTGCATAATATGCTTTCCTGAGCTCCCCCCATCATATCCAGTTTTATTAGACTTCCATATTCTACACAATCAGGATCACTAGCATTGTAGGCGTCTGGAGATTTAAGTTTTTTTAGTCTCCCACAGCATCTCCCAGATGGTAACAACCCACCACTTTGGACAAGGTAGCGAGAGCTGACCAGCCGCCGTATGGTACGATGGACAACTTTCCAGCTCTTCAAGGTTCACTTCCTGTTGATCGTGATCTCCTTCTTGGTTTACCCTCCAGTTTTTTCATTGCACACTAGCTCCTAGACCCTCCAACAAGCTGGCTGTCTTTTCTGAGGGGGTTTCAGCCCACCCGTATACCACTGTCTTCATGTCCTCATTGTCTCTTGAGTTTTTGCCTGAAGCTTTAGGAGACATTCGGTTTCTTAGCAGCTCTCATAAAGCTTGGCCCTTTATCTTCAGTACGTTTTTGATACTAAAAGGCAAATATACCTGCCATAAACATTTGGGAACCCTCTGCTGCCCATCGCTCTCCATCAAATGTGGCTTGTTGCGGTCAAACGCTCTACCAACAGGCTGGATAAAGTCAAACGGTAGCCGGGTAACAGAGAGGGATTTCTTTTTCTCCTTGAATGAAAATCAAAACTAGACAACACAGTAAATGCTGAAACATCCATTCCCAACATTTGTGTTGACCATACACTTCACAAGCATATGCCACATATTTTCCCCGAATACACCCAGCTGACTCTATTTGAACTCAAATGAATGCGGTAGCTTAATCAGGCTGAGTTAAGTTTCATTACGTCAGTTGCTTGTAAGGCTGATACTGGGGATCAGTCACCATGGAAGTGTGACTGATCAGCTTAAACCTTCCCCTAGCTATAAATCTGCCTCTGACTGACTCAGATCTGGTTATGTTTTCTCTTGAACTTTAATGTAGATTCATTTGATCTCGTCATATATGAAATAAACCAAGACCTGATTTCACTGGGATCTGAGCTGGATTCATTCATAATGTTATGCAATGCAACAAAGTAAACATCAAACTGAATTTGACTCAGAAGAATTCATACTTCCAAAGGTCTTAGAAGGGTTCCAAGAAAAATAAATAGAACACAGAGTACAGGGCTTTCACAATTAAAATTTGTATATAATAAAATGTAACTATTGCCGAGTGTTTGCTGCCTGCAGGTTCAAACTCAGCTCAACAGAAAAGAAACTCGTAGCTCCTGTGAACCATAGTGGTTGGTCTTTGTTGTTCTGGACTTGTTTTGGCAGCCATTTTTCCTTGGACCCTTTTTATGATAGATGTAATCATGAACTTCAACATGTACCAAGATATTTTGGCCACATATCTAAGTCATTCTGCCAAGACACTGGAGCTGGACTGCAGATATACCTTCCAGCAAGATAATAATCTTGAAGATACATGGAAATAAGCAAAGACATAAACGACTGACCACAGAATTATCAGACCATACTAGACATGTTAATTAAAATATCAAAACCATCTAATAAGAAAAAACAAGGAAGAATTTCCTCTATAAAGCAAAACCCTGAAAATTAATTGTAGTGTTATCCTTGCCACATAAAATATAAAATTCTATAGGGAATTATACTATAATGGGGTGTGTAATCATACTTCATGCCACTGCATAATTATTAAAGTGTATTTTTTATAATACCAAAATAACTAATATTAATCATTATGTCCGACTGGCATAAGATGGTCATTTGTAAAGATCAGTAGCTTTCCAACAGGAAATAGTGATTTACATGATTCATTTAGCGTAAAGTTGGGCCAAGATGTTGTGATTTTCCCTGAAAAAATATGTTTAGACACTCATATTCCTATATTCACATTCCTAGATTTATTGTAAAAGTGGCAGGAGTGAGAAAAAGGGTTGGATTTGGTGCAAGATTAAAAAGCAAATCTCTTTCAGTGATGATCGACACTATATACAGTATTCAAGAGAACCATACATCACAAAATTCATTTGCAAAGACTTTTAATTTGCTGGAATGCGCACATTCATGTAGATGTTTTTCTGCACACAAATCAACAAAGGTTTTCAGCAATTTAAAAATGCTCAGTAGGAGATTTCTACAACAATTAAATGGCTGTAAGAGGACGCTATGGAAGAGAAAACAGTATTGTTGTCATGGAGACAAAAAAGATTATAGTTTTAAGGAAAAATCATAACGTAAAGTACATGCTCAGGAAACGTGATAATTTTAAGGATAACGAGAATGCCTTTTTTCCCCCAAATATGTGTTTTGTAAGCATTCTGATATCAATTAAATTTACATAAGGGGTAGCATGCAGCCTGAACAGTCTGTAAAAGAAATAGTTGGAATAAATAAAAACAATGGATACATGGTGTAATAAATAATAAATACATTCTATAATCATTACTGCAGGTATTTAAACAGATATAGGAAATGCATGGTAAAATGAGAGAATCTTTCGAAAGACTGGGAACAAGGAATGACACCTATTCATGAATTCACAAAAAAACGTTCTGTTAACCACCAAAAACTTTCAAGCACTGCTGAACTAGCATTTCCTAATCCCTATTCTGCTTCGTTGTCTTTGTTACACTTCTTTACCCCCTTTACTTAGAAAATTAGGCAAAAACGTGGTATAGTATCAGCCTGAGAATAATTCCATAATATTGACGTAAAGCAGCAAGCATAAGGTGAGAGAAGTGGGAGAATACATGTCCCTTTGGAGAAGGTCTCATACAGGGAGGGAATCATACTATACTGTATAAAGACAAAATAATTATTTCTAAAAAGAGCTGCCTCCCCCGCAGTGTCAGAGTTTCTAACCTCAAGGAGAGTGTGGCTGCCACAGTCAGTCTCCTACCCTGTCAGCACCCTAATGCAGCAACAGGAGCCAATACCCGGCAGTTTCAACAGCTTCCCAACCTAGAGAAAAGATCACAGAGGGTGGTCCTGACAAAAGCCACCCTGTCTGGAGAGCAGTCAATTCCTAATCGTCCTTTTTAACTGCTGAATGAAACTGGTTAAAGGGTTGAGCAGCGACGACTGCGTACAGCAATCTATGGTCAGGTTCATCATGGGGTCATTGGATGAGATTGGGGCCCCATATGAACAACAAATATGCGAGCTGTCAAATGAAAAGGTCTCTGGTTTGCTTCTGAAAAAGGCCCAAGTCACCACTGAGGTACCCTGAGCAAGGTACCGTCCCCCCTATTATCTGCTGTTAGCGTTTAAACTCCCATTGACTTGTATCTCTACTGTGCATCAAATATTTTTTCAGCTTTAGTATTAGACAATTCTAGAGCTCAACCTGTGACTGGAAAGCTGCTCTAGACAGCACATCTGCCAAATAAATAAATCAGCTGTCATCAGCTGTCATCAGTTATCATCAGCTGTCATCAGCTATTATTAGCTGTCATCAGCTATCATCAGCTATCATCAGCTGTCATCAGCTATCATCAGCTGTCATTAGCTATCATCAGCTGTCATCAGCTATTATTAGCTATCATCAGCTGTCATCAGCTGTCATTAGCTATCATCAGCTGTCATCAGCTATCATCAGCTATTATCAACTATCATCAGCTGTCGTCTTTCTTGGTTTGCATTTTATCTCTTTAAAGGTCAGTTTTAATCATTGCGTAATAGGAATGATTTTTTTTTTCAAATCACAGCAGCCTCATTAAGCAACACTTCTAATTAGTGGGAAGGATCATTGAGAATGCAACACCTTGTTGTTGGATGTTGTCACTCTGTAAGATGTTTTGTGAATGCCATGGTTTTTGTCCTCTCTTACTTAATATCTGTTTATTTTAGAAGTGTGTTCATGCAAAGCCAACCTCTAATGCATTTTCAGAATTGTGGTTCTTCATGACATTGATCAAACCTGCAGGACAGAGAAATTTAAGGATGGAATGGGGTCATTTCTACTGGCACCATCAGGAGCAAAGGGGCAGAGCGACCAAGCAACAAAACAACTGCTTGGCTCTCAAATGAAAGCAAGCCAAGCAGTAGGACCACAAGAGTTCAACCACTGCTTCCAGATACTCTCACCCTCTCTCTCTCTCTCATACACACACACAGACACACACAGGCACACACAGGCACATGACCTTAACCACTACCCAGCCATAACCTTAACAATAAGTGACCAGATGAAGTTTTTTGATTGCTTTCACAGATCTTTGTGGGGACTTGAAAAATGGTGGTCTCCACAATGTAATATAAACATAATCTACACACGCACACACACACACAGACACACACACACACAATATATGTGTTTCACCAGAATGCATACAGGATTACACTCCTGTAGTGGGGTTTACACTCCCCTGTAGTGGGGTTTACACTCCTGTAGTGGGATTTACACTCCATTAGTGGGGTTTACACTCCTGTAGTGGGGTTTACACTCCATTGTGGGATTTATACTCCTGCAGTGGGGTTTACACTCCTGTAGTGGGGTTTACACTCCATTGTGGGATTTATACTCCTGTAGTGGGGTTTACACTCCATTGAGGGGTTTACACTCCATTGTGGGATTTATACTCCTGTAGTGGGGTTTACACTCCTGCAGTGGGGTTTACACTCCTGTAGTGGGGTTTACACTCCTGTAGTGGGGTTTACACTCCATTGTGGGATTTATACTCCTGTACTGGGGTTTATACTCCATTGTGGGGTTTATACTCCTGTACTGGGGTTTATACTCCATTGTGGGGTTTACACTCCTGTTGTGGGATTTACACTCCTGTAGTGGGGTTTGCACTCCATTGTGGGGCTCACACTGCTGTAGTGGGTTTTACGCTCCATTGTGGGTTACTGGCCAATCACAGGCTGAGGCTTCAGACTTTGTTCAGTAAGCAATAGGTTTTTCAAACGTTTGAAATTGGCCAGTGGTAAATTCTTACCTTTATTTAAAACATTGACTTGCACTCCTGTTGTTGGATAATATTGCTAAATAATGCTTTTTTCATTCTTTGTACTTTCATTACCTGTCGGGATTCTGCATAATTTAATTTTTCCGTGGTACTATCTGCACACCAGTCTTGATGTTATGGGTAACAAGACAAGCTGAATGCTGTGGATTAAAACAGACAATACATGAGGGATCTATTATGAAAACTGAGAGATTGTGAATTAATTCAATTATGTCATGGATTTTAAAATGATAGAGAATATTTGCATTTGTTAGCTAAAAGCACAATTTGTTTTTAAATAAGTGGTTTCTTATTTTTCTTAATTTACAATAGATTGAAACAATGGTTCACATCACAAAGATATGATGTGTGTCTCTCCATATTATGATACTATGTCACGTCCACAGTATCAGTATACATACGCAAACCCTGAATTTACTTATAGCTACGTCACTCTTCTTAATTATCTGCCCAAGCTAGATAATATGGGCAATCAATAGATTAATGCATATCTGTAATGATTTTGGCTGATATTCAAGTTTGGCCAGATTCTTCATGGGTTAAAAAATTCTTGAGTGGGACTCCAAATAGACCATAGTTAAGCACTCATTTATTACAAGCCGGCATCTTTTCTGGTATGCATAGGATGATTATATTATGTATTTAATGTATAAACAGTCTGGAACACGTTCCACCGTTGACTGCTTTCTGGATGAGTATATTTTTAAATTACATTTGAAAACTGAATATGTATGTCTTTAAAAGGTTGTAAACTAAGGTTGTAAATTTGCATTCCGTCTTTTAAAACTGATTTCCTGGCATTGAAATTCACATTTCATCTGTTTTTCCCAAACTGAATACAAAGTCAGAATTTGTAATCGTATTGCCTAATTGGATCTGTAAATAAATCAAAATACCAATTCAACATTCCTCAATGCAAATTGCTTTACTTTTAGCACTCATTTTGCTCTTCATAAATCAGTTTGTTAACAACTAGGTTTGAAGTGTAAACGTGAAAAGCGGCTCATTGCTGAGGCACTTCTGACTGCAGTGTGATGAAATGCAATGTTCCATAAGGAGGAAATAAGCCCACAGCCCACTAAATGTTTCTTTTAATGCCTCCAGTTAACTGACATTTACCTCTATTTGAGTCATTATCTTATATCCAAGGAAAGAGCACACAAAATATTCAGTAAACTAAGTTTAATCGCTAAATTGCCATTGATGTTTAGGATATATGGTCCATTATTTTGCAAATTGGTCGTCTGTCTACTAACTCAGCAATGAAAAGCAATGTGCAACATGGGTAAAGTTAAAGAAGTAACTCAGCCATAGCAAAAAATGTCTGCAAGAGATCCCAAGCCAAAATAAATTGGTGGGTTAAAATGTAGGACATCCTGTATCCTGGGTGGTCGATTTTTATAATGTGCTTTTGAGTACAAGCAGCAACCAATCTGGAGTGAAGTAAAATGTACCAATTACAAAATGATTAATAAAATGTTCCATTAATTTTCCATAACTTGTTATCCAATTCAGGAAATCCTGGAGACTGGACAGTATGCCGATCTATGTTAGGAGACTCTTCCAGGGTGTACCCTGGACAGTATGCCGGTCTATGTACCCCGGACAGTATGCCGGTCTATGTTAGGAGACTCTCCCAGGGTGCACCCTGGACATTATGCCGGTCTATGTTAGGAGACTCTCCCA
>JAABNX020000106.1:19081783-19122574 GCA_015163995.2 Mormyrus lacerda | reverse complement strand
TGTACTACACTATTTCTGTAATATTTGTGTTTATGCCCATTTCAGAGTACATTTAGATTTATTTTACAAAAAATATTTTTATTTTTTATTTTTACATTTTAAGTTAAAAGTTTAGGTTTAGGTTTTTTAGTAATTTCACAAATCATTCATTCATTAAATGCTGAATCAGTTGTGCACAATGATTAATACATTTCCATGCAGTTATCATGTTACATAGCAACACTTCATTTCAAAAGCTCATTAAACACTTTCGGTTCAATTAAGAAGTCGGAAATTTATGTACACTCAAGATGAAAAGTGCTTCTCTAAATCATTTTCCTCAAGAACAATCAGTGCTCTGTCTTTTAGAATCCCATTTTTAAAATAGTCCA
Source organism: Mormyrus lacerda (assembly GCA_015163995.2). Taxonomy (NCBI): domain Eukaryota; kingdom Metazoa; phylum Chordata; class Actinopteri; order Osteoglossiformes; family Mormyridae; genus Mormyrus; species Mormyrus lacerda. The sequence continues at coordinate 19,122,203 of JAABNX020000106.1, read as the reverse complement.
AGAATTGCATCCCAAAATGGACTGAAAGATATACCAGTTCAAACTATTAGTCTTTGGATGATCTTCGGAGTCTTTTGTAGTTTGTAGAAAGTATAAAATCAATTTCTCTAGATTTAAGTGAAACCGAAAAATGATACACAAGCTACCTGTAAATTTAAACATGCAAATGTGAAGTTTTGTTGTAGCAGAGTGCTTGAATGCCGCATGATGAGGTGACAGTGATTGGCACAGTCTGTCTACTCACATCTGGGATGGGTAACATTTCAATCACTGAGAGAGGAGTAGGATTTCACATGTGGGAGAGGTCAATCAGAGGCACTGAAAGGATGTAAAAAAACAGACATCCTGATGCTTATGTCACACCACTGGAGACATTGAATTCTTTGTCTATAATGTGTTAGCATGCACGCTGGCAGAATGCTCAGATACCATTCGCTTTTAATTTATGATGTCATGCTTTGGATAATAGCCCTGTTCTGCCCACATAATAAAGCTTTCAGATGCCAAGTCCTTTGTTGACATTCCTTTTTTGATATCCACTACTACATTCAAACTCTCCACCCCAGCATTTTTGGATATCCAATGCTACATTCAACCTCCCCACCTCACCACCCCAGCATTTTTGGATATCCAATGCTACATTCAAACTCTCCACCTCACCACCCCAGCATTTTTGGATATCCAATGCTACATTCAACCTCCCCACCTCACCACCCCAGCAGTTTTGGATATCCAATGCTACATTCAACCTCCCCACCTCACAACCCCAGCAGTTTTGGATATCCAATGCTACATTCAACCTCCCCACCTCACCACCCCAGCATTTTTGGATATCCACAGCTACATTCAAACTCTCCACCTCACCACCCCAACATTTCATGGAAACATATGGAACTGTCATGTTGGATAAACAGTTTTGGGTTGTTTATTACAGTGCCAGATTCCGGTGTTTTCTATGGCACTAATGGGATTCTTGGAGTTCTCTGATGTTGTGTCCCAATCTGGAAGGTTAGTTGAGAGAGTGAGCACTCGTGATTCTTTCCTAATTACTGACAAGTGAGCCTGGTTTCACCCTTCGTGCTGGTATGTCTATAACGTTACACCTCTGTTATCCTCAGAGGATGAGAAAATAATACCATTGAAGACCTTTGACACTGAGGAAGAGTAACTGGACCAATTAACGGATTTTGGCTTTGACCCTCATGGCACTAGTTTGAACTTCAGGCCTATATTGTCACTGCCATGTTTTTTCTCTACATGTTTTCAAGCATTTCCTCTCTAGCTTAACTTCCTGTCTATTACAGGTAGCAGGCTAAACACCTTTTTTCTGTTTTCTTATTTCTTAGATTGTAGGACTGGAACTATACTTCACATTTACAGTAAGGTATATGATTAAAATGAACTTCACTGACCTTCCCATCAACTGCCATTCAAGCTGATTAAGGTCATAAAGTTGCTGCCTAACCTTTGCCTCAAGGTCCAGCTTGAATTGGTACCTAATAAAACACATTTACCCGGAAGTGCATGCATTGCCCCTGCCCTCAAGTCTCATTGGCACATTTTACCACAATGTTACCTGTGGAATATAAATGCAATCACTACTGCATCAACACCTTTATTTTATTACTAAATGTATGAGGAAGTAGCCTGTTATTAAAAGGTTCAGCAAAGCTCTCTGGACATTATATTCCATTACTTAGTCCATTGATTACCAGGAATCAGCACAAACATAGATCACAGAGACAAATAGGATGGGGAACTTGAAATGGGTCACTGAGACCAAAACAAGGCAAATTACCCCACTGTGATGCTGAGCGGGGAGGACAGACTATACTGTAGGGCTATTAACAAGGAAAGGGCCTTCGGATAAAATCTACCCGGTCATTTATTCCACGACCTTTGAGCTACACAGGCAAACCTGATGCCATGAAAATGACCACATAGGCTCCCGTAGGTGATGAAACATTACTGCAGATTGACAGAGAATCCTGACTCTACCATGTGACGCTGTAGATTAGCTTGGTCCACACCCAACCTAAACTGTTTTCATATAGACAGGCTTAAGCATCTAGAATCTTTTATACTGTTTAAGACACTTAAGGAGTGTTGCTGCTTTAAATGAAGTGAGCAGCAAAATATTAAGACCTTAAAACTGCTGCAAACCAAAGCTTGAATAGCACACATCTTAGTCTCAGATCTGTTATTGGACGGCTAATTTAAATTTGTTCAGGGTGACAGCTTACTGGGAAGTATTCTAAAGGGACATAATGAATTCCATTATTATCAGCAGTGCACATTCTAAAGAATGTTAACTCTCATTATCGAATCTGTCCTGAATGTTATGGAAATATGTATCTTATGACTGAATATTCTGAGAATGATGACATGAAGCAGATACGTACTGTAACCCGTGACGGAGGGACAAAACAATTAAACAGTACAGCTTCTTTGTGAAAAGTCTGGACAGAGTATTACAATACTTTGTAATACTCTACTACATTGCAGGCATTACTATCTCCAAGGAGCACAGAAGTGCATTTTTAACAATTAAAGGCATGACGCTATATACTCTCCTGTCTGCAATGCATTTTTAACAATTAAAGGCATGACGCTATATGCTCTCCTGTCTGAAATGCATTTTTATCAATTAAAGGCATGACGCTATATGCTCCCCTGTCTGCAATGCATTTTTATCAATTAAAGGCATGACGCTATATGCAATGCATTTTTATCAATTAAAGGCATGACGCTACAGTATATGCTCTCCTGTCTGCAATGCATTTTTATCAATTAAAGGCATGACGCTATATGCTCCCCTGTCTGCAATGAAGAGAGCAGTAGGTGCCTCTGATGAAGAAACATAACCTAAAATGATTCATCTGACTTGTGTTTCCACAATTACAATAAAGGTAACCCAATAGCACTTATTAGAACTTATTAGTCACAGCGGCCAAAAAGCTTTTGCTACCATTGAAATTAAATTACTTGAATTGTTTTTGCCTAATAGATTCAATTTAAACTCTTGTATAAATATCTATTAATGTAACTTTTTTTCCAAGGGTTATGTTCTTTAGCCACTAATCTAAAATCTTTCAGAAGGAAATCTAGTAAATCTAGTAAACAGTCATGTGATTATTGTCACCGGCGCGGTGGAGCAGATGATTGCTTGGGCAGGAGAGAGAAGCAGAGACAACCATCTGTGCCACGGACCTACTGACAGCATCTAGAACCCCTACCTGGCTCTGGGAAGAGGTACGTTGGGCTGGACGGTTTGAGTAGGACCGGATTAGGTGGCCCGCTTCCCCGCAGTACAGACACAGTTGTTGCTGCAGCCGGCGTTGTCTTTCAGCAGGGGTGAGGGGAGCTCGACCCAACTGCATGGGCTCCGCCTCCATGGTGCTGGGGTTGGGCGGAGCCCGGGGAGCGTCCACACGCAAGCGGGTTTGGCGTCGTTCGCGCACCATGTTGTCCAAGGCGATTGACACCTGGACGTAGTCATCAAAGTCCCTCGCCTCGCCCTGGCATGCCAGTTCGGCTTGCAGCTCTGGATTGAGGGTTCGTCTATAGAGCACTTAGAGAGATGATGCCGTCCAGTCAAGGCCAGCAGCGAGTGTCCGGAATTCCAGCGCAAAGTCCGTAGCGGACTTATTTCCCTGGCGGAGGTGTAGGAGCCAGTCTCCCCGGTTTCTTCCGACCGCGGGGTGGTCAAACACGACACTGAAGGTCTGCTGAAAGGCCGCGGTGGAGTCCAGAACCGGACTCTTCTCAATACAGAGGGTGGACCCGTCTTGGTCATCCACAAACATGTATACAGCCCACATTGCAGAAGAAACACCCGACAATGGTCCTGTCATAACGCTCCGGGATCGCGATAGGGATCCGTCCGGAGGCACGGGTGGGTGTTACCGGTAGGGGAGCGGTCGAGGCAACGTTTTGCTGGAGCTGTCCTACCAGTGTGTTCAGGTAGTCAACCTGATCCAGGGTGTCCTGCAGTTGCTGCCGGATGTCCGCCGGGTCCATGTCAGTCAGCGAGTTATTCAGTCACCGGGCCCAGAGCACACGGGAGAACGAGACTTCCGTGGAAGATCTTTTATTATTAGATCAGGCAAACTGAGTTGGAAGGGGAGATCTGAAAATGTAATCGGGGCACGGAGCAAGGGGTCGGAGAAGCTGGTCAACAATTATAATACAGTACTGTGCAAAAGTCTTAGGCAGGCAAAGTAAATGGTGTTTAAATTATCCTCATTTTGGTGTAAAACTATGATATTATGCCTGTCAAAGTGTGTCAGCTCAGTCATTTCAAAACCTGCTAAAATCACCCCAGTATTTGCAGCAACCATCCAATACAGCCATTTATTTATTGACTAGGCCACTAGCACACCTCATACAGCTAGTCAAATTGTCATTGACTTTTTAAACCAATTTATTTAATTAATTAATTGAGCTGTTTGTGAAATTTAACAAAATCATGGAATGGCTGAGGTGCCCCTGAGGAGAGCTTTGGGAACTGAAGCGATGTTCATCTAGCCATCCAACTACATATCAGTAACTTTTTAGAAAACAGAAGAAATTATTTTTATTGTGTTACTCTTAATTTGCACAAGCTCTAATGTTAAATTGTGTTTTTTGTTCTAACCGAAGTACAATGGCTACCCAGATAAACAGCTTTAAACAGCTTTAAAAAATGCCTGAGACTTTTGCACAGTTCTGTACATTTTCCTTAAACATACAATATGTGTAACACATTATCACGTCTTCCGTAAGATTATCATTGTTATTTGAGTTTGTATGCATGCTATAAAAATCTCACCTATGGATTATATTATTGCATCTGCATACTGTCCAGATTTTCACCCTAGAAGCACAACAAGACCTGACAAATATATTTAAAAGACAGCAATGCCCTAGACAAAATAACGGTGTTTGGGGATATGAGCAGACACTGAAATTTAGGCCTGTGTGATTTCTGTCCATTAAGAGTGTGCTGCTCTTCCATCACACCCAGTTTTACATATTCATGCTGTTCTTTGTATTTTTCATGACTTATGGTCATGTGTATAAGATATTGATCTCATGTTGACCGGTCCATTGGGGAGCACTGAAAACACGTCCACAGTAGAGAGGAACCTACAAATGGAACAAATGTCAGTGAACAAGTACATTCATTAAACACATTATGCATGTGACAGTGGATAATGAGAATCCCCACGCCATTATTAATGGTGCCGCATTAGCATACGCGGCCGCATGTAGGATTAATCGCTTTTCACAGGCCTGAAGGCACACTTCTAGGGAAGAGGCTTGAGGACCAGAGGGGCAAAACATGCACCAGAATGTACCAGAATGCCTCTCATCAACATGAACGTACACAAAACGACATTGTTTTTTTTTTTTAGTATAACCTCCCCCTGGAACATAAGCACATTCTTAGGGCAGAAAGCATAATTAATGACCGTTGTTGTAGAAAACCATGCCTCCACCATTGAATATATCTGTAAGGCAGTCTTCAACGATTCAATGATTTTGTAATTAATTTCTTGTTATGACAATCTTGTTTTACTGATTCTTCCCCTTTTCTATGACTTTGATTAACATACACCTCGCCTCAAAAACCTGATGTCTTCCCCCCACACCACAATTTAAAAATGCAATATGATCAATACAAAACAAGCAAAACAAAAGTTCCCCATAAACACGACTAAATAAGTCGTAGCTGCGGTTTATGAACGCCGAGGTGTACAGTACAGTAACAGCAGAACGTCATTACTGATGAAGGGAGGCAGAGTCCTTTCCTGCTAAAGGACTTGAGCCATTTCAGCCCCTCAAAGGAGCTGTCAAGCCTCCAGTTTTCACTGGGTCTCTTGTGAGACGACATGTGACCTGTGCTGCTTCTTTGAATGTCAGGGTAGGACATTTTGGAGCCCTAATTGGTCTAATTGCTGCTCTTTAATCTATTATACATTTTAAACTCTGTATATAGAGTGTAGTCTATCCTTGATATTGCTTAACTTTAGTCCTATGTTATCTTTCTGTTCCTATCTCCAGTGTTGGAAGGCAAGGTGTCTTAAATCAGCCATAAAATACCCTCAAAACAATTATTTCTCATCCAATTTGTTTCGGGACCTTTCTTTTGACAGCATACCTCTCATTTTCAATAAAAAAATTATGGTAAAATAAACGTATGTATGGGCATGCCTTTGACAAAGTCAAACAGCCTTGATGCAGTACACAAATCTATGTGGTGGTTTTATGCAATTTAAACTTACCAACACCAGAGTGGTTATAATCTTGACCAGAGCATTTATAATTTAGTGACTTTTTAATATTTTTTTATTTTTATTTTTTTAAATAGAGGTTTCTGACAAAGTCAAGAAGCCTTGACGCAGTACATATATTTTTGTGGTGCTTTTATGCATTTGAAACTTATAAACGGGTCGGCGTCGACCTGAACACCATAGCAAGGTAAACGAAATGTTACTTCTGATTGTTACTGGTGGAAATTATTAAAATAAGCCTGCTGCAAGTTTGGAAATTTCCTAATAAAATCACAGTATTTGACATCTTAGTTAATAACACTTTTGAGTCCAAGAGGCTTAGTTTTCATCATCATCTAAACCATTTTTGACAAAGATACTGTCATCTGTGGTATGTGTTGCACTTTGGTGAAATCTGTGAATCTGCTGGGAGAACAAAAGCAGAAATAAATCCAAGGGGATGTAATTTAATGAAGAGACTATTAAGTGAAATGTTTCATCTGAAGTCTTAAAAAGTTACAGGGGAATGCAGTGATTTTTGTGCGGTGATGTACTGAAGACAGGAGAAATACAACTGCAGTTCCATCTCAAATATAACATGCCACACTGTAAAAACAAAATTGTTGCTGAAAGATATATTTATTATCTCAAGGAAGATCATTCAAGTAATTCAAGCTATATGAATCTTGACTGCTGGTATGTAAAATGAAAGTATTGTTATTTTGCTTTGTGGAAAAAGCTCCAGAATATTTGTATCTATTCAATATTAAATATAGATTTTCAGTCTGTTTGACCTTTAAATTATGAGTATCTAAAAATAAGTTATTGTTCTTGTAATTACACTGGATGAAAATAATAAATTGTGTCATTCTTTAAATGGCTGACTCCTTATAAATTACTAGGAAGGATGGTGCAAGCAAATTGAAGGCAAGTCCATCAATGCAGGGTCATGAGTAGACAGAATGTGAGATATTAATAAATACAGACAATCCCCAGGTTACAATGAGATCCATTCACTAAGTCTGTCTTTAAATCAAATTTGTAGGTAAATTGAAAAAAATACAGTAAATAATTCATTCATTCATTCATTCATTCATTCATTCTCCTACCTACTATATCCTATTGGGTCACGAGGGGTCCGGAGCCTATCGCGGAAGCAACGGGCACAAGGCAGGAAACAACCCTGGACAGGGGGCCGGCCCATCGCAGGTCACACTCACACACTGTTACCATTCACTCACACATGCACACCTACGGGCAATTTATTAACTCCAATTAGCCTCAGCGTGTCTTTGGACTGTGGGGGAAAACTGGAGGAAACCCCATGACGACACAGGGAGAACATGCAAACTCCACACACATGTAACCCAGGCGAAGACTGAAACCCGGGTCCCAGAGGTGCGAGGCAACAGTGCTAACCACTGCAGCACCATGTCATCCCTACAGTTAATAATAATAATAATAAAATAATAATAATGATAATAATAATAATAAACAACACTACTATAAGTACATATGACCGACAAGCTACCAAAGCCTCACAATGTTTTCATGAGTCTCACGAAGAAGTAAGTATTTGTGATTACGAACCATTGTATTTAACCCGCATTCGTAATATAATAGGCTTTATGGTAGTCAGTTCGTAAGTATGAGTTGCAAGTAAGTCAGACATTCGGCACTGTCTACATTCAATCAAATAATACTTGACAATGCTAAAACACAGCTTTGATCTTTTTTAAATAATGGAACTGTATCGAAATGGATCACTCTGTGGTCGCCAGCATATTGGGTGTCTTATTTTTCATGTTAAATGAAATGTTTCATGTTTATAACGTAACATTTCAGGTTGATGTCTGGGATTGGTAAACTATCCTAGCATCGACAATGAAACAGCAGGCAGTTTGCTTTGTGTCACTCTAAAAGGATGACACAGGATGGCACCAGTCCCCCCTGAAATGTAAATGACCCCCTTGGTGCCCTCCCCAATGCCATTGGGCTAGTGTACAGTCAATCTGACAATGCCCAAAGCCATTGGATCAAAACGTTATCAGTCGTTGCCTGTTTTGTTATTTGCTGCCTGTAAATTTGACAATGCTCAATGCCACTGAATCAGAGCGCTGTGAATAACTACTTGATTTGTAACGTGGAATCACAGTACAGTGGGAACCCATAACCACTGATTTGGTAACCGCAGTTTCTGTTAGTTGCTGTTTACCGTGGCCTGAAGGTATTCAGTGAAAGTTTTCTTAAATAAACAGTTAATGAGTTTGAAATTCTGTTTAATTGACCCTTGTCCATTACAGCAAGAACATTTTCTGCCATCTTTAAGAAGACTTGCATAACGTTAGCTAAAGTTCCCTGGGAATGTTCCCTGTTACCCTGGACTTTGCCATGTTTTTCAAACAGGAAGAGTGTCATGATGGGAAGCACATGGCACGTACGCACTCACTTATACATTTTTTAAAATACGCGAACTAGGATGCTGTCATAAGGTGGCTGCTGCAATAATATGCATAGGTGAACTAACCATCAACATGAGTGATGTAGCTTGCTGATGGCAGATAGCCACTGAAGCCTCAACTGCCCCGTAAAGATGACCCTTGTGGGTTTAACAGCATCAAAAGATCCCAAGAGTCCCATTATAGCATTACGTAGCATTACGTTCATATCGGAACAAAAAAACGTTATTTTGGGGTGTGTTATTTACAAGGTATTTACTCTATTTGCATTCCTTCACAATTGAATGATTCTGCCTTAAATCAGACATAGCTGACCATGTCAAATGTAGCTTTGTGTAGTATTAACGGACAGATTAATGAATTAATGGTTAGTATATTTTTTTATGAATATAGAATATGAAGATATGACGATAATATCATTAATAATAATAATAATAATAATAATAATAATAACACCCCTGACAGTACGCCAATGGTACCCAGATGACATACTATATTCTGTGAAAAGTGTGCAACCAATGGGCATCACGCTATCCCACCAGGCCACTGGAACTGAAGCCAGAGACAAAGAATGTCACTTGCTCAGAAATTTGGGTCAAGACGGAGGAGGGTGTCCAGCTCTCTACAACTGTAAACTGAAGACAATACCCATTACATAAGTTGAATATGTATTTTTGTCGTTGATAGTTTTTAACAGTTTTTAACTTTTGTGGGGGTCCAGCTACATCATTGGTAAAAATCTTAGTAATATGGTAAATATCAAGTAATATGCAAAACGGTGACCGCAGTACATCCAAGTGCAAATTATTTTTATTCACATGTACATTAATTTTGTGTAGTAGGCTTTTAATGAAAATCAGTGCATACCGTCTAAGTATACGATTTCAGACATACCCTGAGAGTAAACAGGAAGCATTAATGAGAGACTTTAAATATTTTGATAGACTGACTGCAGAGGTAGGAGATTATAGATTATAACCATCCGGAAATGGTCAGGGAGGATGAATGAATGCTGTTCTTACTAAATGCTAGGAACACATTTAATTTGCTTGTATCTATATGTTTTTTCGTGTTGTAATTAGTGATATGGCTGTCTATATGAAATCATGTGTGAATGTGTGAAGAGGGAACCTTTTTCACATTAGATAGAGAGATAGATACATAGAAAGACAGACATGCTTAATTGATCCAAAGGGGACATGTGGTAGTGCATAATAGCAATGGGATATAAAGTGCAGAAGTACAAAAACATTGCACAAACATGGCATTTGGATGTGCAAAGAATTAAACATCACTCATCTTACTACAATGATACACATATTACATATCTGTAGTTTCCTTTGAAATTGCAATGTGTCAGATACTGTGACAGGTGTTGCATTTTGCACACATTGTGTCCTTGGACTAGACATTAAAAATCAATAAAAGCTATATCCCAAAATACATATATCAAATGTGGTTTATAGAGCGGGGAAAATAAGAAGTCCTCGAAATAAAAAATATTTTTCCCCAATGTGAAAGCCACATTCCAGGAATGGAATAGATGTGATTTTGGGGAAGAAAATAATTTCCAGGGAATGGTAAAAGAGGCAGGCACAGTGACATCAGGTGTAGTAAAGCAGCCTCTTGCCATGCTATCTGCCACTAAGGGCGGGCTTAAACTTGGAATTTAAACATGTACAATGTGTTACAAAGCTTATCGCTAAAGAACAGAGCTGGATATTTTTGAAGACAGAGCATTTGCATTACAGGAATGTTTATTCCAAATGAAAAATAATTATGGACTCCTAAAGCATGCAGTGCATTTATATTTGATGTCCTCTGGGGTGTCCAGACTCAAAACGCAAATAAAGGCACATTTTTGTTCCAAAACTGAAGTGTTAAGTAGAGCAATGCAATGGACAGCAAAAAGAGAATATTTCATTCTGTAATAAATACAACAGTACTGGTAGCACTATTTTATCTGAATGTAACTGAAATAACAAAATTGAGATTGATTATGTTCATGAATACCTCACATGCACATGCCCATGTCCATTAGGTAAGCCTACAAGGCACTAAATGTCGCTTACAAGTAGAGAGGTCACAGCAGTTTGTAACAGCTTTTGTTTTTTGACTCGAGGCACGAAATATTAATTGTAGGTACATAATTCTCCCGTAAAACGATAATCTGTGACAATATTACAGAATATTTTTCAAGATTCGAATCAGCTGACTGAAGCATTTCTAAAGGTTCTGTACACAAAAACTTAGTCTTTATGATGCATAATTAAGTCTCAATGATGACCAATTAAAACCCCAATACAAATGATTATTTATGTGCTGAAATCCAATTATTATGATATGGAAATAAAAATATAATTACAGGTGACACAGCAAACATTAATCCCAGCTCGCTGATAATTAAGCGTCCCTAATGAACGATTCATTTCAATTCCTTGGTGCACAGTCATGATGTATTGCTAAGGAACCTGTAACGGTTTGCCAATAAATCAAAAATGAATCAGTGAGGAAGGCAAGGCTTGATTTGCTAACCTGCAGCTAATGTTGGTTTGCTTGTCTACCAAGCTAAGAATACATCATCCCAGGAAAAAAAGAGGAATAAACAGCTGCTCACTCTTTATCGTTATTATGTCCAACTTAAAAGGAGGAAATAGACACTTGTTTCCCCATGACTCAGAAGCACTGTTCCTGATCTGGGGTAATGCAGAATCCTCTTTCTTTGGTCAGAAAAATGCCATCAGCATTGCTTCACTGCAGTACAAAGGAGAATCAATCACAGGTGTCCAAAACAGCTCAGAATGACCTGAATGTATTGAGAATAAATGCTACTGGAACAAGTACATGAAAGACACATTACACTCAGAATCTAGGCTCATTTGTTTTGTGTCTTGAAAGACCGAATATAGAGTTTGCACGCTAGCTTTCATATTTCATTAACCCTTCAATCATGAATAGGTACACATGCAGAAAATAGCAGGGAACAGCCTATTGTGCACATTAGCCACCTGGATCTTTTACAGAACCAATTTGGGTTAAGTACCTCTTTCAATAGTAGATGAGTGACCAAAAAGATGAAAGCAATATTCAGGTTTTTTTATATATATGCTGCAGTCCAGTCCAGTCAAGGGACAAAGTCATTTAGTTGCCTAGAATTTTTGCAGCAATTTTCTGAAGACACACATCCAATGCATATCGTGGGCCATATTTTTCTGAAAATTGCCACCAGTCATATAACTCTTGCCTTCATTTACACAGTTGGCATTTGTTACTTTACAGTTTACATACACTGATCAGGCATAACATTAAAACCTCCTGCATAATATTGTGTAGGTTCCCCTTGTGCTGTCAAAACAGCTCTGACCTGTTGAGGCATGGACTCCACAAGACCTCTGAAGGTGTCTTGCTGTATCTGGTGCCAAGATGTTAGCAGTAGATCCTTTAAGTCCTGTGAGTTGCGAGGTGGGGCCTCCATGGATTGGATTTCCTTTTTTGGCATATCACTCAATGCCCAATCAGTGAGTAAGATCTAAGGAATTTAAAAGCCAAGTGAACACCTTGAACTCTTTTGCATGTTCCTCAAACCATTCCTGAACAATACCTGTAGTGTGGCAGGGACCATTATCCTGCTGAAAGAGACCACTGCCATCGGGGAATTACGTTGCCATGAAGGGGTGTACTTGGGCCGCAATTATGTTTAGGTAGGTGGTATGTGTCAAAGTAACATCCACATGAATGCAAGGAGCTAAGGTTTCCCAGTAGAACACTGCCCAGAGCATCATACTGCTCCAGGCACTCTGTCCAGTCTGTGGCTACGCAGCCCCATACGTAGAGAGCTGCATTGCACTGCGTGTCCTGACACTTTTCTATCAAAACCAGCATTAACTTTTCAGCAATTTGTGCTACAATAGATTTCCTGTGGGATCGCACCACATGAATTTACCTTCGCTCCCCAAACACATCAGTGAGCTTTGGACACCCATGATCCCATTGCTGGTTCACTGGTTGGCCTTCCTTGGATCACTGTTGGTAGGTACTGACCAGTGCAGACGGGCAACAACCCCCAAAACCTGCTATTGTGGAGATGCTCTGACCCAGTCATCTCAGAATCTAGCCCTTGTAAGAGATGCTCAGATCCTTACGCTTGCCCGTTTTTTCTGTTTCCAACACATCAACTTCAGGAACTGACTCTTCACTTGCCTAATATATAATAGCAGGTGCCATTTTAATGGGATAATCAATGTTATTCACTTCACCTGTTAGTTGTTTTGATGTTATGGTTGATCGGTGTATATTAACTACCATTTGCTAAGCAGATTTCATTTTGTTTTTGATATATTGATAGCAGTTAGTACCTTTGCCTCACACCTCTGGGACTAGGGTTTGTAGGCTACGTGTATAGAACTTGCATATTCTCCCTGGGTCATCATGGGGTTTCCCTCCACGGGTTTCCCTCCAAAATTTAAAAACATGCTAAGTACCCCATAGCTAGGTAGATGTGTGTGTACCCTGCGATGGGTAGGCTCTCCATAGCTAGGTAGGTGTGTGTGTACCCTGCGATGGGTAGGCTCCCCATAGCTAGGTAGATGTGTGTGTGTACCCTGCGATGGGTAAGCTCCCCATAGCTAGGTAGGTGTGTGTGTGTGTACACTGCAATGAGTAGGCTAGGTAGGTGTGTGTGTGTACACTGCAATGGGTAGGCTCCCCATAGCTAGGTAGCTGTGTGTGTATGTACCCTGCGATGGGTAGGCTCCCCATAGCTAGGTAGATGTGTGTGTGTGTACCCTGCGATGGGTAGGCTCCCCGTAGCTAGGTAGCTGTGTGTGTGTGTGTGTGTGTGTACCCTGCGATGGGTAGGCTAGGTAGATGTGTGTGTACCCTGCGATGGGTAGGCTCCCCATAGCTAGGTACTGTAGGTGTGTGTGTGTGTACCCTGCGATGGGTAGGCGCCCTATACCTAGGTAGGTGTGTGTGTACCCTGCGATGGGTAGGCACACCATCCTGGTTTGTTCCCTGCCTTGTGCCAGTCCCTTCTGGGATATGCTCCATACCCCTGTGATTGTGCATAGCATAAATCGGTATATCAGATGGATGGGTGGTTATCTCTTATAAAGGAATATGCTTCTATGTTTTCCAGAATTTTTTTTAACCATTTTATTAAATTTCAGTCAGCTAGCAAACATGTTTCGCATATTTATTTTGCTTGGGCTTGCCTGAGAATAGTTTGAAGTAAATCCTGTGTAAGCTAGGAAAGCATTAAGCTAGTGAAATCACTGGCCAAGTACAGTAAAAAAGTACAGTAAAAGGCTGTTGTGCTGTGCAATTGCCACAGACGGAATTACATCAAAATGTCTGCCAACAGTCAGTCAACAATAAAACTGAGAGTAACCTGAAACCATTTCTGGACAGCGACTGCTGAGTTTCAGGGAACAATGTCTTTATTCTGCTCTTTATTCTGGTAATCCTTGCCATAGATTTGTTGCATTTGGACCTTCGACAGTAGCCAAAAGGCAGATGCCGCAGTGGAATTTCAAACTGCAAATATGTTTGTATCGTATAACTAGCTGGACAGACAGGGATTAGTGTATGTGGCATGCAGAGGTGCCAGCGTGCTAAAACAATTAAAGGAGCCATGTCTGTTTCCAATTCCTAAATTCAATATTGAGATATAATTAACTGTAATGCATTATTAAGATCTTGAAGTCCAGTCCATATCATTATGAACTGAGGTTTCAATTCTTCTCCCATGAGTCTTATTTAACCCTAGTCCAGCTAAAAGAATTTCTCATAGACTCAATTCTCCTACATGCCTGTTTTTTGACATTGACACTGCAGCTTTATAAGAGCATGACAATTACAGTTTTCTGGCTACTACTTTGACTGGCCAATAGCAATAGAAGACATACCTATTCTACTATAACTTCAACTCTCTCCTGGTACAGTTCTGGTTTTTGTCTCTGCTGTCCCACCTAGACTCTGAGCTTCTTATCTGCTTTCTTTCTGATCCAACTATCTCTGACCTCCCATTTCTCCCTGGCTTCCTTGGGTTGTCATTCTGTAGTTTTTTTTCCATATTCATTTTCCCTTCATAACATGCTTTCTTCCCCTGTCTGCACCCTGCATGCTTGTCCACCCTCACTAATATTTTTTATTCTGCATAATTTCTTTTCAATGTGACATAAACAGAAGATCCTGTAATATGCTGTGCCAAGGTACAGGATGGGCAGTCATAGAAAATGTGTGTGTGTGTGTCTGTGATGTGTGTGTGTGTGTGTGTGTAATATGGATGGAAGGATGGATGGATGATGGTGGGATGGGTGGATGGATGGATGGAATATATTCAGCAATTATTTTTAATTTGCTTATAGTGATTTGAATATGGACAGAGGCACATTAAATGACAGGCACAGATAAATAATGATGTAAGTTAATAAACACATCCAGACAATAATAGATTAATTAGGCCGTCAGTGGAGAATGGAGCTGCCACTTATAGCCTGCTTTGGACGCCATCTTCTCCCACCTATTAAAGCTCACCTTTCTTTTCCGTCTCATCTAGAATAGACAAAACGCAGACACACTGGGTAAAATAGTAAGGGAGTGCAACAGCAGAGCACTTGAACAGAATGAGCTGCCTTTCAGAGTCGCATACTTTGTGACAGATACTGCTCCCAATATAGGCAAGGCATTTACAGTTTTCAGTGATTTCAGAATGATGGAATAGGTGGGCTTTGCTGTGGTAGATGATGAGGATTTCTGGAAAGACATTCTACAGGCTTGCAGCTACAGGAATGACAGATCTCATAACCCGTCTTAAGACAACTGGTGTGCTTTGAATACTCACTACTGTGCATATTCAGCATATGGAGGAAGATGGGTTGGAGAAGTTAGACATCTTTAGTGCCAAATTCAGTTAAAACTTTTGTAGGTCAACTGAGGAAAACTTCTTATATTTCTAACACTAATGTCACAATGTGGAGTGGTGTTCATAGAGCATTGCTCTGAATAAGTCTGACCCAACCAATCTTACTGGGTAACTTCACTTGCCGCATACTGTATGTTGTTTTCACTATAGGGAAAAGCCTGCAATTGCATTAATAGGTTTTGTAAAAACCTATTAACCAGTTTTTCTCTATCTGACTCATAGTATGTAAGAATCTTAATTCCACACATTTGCTGCATCGTAAAAACTTTTCACTCTAAATCTGCAAGTGGCCAGTATATATTTCATCTGTTCAGTTACCTATCCAGTGTTGCTAAGAAGTATTTGTGTAGCTAGGAGACCATTGCAGCAACAGTGATCCGTAGCATTTTCGACAGCATTTTCATATTTTTAAAACACAAAATACATAGGGAAACTAAAAATAAAACACAATTCATGAGAAAAAATTACATATTCGCAGACCCAATAATTTTATTGTCATACATAAAATATTTTTCCACATGGTATCTACAGTATCATATCTATTATTCCTGGGCTGCAATAAGAAACTTTTTAAAAAGATTTTTTTAAACCTGATCTTAAAAAGCCGGCAGCATTTCAAATATGTAGGAGCTGTGTCTATTTTAGATATCTGTATGAATTCACTGAATGATTTTTATGACATTTAATTTAATATGACAATTCATATTTTCTTGACCCCCACGACTTTGCGCTGGATAAATGATTGGAAAATGGATGAATATTTAATTGACAGGAGTAAGTTAAAAATGAATCATCATGAAAAGTATTTTATGATGTATTTCATAAAACAAAGAGGTAAAGGTGTCTAACTGGAAGCAGGTCTCACAATTGCCGCTTAGTTAAGGCAGATTTAGTCCAAAGTGAGTGTATCCTGTTACTTTGACTTTTTGGTTCTTCCTACTTCACTTCCTTGTTTAACTTAAGTCCTCTTCCAGTATGCTTCACCAGGCACCACTAACCACATCCAGCCTGCTCCTTCCACTGCTTAGCTTCATCCTTACAGGCAGGCTGGCAAACTGCAAGCCTGTTGTCAGGAAGACAGGCTTCATTTCAGCCTGTTCTGCTCCCTGCCTTCAGCTTGTCATGCTTACAGATTCTATCCTGTCGTCTTTCCCTTCCCTTTTCACTGATCCTATCTAGCCCTACTTTCACTGAGTCCACCATCATCCCCAGGAACCGTAATGTCTCTGAGCTGGTGGGCTCTCTTCTCTGTCACCCCTGTCTCACATCTTCATAACCGATGCAGTTCCCATCTCACTGGCTTTATTAACCAAATTCTTTAACATTTAAACCTTAAACATTTTTTGGCAGCTTCTCTTAGTTTTGGGGTTTACCTTAAATAAACCGTAATATTACCCAAGTAACTGCAAAGTCATGAATCAAAGTCTATAATACAATGATAACCCGTGGCCTTGTAATATTTAAAGTGATTGTCCAACATGAAGATCTGACAAAAAAAGTTTCTGCTAAGCAATAAAAATTGATGTTCATCCATTGTGTCCCAACACCTTTATGAAAACTGTACAGAATTGTCCAGGTTACAATCATATAAGTACATTTCAAAAGTTATACCAGATCATTTTTTCATGTCCTTTTCTTGCGTGTGTAACAACCTACATGTAATATAAACAATCGCATAAACAAGCAAACATTCA
Organism: Mormyrus lacerda; assembly: GCA_015163995.2. Classification (NCBI taxonomy): domain Eukaryota; kingdom Metazoa; phylum Chordata; class Actinopteri; order Osteoglossiformes; family Mormyridae; genus Mormyrus; species Mormyrus lacerda. The sequence goes on along the minus strand of JAABNX020000106.1, from coordinate 19,104,871 downwards.
CACAAATACACAAAACTCAAACACTGTAATTTTTTTGTCCAGTTTATGAATACATTTGAAGTGGGCCTAGTAGTTGAAAATGTTGTTACATTTGCATTAAATTAATTTAGCGGACACTTTTATCCAAAACTATGTACATTTTTTGAGAAAGGAGGGTCAAACAGTCCCTGCAGCAATTAGGGGTTAAGGGCCTCGCTCAAGAGCCCCATGGTGAAATCATACGGCTGACCCTGGGATTTGAACCGGCGACCTACCGATCACATTCACAGTACAATAATATGCACAATATTTATGTGGAAGCATTGTGATGCAAATCATTAAATGTTTTTTTCATAAGCTTTTTCTCAAAACTATTTTGCTAGTTGAAATGCTAAGGAGATGTTTGGGTACATGTTTTGTATTCTGGTAATCAATTCAGATTGATTATTTTGTTACAGGACTTGTCCTGTAATTTTAAGTTATGCGGGACCACTGGAAAAAATCAAGAATGTGGGTTACTTGAGTTCTTGTTTGTAACATTTCTAAATCATTATGAAGTGCATGGTGTGCAATATATAAACATGAAGGTGTTGTTTTCAAAAGTTTTTACACAGACAATGAAGTAAATATCAGCTTAAATTCACATTTATTTGTTTATCAGATATTGTATAAATGAGAAGACCTTGAGGGTTACTGTGCAAGATCAGCTATCATCCAGTAAACCTGGAGTCTCTGGGGTTCAGGGCTTTACTCAAGTGGTGATATGATCACTCTGCTGACCATAGGATTCAAACCCTTGACCTTCTGAACACAGGCAAGAAGGCCTATCACTCTCAGTTCTAGTTCTCCGGCAAACAGCCGTACTCCACTTCAACTTTTGAAAGGCTGACGAAATATTGAGATGTTTTGAAGCCCTGTGACCCTGACAAGCAGTTGTAAGATAGATATTTGAAACCATAACATTCATTTGAATTCTTAATATCATAATGAATTGTATTACTAATTTTTTAATCTTAAATGATTTTATGTCTCTACACAATGATGTAGGTTCTGTTTCAAAATTGTAGGGACCAAATCAGCGCCAACCTCCCCCGCCCCATAAACATACAGTACAGTCGTCCCTCGTTACTTCGCGCTTTGACTTTTGTGGCTTCACTCTATCACGGTTTTTTGTATTGTAGCACCGGCTGGCATGTCCCAGCATGCCCCGCGTGCGGTTGTAAATAGCCCTTGTTGTATTGTTGCTGTTATTGTTAATGGTTAATTCCTTATTGTTGCGCGTGTGTTTACATGTGTCTTGTGTGTACCCGCTCTATCCTCGTGTGTAATTAGCTTCCGTAAATCCCCCACCGTGTATGCGTCTTACAGTTCGGTGTATGATAGCCCTGACTTTCTTATGTGTGTTCGGTGCGCGTTGGCTGCCTGCTGTAGTCCTTGTAAGGGCCGCTAATAGAGCGTGTTTCCCCGGAAAGTGAGTCTCCGTGTCTCTGTGCTCTCGCGATGTCTCGGTTCGCCCGTGGCCACGGTATGTTCATTAAAAAGCCGATCGAGAGTGAAAATGATGCATCGCTACGCATCGGATGCATCTTTGCTCTTGTAAGCATTTGCAATTTCTGAAAACTTTTATCTAAGCCCCACTATGGCTTTTCATGGATTTTCATAAGTTAGTGGTTGTGTGTAAGAACTGTGTGTGCGCGTAATTAAATGTACAATAATAATAATATGATATTTGTAACATCTAATACGTCTTTTTTTATCTAATATACTGGGTAATATGAGTGTAATGGTGACTAAAGGGTGTTATTTCATGTCTAGAGCTCTAATAATGTTAAGGTCGTAAACAGGTTTTCTACGCTTTAACGACAAAAGTATTCGATTTATAAATAAAGAATCCTACTTAGCGGAAATTGACTTATCGCAGTAGAGCCTGGAACTGATTAACCGTGATAAACGAGGGCCAACTGTACATGATATTCCCACAACATTGGTAGAGACATGACCCTACTGTGCATATCTAAATTCACACCCTTGTCTCCAGCATCTCTTGCCCTAGAGGAAGTCTTTCTCCCCTTTATACTTTAATTCGATAAACATTTTTACTCTTTACTAAGTGGGCACCGTCGTGTTTGTCTCCTGGCTAGTCAGCGCTTAGCTGTCAAGCAGGCCGCAGCCCCGGATCTCGTCGGGGGCTGACTGCCTCAGAGGGACTGAGTCTCTGTGCCCGTGGTTGGAAGTTTGCTAGAAGTTTGCTGGTTTGAGCCCCCGCCTTAACAAAACAGTCATGTGTCTGCAGGACACTGAGCCAGGCCCTCGATCAGGGGTGTCGCACATGGGCCTAGTCTTACTATTATTATACAGTGTGTGAGGTTGCTGAACAGGCCTCCTTAAGCAGCTTTATTCACTTGCTTTTTGTATTCCCATAATTGACTAAGACATGTGGCATCCAGCCATTGTTGCGTTCAAAGCCAAAAACCTATTCATTTAAATCATTTTATTCCCCCTTTCTACAGATTCATTCTCATTGTGGCTAGATACTATCTGGATATATCAAAAGAAAAAAAAAAACATTCACACCAATTTAGTATCACGAATTGTCAATACAGCATCATGCACATTAACATTTAAACACATCTTTATGCGCACTGGCTACTGTTTCTGCTAAAATAGTTATCCCTCCATTTTGTATGTATTTTTAGTTATGCTTTATATAGAGTACCTGCCTACTCAGATCAAAGACATTCAGCAGCTTATCTGAACCTCAGCTCTCTTCAAATAAGGATAAGTCAATTTGTGTTAACCAATTAAAAGCAGTAAATATTAGTGCCCACTTTGGCTATTCTCTTTCATAATAAAGAGGAAGCAGCGTCTTCCTAGTTTGCGGAGCATTTCTTTCTCATCGGGGGGTGAAGAGGGAAGATTCTAAGGAAAATAAGGTTTGGTGGTTGGATGAGTTTGTGTACACTGGACCACAGAGGACGGGTGAGTTCAATCCATCAGCTGTCAGGCGAAACACTTACACCGCTAGAAAGTTAGGGTGGGTAGGATTAACAACAACAAAAAAAAAAACTGAATTAATCTTCCTTTTTCCTCAAAAACAAGTGACCCTGCAAGGTCATGTGATGAAACTTACAATAAAGAATTGTAAAGCTTTTTAGATTGGAGCTGGACTCCCCTTTGACACGTCTTTTCTTACTCGATGACGCCGGAGTGTCCATTACCTGTGGCCTGGCTGGTAACGAGCACAAGGTGTGCGACCTTTTTGATCTAACGAGCTTGGTGTCACGGTTAAAAAGTCTTCTCTTCTGCTCAGGGCCAGACACCTCCCTGAAGGACAGTTACGCAGTAATTTGATGCATCGTCTGCCTCTGACTGGTCAATAAAACAGTAAGACTGCAGCCCAGAGCCCTGAGGAAGATTAAATCACAAAATCAAAAGCAAGGATTTTTTTCAGCCAGCTACAGGTAATGTTCTCTTCCTTCCAGTCAATCACTTCACCATCCGGAATTTTTCCTTTCAAACTTTTTTTTTTGTTAATGACAAGCAGGGTCATCTACGCATATGTTAACTGTACAGATTTAGCATAATCCACAGGACTTGTTTACACTTTACAGGCTTTGTGGTTTCTGATGTGGAAATCTGCCAAGCAGAGTAAGCAATCTGTTTGCGAAAGCGTCTCATTTCTATATTCCAATGACCCATGTAGCTGTTAGCCTTATTTCTCCGCCACTGATATGAGTTGTGCAAGAAGCATTCAGTCAGAAAATTAATACTTTATTCAAATATGATCATTTGAAACATGTTAAATATGAAATTCCTGCTGCCCTTTAGATTCACTCGCTTGAATATGAAAACTCACAAAATTATCTGAACTGGGGGATCCAGATGTTGAATTTACATTTGTGAATCAACTCCGGATAATCTGTCTAATGCCACATGACCTAACATGTGACGCCGAGACTCAGATACACGCACAAAACGCACAAAACGCACTGCTACTGTCATCGCCTACTTTACTGTAGCTGCTAGCTGCATCTGTGTCTGTATCCGCCCACTATCTGGAATCTGAAGTTGGTACATAAAAAAGAAAAAGCACCACCCTGGTTGTCATCAAGAAAAATGACACACCACCATGTGAGAATTCCGCCGGGGGTTACCCACAATTCACAGAGCCTTGCTGCACAATAAACGTTTATCAATAACTTTGGAGTACACAGAGTAGGGTATGACTTTTAAGTTCCATGTGGAGTTTCTTTGGCTAGGAGGGGATGGCTTTCTGAAGAAAAGGCTGGAATATCTGTGATTTCAAGCCCCCACCCCCCGAAACCTGATTACTCACACTGCCCGCAAACAGCGTGCCTGTGGCTTATATGAGATATGCAACTGGTACGGTGTGTAACAAGTTACTTCAACAGGTTTAACAAAAATGTTAAACTGGTTGATTTGTAGTACATATCGATCAAAGGAAAGCTCAATGCTGAAGTCTGCGCATCAGAGTGTCCAATCAATAAGCAGAAAAATCCTAATGGCCGACCACTTTTACATTCCAAGAAAATATCTGAGGTGTGTTGTCTTCATATTTATAGTCTATCTAGCTTATCTTTCAGAAAATTGTTTGACTGAGGAAGCTCTTCTACAAGTACTGCATGCAACGTTGGTAAAACTGTATGTTCTTTGTGCAAAAAATCAATGTAAAAATGCTCAGTATTGGTGTTAAATATCCTGCATGATATATTACACTAGGTGTTGCTTCATTATTGTTTTTCGGTGGTTTATATGTGTAATTTCCTTTAGAGGTTCGGGTTGGTTACTTTGCTGAAGGATACAGACACAGTACCCCACGTGGACTTTAGGTTACAAGCTTGTGTCACTGCCATCGTTGTTGTTACTTTACCTGACTGTATGTTGTGCTCATATATGCCGTCTTCAGATTATACGGATCCCACTCCTCCCTTTGTTCATGGTTGGCGTCGCATGCTAAATTTACACAAATCTTCCCACCAGCAAAACCTGGGGTAAGATGGGAAAGTTTATGTGATCTATCATGTCTCTTAACGTAAACACAGTGGCATAAGACGGCTCAGTCACAGGTCGGTCGCATTGTTCCGTCCCTTTAAGAGGAAGAAGTGCTGCTTCTCAACGGCAAAGTGTGGATGGATGAGGAGGAGGGTGAAAGGGAGAGAAAGAAATAATTATATATCTAAAAAAACCTCCATTAGAGCTGTCACTCTGGTTTCCATAACAACTAATAAACCCACTCTCAAATTTACTTGCAATACTACTTTTACTTGAAAAGTGAGTGTTTGCTTAATATACATGAAGTGGATGAAGCGAGCAAAACAGTTTAGAGAAGACGCCACTTTGCAGGTATTGGCTGCTATCGCCTGCAATTTCACTGGTCGAGGGACATTGTGTGCAATGATTTCTCACATTGTGACGCTTGCTCATTCCATTAGGTTTGTTAGTGACCCTTCAGACCTGAAGGACTTCCATCTCTCGCACCTATGTTTGCCTGACAAGAGATAATAAAACTGTTACAACTAACAGGCAATAGCACATAAGCAGGTGTGGGACTGAATTCTCCCCATTAAATGCTGATGGGGAGGATAACATTGAAATGTTCAAATGTAATTTTATTTAGCCGCGACATCCTGATAACCCTAATTCAGTGAGAATTTCCCCAATCAGAACAGAAAATATTACAAGTGACCCTTGTAATCCACTGCTTTACAAGGAGAGAAATACAGGATCGTATTGAATGTGCAGAGATTTTATTTTTTACAGTCTTATGTTCAGCCTGCGCAAAGTATAAAAATAAATGAATAAAAAATAAATGCAGTTTTTTCCGTCATAATGACAAACAGCATACATTTCGTACACGGCAACCTGAGAAAGAGGGAGTGGCCCCCAGGCGTCTGGATCATAAGGCCAGAAGACCCATCACAGTAGGAGCCACAGAGGGAAAATGTGAATCCACTGCTAATGAAACCGTTAGCGAGCTAGCGGAGGATCTCCTGCTCACGACCAACCAAAGCATAAAGCCGCCAGCCATACAAAGAAACCCTGGCTCCATACACCGGTGACCTTTCGAGAGGGAAACTCTTATCATAACTTTTTTTTCAAAATAATAATAAAAAAAACAATGATAAACTCAAGGTGAACAGTTTTCATCCCAACACAACTAAAGCCCAGGATGTGAACTGTCCAATCAGAAAGTAAAACTGAATGAACAAATGGAAGAGAGATAGAGCATTTTTGAAATAATTTGAAATTGTTACCGATGGCTGTATTTCTCCACGACTTTGGCGGTGCTAACCTTGAGCCGCGCCTACCTTACCCAGGCCCTGAGCGGGCGCATAGGGACTTAGAGCCCCACGTTTACTTAAGCATTCCGCTCAACAGGCGCCCAGGGGGTTATAACCCTGAGAAATTGTATTAGTTCAACTGAAGTCGCCATTAATACACCGCGGTGGGCCACACCATAACCTTTCACTACTCATCTCAAGGGTGTCCTCAGAAAAGCGTCTCTTTGTTACAATCGCCTGGGAGGACTTTCAAAGTGACCTCCCGCCAAAGTCAGTCCCGTTCGCTTTTCTTTTTCATCCCCTCCCGCCCTCCCTCCGCTCTCACATCTGCTTCTCCATCTCCTCTGTCTCCGCGCGCCGCTGGTCGATTGGACTTGAGCGCTCGGCTACCTGTCAGGTGAAAGGAATAGGAGCCGCCCTCCGACCGTGGATTCAATTAAAGATTGGAGTGGCTGTGCTGGATGAGGCTCTGCTCCTGCTTACTGCAGCACTCTGACCCCCAGAGCCTGACGGACAATCCCTCACAGACGGACATCGAGACGATGCTGGGCGCACTGGCGGGGATGTGGAGGCCAATTGCATTGCAGCCGTCCCGAATTCCCGATGTTCTCACCCAGAGCTCGCCACGGATTCCGTGGAGGCCAGATTACAGAAATCCGCTAACCTTTTAAATAATTAAACTTTATCAACCACAAAACTAGGTCTGATCTCTTAACGAGGTGCTTATTTATCATTTGCTATTACTGTAACAAAATGATGGGGCACTAAGCAAATAAATGTACATGCAGTATATGTGCTGAAAGGCATTTATCAACACAAACATATTTCTGGACATTTAACTCTTTTACAGTTTACTATTATCCTGGATAGTTTGTTCCTTCAATAAAAATGCAAAAGCCCAAAGTAAGAACTGTTTCTTTTTGTTGTTCTTAAATAATAAATTATGCAATTTATTAAATCATTTTTAACTTTATTATCCTGGATAGTTTGTTCCTTCAATAAAAATGTAAAAGCCCAAAGTAAAAACTATTTTTTTTTTGTTTTTCTTAAATAATAAATTATACAATTTAAGTTTTGAGAATAGTATATATCATATTTTTAAAGAAATTTGTATTGTTGACATTTGCATGGTCACAGGAGACTACATACAGAAAGGTTGTATTAGCTTAAGAAAAGTTGATCAAACATGTCGCTTTCTCTCTCTCTCTCTCTTTCTGTCACATACACAATTATTGGTATTGTAATTGCTGGTCGCTTCATGAACATGATATTTTATTATAATGCATGGTAGGTAACAAACCAATCACCATATGAACACAGTATATTGATGATATTTCTTGTTTGATTCTCTTTATTTATATATGGATGTGTCTACATATATACGTAAAATAATAATGTGACTCTGGGCCCCTGAGATCACGTCCAGTCCGCCCTTCCTTCCACCCCGGCAGAGAGCTGCCGATATGCTGACCCTGGGAATTAAACAGCTGCCATTTGCACTACAACTCCTCCGAGGAGCTAAGCGTCCGAGCCAGACAAGCGTGTGGGCTCTCACTGTCCATTTTAATATTCCCCCAGGAGCAAAGGAACAGACAGAAAATCAATACCTTCATTTTTTCAATATTAAAAGAAACAAACCTGCAACTCTTCACTATAAAACCCAAGATTGGCTTTATAGGCATTTGCCATTTTATCTTTGATGGGTACGGAGACAAACCTCTTGGGCAAAATTATTTGATTAATTGTTGTTCTGCATTGTTATGTCTTTTTTTTTTTTTTACTAAAGAAGGTTCTGTCTAAAGCTGTCTATTTTGCTGTTAGTCAGCAGTTTCCAAAGTTTGGATTATTATTTATTTCCAGCACCCTGAAATTAACTCTTCAACTAACATTGAATATAACTGGGCAAGTGACTGATGTATTTCATTTCATTTACATGATGAGAAACACAGTCACAGGCAGCAAGAAACAATTAGCCAAGTACTTTTAATGAATTTGTTTCTTGATGCACCTGCTCCTTAAGCTTATGATAAGTAATGGGATGTTTCATCTGTTTAAGTAGTTTGCAATTCTGCAGCTAAACAGTGGTGTACTATTAATAAAAAGAAAATATTTTGCCTAATGTATGCTGCCTTATCTATGTTACAGTTCATGTAACAGTCCTCAAAAGCTAAACTAATAATTTATTACTGAAATAATAGATTTCATGAAGCATATAACTGTGTTCAACCTTCTTTCACCATTTATGTCCCGGCTAACACTGCAACCCCCTTAAGTTCATAGTAAATAAATGACATAAAACAAAAATTTGTTTACTTCTATATCATAGAGCTTTTTACAGAAACGAAATTTACTTACATGATCATTAAAAGTAAAAAGCATTAAATTAGCCACATTATAGAAAACTACATATGGCTAACTCACGCAAAATAAATAATTAAGAAAAAACTCCATTGTATCGTTCAATATTAAACCAGTCTTTGTGGCTTAAATCAATAGCTATTCTATTCAACAATAGCTTGATTTAAGAAGTACTGGCATCACCCTTTAAATTAAAAAGCTTTTGGGTTGGCTATAAAATATATGGAAATGGTTTCAAGTTGTTTCTTTGGTTTTAAAACCAATAGTTAGCTTTTGTGGATAATTATTCCTGCATACTGGCTTTTTCTAGTATCTAGGTATTGCATGCATATGGAGTTAGTGACTTGCATAGGACTCTGCACGGACCCAGGTGCCGGCGTCGTTTCTCAATGTACCTATTTCTACTATTCTGTGACTGCGTTTTTACTTATAGACAGTAGCTGTCTGTTTTCTATGCCAGAACCCAAATAAAGTTTTGATTCCTCACTCCATCCTGATCTTACATGGTTATATTTATTGTTTGCCCAGACTTTGGATACCAGGGTATTAGGATAAATGTTATGTATTGATATTGTATTACCGGCAAAACTGCTGCAAATAGTACTTATTTTTGAGGATGATGAAATGACAGGGGTAATATAACTGCACCTTCAAGTTAATGTCAGTACTGTAACCAAGAACTATGTAAAGGTTTTATTACAGTCTATAACTTCATATGGACATTAATGTGTGAGTGTCAAAATTAAATTATAAACACAGATTTTTCATTTGCAAAATAAGTATGTGCTGTGCACAAATTGTAGAAATTCTTTGGAAAGGTCAAAACCCTAGGTATGTAAATTGAAATCAGATCTTATTTTTGACACTGTAACCCAATACTTTTGCCTCTTTTTGTACACAAAGACTTTTCAAGCCTTAAATTTCAAGGTATACCTTCATCTTGTCATTATCATTCTACAAAATGGCCAAACATTCAAGCAATGTTTTCATTTTATACTTGCCTTTTAATTTATTGGCACAAAAAAAAAAATCCACCTTACCTATGCTTCAAACATTTTTTAAGAGTGACAAAAACGCTCTCGCAATAGCTTTCACTTAGAGTTTCTTCCCTAAACATTACGTTTTCCATCAGAGACAGAATTGTGCCCGTGGATCTGTATTCGATGGGATATGCCTGCAAGGCATGATGGGAGCAAGTGCTCTGTATATCAACAAAACGATAAAAATGAGGGCAGATGAAGAATTCCCAGAGGCCAAATGGCAAACCAGGCATCAACCCGCAGCACTGGGCTGGTGAAAGAACACAGTGGCAATTCAACAGGCACATCCAAATCCATAACTCAGCACGGCTAACAGAAACACTTACTTTACATTTACTTTACATTAAGTGCTTCCAACATCACCCATTTACACATGGCACAGAAAGGCAGAAAGGCACTTCTGTATCCACCAGGTTTATATTTCAAAGAAAGCCATATGCTTTTAAATGAGGCGTATGCCGAGCCTGGCTAGATGTACTACTGTATGCTAGTGGCCATCAGGCTGATGGTCCAAGCAGTGTGGCAGCGACACTAATAACAATACCGTTTCTCATAATCATTTGCCGAAGAAGCGCAATGGGGGCCTGACCTTTACTTGGGACACCTTGGTGGGAACGTCACGGCCGCATGCAGTGCTCGGGAAAGACTTCCAGATAAATGACATGGCCATGGCAGCTAACATCCTGCTCGCCTGTCCGTGACACCACCATAGCTCAAAACCCAGCCGATAAGACAGGTTAACAGTCCCGGCACGGAATACGGATTCTTGGCAGGCCTAATTTGCCCCAGTAGGCGTCATGCATAATATGCCCAGAACTAATTATCCTAGGGAAAGAAACAGTGGCAAAATTCAGCTAATGATATGTTAAGCCAGATAAATAACAGTTTATAATATTCTACTTGTTTTTTAAATTTTACTTAACGTAATGATCACTGAAAAATACATGTTATGTCTTTTCTGTATAAACAAATGTATTTTAGAAAGTATATCAATGCACAAGTATATAGGAATTTGCAAGAACATGTTTGAGTATGTGCCTGAAAATTTCATTAAAATAAAGACGTGAACAATATATTTTGGGAACTATTTAAAATTTTGTGTTTTGCTCGTCAATAACTTTTTCTCTGTTTAGCAGGAAGGCAACTTTCACATGGAAACAAATTGCCGTATTAAGCGTAAAACACTTGCAAATTACCAGCGGGATTGTGGATTTAATAGAGGATGGAAAATGCACAAGGTGTGGGGTTACCCTAGTCAAGCATACTGTAACAGATGGTCCTGAGGGCTTCTCCGCTGGTACAGCAACCGGATGAATGTCTGATTTGTGAGTACGGGTAAATGGAAGCCTTTCCTGATCTTTAGCTACACCATCACACTAGCTGTCCAAAATAGCTGGAGAAGAATGCCACATCAAGCTGAATTCTTGGAGCCCTCACCAGAGCTCAGTTCAGGCACAAAGCTGGCTGAAGGAGAGAGGAAAAAAAAAACAGTGTTAGGCTGGTTCGTGAGTGCTGGGGGGCAGGGGGAAACCAAGCCAGATCAAGCACTGTCCAAGAGGAACCAACGAAAAAGAGGGAAGGCCAGGGTCCTATCCATCTGCCAAGCCTGCTAGCACAAAGCACAGTCCAGAGGGAACGTCGGCAAAGCTGGACTAAACACGAGTGGCAACCCACAATTATGCCTGCGGTTATCGATGGGACAGTGCCTGAAAGCGCCGCCCGCACAAACAAGTGGGAGGAGAGCAGTTAGACTGCTCATTCTACTCGTCAAGCTTGTTGGCAGCATCCCGGAGAAAATACCAATTGCAGCCATTGTTCAGTTCCAGCGAACATTGTTCAGGCCCTCCAGTGTAGCTGGAAAAGTATGTCACATCATCTCGTGAACCAAAGCAGCAGTAAGCGAGAAAAAGGGCAGCAAGAAAAGTGGGAGATGGAGCACAGATTCTCAATCCATCCTGCAACATGACATGGTCCCGGAGGAAATGACACGATGGAAGCCTGTTTAGGGAATCACAGGGGGCTATGTCATCCATTTCATAACAGGGAGAAAAAAGTCTGTTCAGAAAGAGATGCTGCGTTGGTGGGAGGATAATTATTTACTGTTTTCTCAAGTAATAACCTTTAATCTTCAAGTCAAAATATGAACAAATGTGGAACTTTATAAATGGGAGCTTTTATTGTGAAAAATGTTCATAACGGCATTATCTGTTTTTGTAGGACTGAGAATCAATAAAAAAATAATTAATCTAACTTTTTTCTGTGATTAATCGCGATTAATCGCACCTAATATTAAAACTTATAATCATAAATATTCATACACTGAAACTCCAAATTAATGTAGAATTAATACAAGGGTGAGTATATGGGTCATTGTCACAAACTCATTACTTTAACATATTAATTTGCTTCAATTTTTAGACAGACTCAAATCATACAACTTCATTGTCTAATCTGTCAATTTTGCCTCTGGGGAAATCAGTTTTATTATATAACCATTTATTTCTGTAATTAAAAAAATAATTTAATCAAATCCAGGGCAAGACTTGCTAAGATGAGAAAAAATGAGAAACCTAACAAAAAAACTGAAATATACATCTTATCCTACAAATTGAATGTTTATTGTGGGTTACATGCAAGAAAGTTGAAAGATTTAAAAACATTTTATGTAGTTTTGTGTTACTGACTTCAGGCTAGCCGTTTGAGGGAAAGAGTTAAACAATCAAATCACAGACACAAAAGACATAATTTTATATACTTATAAAGTTAAGGTAGTGTCAATTGCTCTACACAAAAAACATGTTTTGAAAATCCTCAACTTTGTGAAAATGACATATTTTAATATTTGTTTTTAACTAAAACTTGTAGTGTACAGATTATTCATTTCTAACAAATAAACTACATACAAGCTTACTGAACAGATAGCAATATGGAAATAAGAAGAACGGGTATTATATTGTAAGTAGGGATGTTAAATGATTTTTTTTTAACACACTTTGGGTTCATTAATGGTCTATACTACATGTACATATAATCACATACATTATACTCAACAGGCAGATGGATATACTGTTGAATCCCGAAACCATGATTGATCCAAAATCTAAAGCCTATTTGGCAAATAGCTCTAAAAACAGAAGCCTAACACTCATGAAAGGGTCCTTAATGACATGAAAGATCTTAAGATTTTATAGTAGGCCAAACAGGTTTCAATAAAATAAAACAAATACAGAAAATTGCAATATTTTTATCCTATGTATGCCTATACAGTATCTGGCATTTTTTTAAAACCAGGTAACACCCGCTTCCCTGTGAGATGCTAACAGAAAGTTTTGGTTTTAGCTCTGAATTCAGGGATCCTGTACAACATCATAGCCTAAAGTCATGTGTTGTTTACAATCAGGAAGGAATATTATAGCTGTATTTTAATATCCATGCCGATACTACTCTCCCTTTGGGCTCACCAAATACTGAATGGGCTTAGGCTGAAGAAATAACACATAATGAGTTTAAAACTAACTTACCACATTTAATTTTCACCCCAGTTTTTTTTTAATTCTTTATCAAGATGAAAGGTCCATATTCTATTTTATACCTAATTTAGATATTTTATTCTAGTATCTTATTATTATTATTATATCTATTTATTGTTTAGTAGCTACACTGCGCACCAAGAACTGAGAAACTATGTTTTGTTCTTGTTATGTCAAGCGGTTTGAATGACAATAAAGCTGATTCTAATTCTGATTCTGATCAAAGTGGTAGCCTGACACAGCTCCCTGTACCAGCGAAAGTGCTGTCCCACTGTACTGACTGGAGCCAAAACAATGGAATTACATACCCATAAGGAGAATAAAGTGAAGTATTGTTGTGGCTGTGTACTTAGATTTATGCTGAACAGTCCCCTGGTGCCCTGGGGTGGGTGTCACCTTTACAGGAGCACTTCTCTACCCACACTGTGCAACATCAGGTTCGCTTCCTGAGCCCCTGTACCTCACTTCCATCTCATTTAATATCTCACCAACCCACCTTCAGAAAAGAGCTACTCATCCCCATCGATCGGCCGAGCTCATTCTCTGCTGGCAAGCTCTGCTCTCCTGCTATGCCTCACACCTGTCTCCAGGAGCATATCTGACCAATTGACATTGTACATCAGAGCTAAATTCCATTGTCTGATTCCTTGTGCAATAAATGGTGGGATTATTATTTCTTCCCCACATCTCTTAGCACACCACCTAATGAAAAACAAGATTCCTTCAAGCTGCCGTTGGACCCAGATCTTTTACAGAAATCAATAAGAGAAGATTGCTGCTGAGCTATTGAACTCACACCGTGACTCAATACATACAGCCCACCAGGTACCGTTTAAACAAGGCAAGTATATTCAACCTAATATTCCTGAAAGAATGTTCAAGACCTGGATGGAAGTCAGCATCTTCCTGAAATCTCACGGCTACAATAATATGATTGAGGCTCCAGGCCCTACCACGTCCCTGACCAGGATAACCAGTTACAAGATGGGTGGATAGATGGATAATACAGTTGTTATACCCATTGTTACAATTTAAATACAGCAAACTTAACAAAACTAACATAATTCATCCAATGTCAACCATGAAAACGCAATCGTTGGATGATGGATTCAATTGGATGCAGATCAAGAGAAGGCTGTCACTAATGCAGTTTAAAGGTGGCAGATGCTGTGATAACAGGCTTGTATCTTGTAATACGGTATTATTGGCAATCATCTTCAGATCAGTGGTCACACATGCCCTTGTTGTGGAGAAAGGAGACCTTCCCTAAAGAATATCAATCAGAAGAAACTGAGAAGGGCTGGTCGGGGGGGTGGGGGGTGATGTTGTTCTGTATGGTTCTTGATCATTTGTCATATTTGTGTAAAAGTGTCACTGGGTTGTAGAGGGTGATCCACAATTAATTATAAGGAGGGGAAACCCAAGCAGGCAGCATTTTAGCCCAGGTATGTTCTCCAGTGTCACAGCACAAACTGATGTATCACAGAGTCCATAGGGTTGACAGTGCATAAAGCATAATGGCGCTGTAACTAAAACCAAGCAGTGATAATAATATGCTCTGATGGGGTCCTCTTATCGTCATCGATTTCCAATAATAGAGATCATATGAAGCAGGGTTAATTACACTGTGCAAGCAGAGGTCATTCTGAGCAAATATCATCATTATCAAATTAGAATGGAGGGATGTGAAGGTTCATGCGCATCAGGGAGGAGACCCAGAGGACATCGAGGGAGGAAGCTTGACAAATACGTCTGATCCCATCTGTATCCCAGCTGCTCCAGCCTCTAGCAACCACCTCCAAGGGTCAATGCCTAAGAACAGTCATTATCTTACATGGAACACCGGTAACAGACATGGCACTGCATACGTGGCACCTGCCACACACCCATGGGGAGATCACCAGAACAAAATTTATAGAGATTTTTTAAAGTATTTTATTAATGATAAACTGAGCAAAAGACACCTTAAAGTGACTTTCATGGCTAGGTAATTGTCTGTTGGACCCATTAAAAATTTTAGACAGATCTCAAGCTACCGAGGGCCACTTTTGCAAGGAAATATAGACATTACTAGTTTTCTGATTCAATGACACATTAAGGACTGTGTGAGTTGATTAAATCAGAAGCGCTTTGAAATGCAATTGTGTGGTATTATGTGTGTTATTATCTCAAGCAATGTGTCTGCTAATTATCACAACGGCTGAATAGCTTGCTGCTCACTGATGGAGAAGGGGCTGGACATCCCCACTGGCCTCTCTGTAAATTTTCCCCAGTGCTTCCTACTGCTCTGTGGTGGCTGGGCTTCTGAGGAGAGGACTCCACTGTAGGCCAAAGCCATCATGCTGCAGAAAAGTACCACCTAGAGGTTCTGATTCGCCACACAGTTGCAATAAATTAAAACCTAAACGCGAATAGAAAGCTGGAAGCAGTGCAGATGTAATACCTGGCCCCTTGACAGACCAAAGACACAGAATAATGATTAAATCCTCCTTAAAAGTGACCTTTGCATGATTGCCTTTGCAGTTAGGCTACATTTCAAATGCAGCTGTTTTTTTTTCCAGAGTATTCCATGATAAGGGGTCTTTGCATTGAAAGCTGGAGTAATTAAAGTCTATACCATTATTGATTCATGTCATATATCACCTTACTATAAACAAAAATTGGAAGAGACGTGACCTCTTGCAGGTGCTGGAAGGCCATTTTGGTGCTTTTTGCATTGTTGATCAACCCTGTCTGGGCACGCATTCAATCAAAGTCACAATGCCATTATTCATTAGTAGTATTTATTTTATTTAATCGTGTGCATGGGTTGGTTGTTTGTCTCCCAGCACCACACTCCCAAGCTTGCCCCCCCTCCCTTGTAAAATTGTGCTTGTAAATGAAATCAAACTTAACCATGCGTTGGCTTTTCATCAATCTCCGTGTGATGGCTGCTCGCTCTTGATTCATGGCTCCCCACCCTTTACTGCTCCTCTGTGTGTGAGCAGATATGAGTAATGACCCACCCCCTCCCCCCCACTACCACCAACCCCTCGAACGATGCCCCTTGGTCCCCTTCCCCGTACAGGAAACAGAAGAGTCAACCAGAAGAACGACAAGCAGATCAGCATCTCAAATGTTGAACCCCCCCACCCACACACACACCTCTGTCCATATGCCCAACAGTTTGTTATTTGTTGATTGTTCTATTTGATTTCATCTGCTTTGATAACGCATGAACTGAAGTCATCTTCATGGAACCCCTCTAGTATAATATGGGTCAGATCTCGATCTGCACAAAAAGCAGGCCCCATCTGGGTCCTGTGGGTGAACATGCCCTTTCCCTGCCACCGGGGGTGACGCCTGTGTTCGGCTGCACTGTCACTCTGATGACTCTCTCGTCACGAGAGGACTGGAGGGAGGAGTGGGAGTCTCCCCAGCCAGGTCATTGGCATAAGGCAGGCCTCTCCGGCAGCGCTGGCCTTGCAGCGGCTGTCACCAGCGCATCAGGCATTAACCCAGTGACTTATCTCCACCCCTTTCCAGTGCCTGCACTTGCACAATGGATTAGCACCGAGGAATAGGTTTTGGGTGCTTGTCAGTCCCAGCTGATTATAGCCTCCACCCTAAACCATCCATTTCCCAGTGGGAGCGCTTCCCTGGTGTGCTCTGCTTGTCCTCTTCTGTCTCAACTCTTCCTCGTTCAGTTCTAGGAAACTGCATCAGGCCTGTCAAGCTGGGGGGGGTGCTCTTGTCACCTGTCTGAGTGTAGTAAAATGGCTCAGTGTGTCTGCACAATCAAGTTCACGGCCTAATCAGACTCGATGCAGCGGAATGTAGTCCGTGCTTGTTTAATTAATAAAAGGAATGTCACAGTGATGGTCAGATTTTCCTCTGACAGCAGTCATTAGAGGAAGCATGAAATATAGCAGCAAAGGAGCAAGGCATTCGATGAGTCTTTAATTAGTCCGGGAGAAGAGACAAAATCAACTCCAGACATTTTTGACAGCAGAAAAAACAATGTGTATTTTTCTCTTCTGGAAAAGTGCTACACCGGCATCTGCCAGAGTGGCACAGATGGGAGTCTCTGGGTCTCACCTGCTGGCTAGAGACAAGGCTGTCTCCTGAAGAAGTACAGGATTGATAGGACCGGTCACAGAAGGCCAAACAAAGATTTGTTTATAGCCGCTCATTAAAAGCAGTTATGACCATGCAAAAGATCAAGCGAGGCCGTCTCAGCAGCCCAGCTGGACCGCAGCCAGTCACGCAAGCTATTCACCTCGCCTGTTCATTCCTCAGCAGAAGGCCTCACCCCTTCGTCCCACCCACACTCTGCTTCTCGTGGTAACGACCCGAAACTGAGAAAAAGCCTCGCTGCTCTCATCCCGTCCTTGTGGCTCCTCGCAATCCTTAGGCCATGTCCAGCATTTAGAGAGAGCCACGGCTCAAAGCTCCTCGCTCTGTGTTTTCAGAAAGAAACAAGTTTTCTAAAAATTCATTGGCCCTGCTGGGCTGCTTTATCAGATTCACTCCTACATTTGCAAGAACAAACGGCAGAACACGGAGACGAAGGCACAAGTGAAAATCATCTGCGCTTCCGTCTTTACACACGCTTCTTAATTTCACACCAGACCACGGCAGATTTAGTGCAATGATGTCCTATGACACTCTCAGAAGAAGTTTTTGAACTACAGTTTTGATTTTCTGATGTATTTTTAAAGTGTCCTCCCACAACTTTCCCTCCCTGCACATGTCAGGACTATCTCTGATTTCCTTTATATTGTGCTTCTCCATCTCTCTCTCTCTCTCTCGCTCTCTCTCTCTCGCTCTCTCTCTCTCTGTATGGGTATGTAGGGGGGACATTAACGGCAGGTGGGAGGATGCAGCCAGTCTGATGCAGATCAGATCGCCTTGATCTGTAAAGTAAATTTAAATGAGGTTTTTGCTTTTTTTTATTTTTTAACCTGCCAGGGAATGGGTTGCGCTTGGCTGGCTTGCTAGCAGCCTGCTCCTTTGAAAAGAACGACTTTTTAAATTACACATAAATCACTGTCAGTGCGTAGGGGTCTGGTGCTCCGAACGGCCCGTGCGCAGTCAGTGGAGGGCGCCGCGGTGGCACAGCAATCTCAGACCCTTTCCGTGCCGCGCGCCTACACATACACGCATATGCGCACGCACACACATTTCTTGTAAGGTTATGCCACATTTCACATTTTGCTCCGTGAACACTCTCACAACATTTGGCGGTGTGATTAAGATCCTTAATGTTCTGGGGATCCAGCAAAAAATTGAATGCATGGGAAATACGGGATGTCACCGTTGGTATGGATTAGCTGTAAGCAAAAATAATTAGAGTACAGTTGTTCAAAGTCAGTTTATTAAAGAATAAGGGAAACCAAGGGCCCCAGATATATGTGTAATAACTTCTCAGGAAAGCCATAAGATGCGCAGCCGGTGAGTGACTCTACAATCAAGTCAAATTTAATGAGGAACAAGGAGACCTAAAACCTACAAAATACATTTGGAGAGCACACCCCCCGACCTTAATTATCCGTTAATGTGATCCAAACTGGTTGTTGTGGACGCAGATGCTTAGGGCTGAGAACCCTTCGTATGTCTGTTTGTTTATGGGGGCTTGCTTGTGCCCTGCATTTTTTAGTGTGAGGTTGTCCGACTGAAATTCCTTCCCCTCGCTAGTGCTGTCATCTTCCATTGCAGTGATATTTCCCAGGCAGACAGTTCATCAATTTCAATGAAGTTCCCACACACCACAAGTCTATGAATAACGCTGTCACCTGGCACCTCAGCCAGTCCTGCCGCCTGCATTCCCACTGCATGCCAAGCAGGGCTCTCTCTGTGGCCTGGGCCGCAAGACCACCCACTGCGCGTGACCCTGCTTCAACCTCCTCCCTGCTTAACCATGTGCTCAGGCACCGGTAGACCGTGCTGTTCTGCTAACTGCTACAGATTCAACTCCACCTGCACAGTGTGAGCTTGAGTGACCATGGTAACACAGCGCACAATTTTGGATTTACCACGTCGACGGCTTGGGATGATATTCCTGATTGATTTGATGTTTGCCAGTACTGTCTAGTACATCTGTTGTTTCACGTTACACTTGCACTATTTTCAATGTGCAAAATTGTAATTACAGGTAATTAGAAGTGGTCGTAGCTCTGCTTGCACCGAGAAAGCGACGACAGCATATGTCTGCGTGATAAATGTTGCTCTACAAAGAAGCTGAAGTGGCCAGTCATGCAGCAATCATCTGTTATGCTAACAATTATAACTGTTAATTAATTCGGGAATTATAGCTATCAGAATCAGATGCGACTCGCAGATGTTTTTGCTCCTCAGGCACCAGAAAAATGCAAAGCTGCTATGGAATCTTGCGAAGAAGGCTGGCCAGGTGGCGCTCTGTGTCGGTGCCCCACGTATTTTGGAGGTTTGCAATGCTGCAGCACATGCAAATGGAAGCATATGCATGTAGCAGCAACAATGCATGCCAATGGCTGGGGGAGAATCAGATACTGTGTACAGACATGGCTTAACCACATTATGGGGCAATGAAGAGATTTGTTATCAGTATTATATGCGGGGTCGAGAGGGGTAGAGGGCATATTTGAGGGTCAAACAAAACTTTCGAAGCCAGAGAACTTTGCTTTATGTATTGATTTCTTTTTTATTGTGGATATCTGAGGCTTTGAGTGTCCCCAATACCCAACTCTCTGCTGAACCCTCCACATACTAGACTTGGGATTAAAGGTTACCATCAAATTCGGTGCGAGTTAAAGTTAATGAATATGAATGAGCAAAATGAGAAGTGATTAATGCTATATCTTATCTTTCTTCAGATTAGATGTTTTCCTTGAAAAAAAAGACAAATATGAAGTGTTAGCTGTCAGCGAAATTTGATGGATGCTGATAACACGATGTCAAAAGCTGAGGAGGGAGATGGGTCTCCATTTAGGACACCAAAAACTGCTCATTGGTGCAGCTTGCGCTAGATGTTCCATGGTTTCAAAACTGGCTTTGTCATCAAAATATACTTTCAGTCTATGCACATATTTTTTGGAATGAAATGACAAAATTTAAAATGATTGACTAAAAAGCAATGGTCTTAAAAGTGCTGCAATGAGCCTTTAGTTCATATAGCTCTCACCAAGTCAATCATTTGGCTGCGTAAGCAGAAGAACGCCAAGCAATCTGAAAGCGACTTTCCCACAATTTCTTATTTTCATGATCTGTAGTTCACTGGTACCAATTGTCGCTTCAGACTAGCAGGAATTCTGAAACACAGAGAAGCAAACTGCTGTGACACGATGAGTCCCATAGATTTCTCATCTCGTCGCATGTGTGTGCTGAAGGTCCATTTTGCACTCTGCCTGCAGAGCACCCCATGACGTAAAGTGCTCAGTAGCTACACTGGGGTTGAAGCAGGTCATAAATCCATGAACCTCGCGAGTCACTCTCTCTCTCACTCTTTCAAAAAACTAAACATGGGCATTACTTTATCACCCAGTCTGAAGACTTTGTGTTGACATTGAATAACACCAGTTGACATGCAGTGTAAGGTGATTTCTGCTGAACTCTTGGCACTGTGAAGTAACAGCTCTTTATGAAATTCTATAATTAGGAACATATGTTATGGCCTCGGGGCGTGGTGCAGTTGGGGAAAAGAAGGCGGCTCCAAGACAACAAAAGGGTTAATTGCAGGAACTAACACTAGAGAAGGCACAAAATCACAGGACCATCACCGGGAGTCTAAAACAAACAGGAGAAACAAGAACTAACTACAGGCAATGCTGATAAAAGCAGGGCAACACCAGGAACAGAACTAGGAACAGATTTAGGAGAAGCACCAAAGAAACACACAGCAACCAGACACAGAGTAAGACCCCAGAACACAGGCACCTAATACAATGCCTGAGTGAAGAAGTGAAGAAAGGCAGACACTTAAATACACAGATAACGAGGACGGAGAAATGGCAGGTGTGAATCTGACAATCACGAAGGGTGCAGGACAATGACTAATAGATGGAACAATACTAGCACAGGGAAGCAGGCAACAGGTAGATAAACAAGATTAACAAGGGAACTCTAACAAAGCACTTAGGGGTAACAGCACTAGGAACATGTACAATCAAAAACCAAAATCAGCAGCAGGACACAAGCAGGGCAAACTGAAAACAGGAAAGCAAAAATAACCAATAAACACTAATAAAAAAGAGGACACCGATAAACACAAAACAGCACATGCTGGCCCACTAGCAGAGGGGTAACAGACTGCATGCTGCATGCTTTATCCACTAAGATATCTGGCAGTCCCAGGAACAGGGAAAACACATTAGGGAAGACTAGGCACTAAGACAGAGGGAGCAGTTTAGCCAGCGGCACCTGCTGGGCGAACGTGGATGAACACATGGGAAAGGGGCTGAATGACAGAGAGGGGAAAAGGAGGAATGTCCAGCAATGCTTGTTGGCCAAATGCAGAAGGGTCACAGAGAGCAGGGTTAGACGGTACAGACCCTATAACCTGCGTTGCCCCAGTGTGCATTATTGTTACATATTTTATATACATGTTTCTTATATGAAAGATGAAAATTATGGTATAACAACATGGCTTCCTGTTTATACTATGATGCACATTTACAGTATTACCGGACTCTCTCTATTGCACAGTCTTTGTGAAACCCTTTACTTTTGTCTCATTCGCAAAAAATGCACTTATACATACCAGTGTATAATACTGGCTGCTGGGAGCACCTCTAAACCGGACTTTGCGTTGGACTCCTAACACAAATGGATCAAAATGTCATTGTCCATTAAGGTAAATGAACAAACCCTGTGTGTCTCAGTGCTCGTGTAACATACTTACCCAAATGGACCATCTGATCAAATTATGCTAGCTAAAGATTATCAAATGCATAAGGTAGCATTTGATAAGATAAATGGGGGTGGTTTGCACATAGACCTTGTACCGATTCAGATACATGTTTAAAAAAAACGCAACAGGAGGGGCCAGGCTGTGTGGAGCTGTGACCAATAAATACGGGTGTGAAGCAATGTTCTACTTCCATTTCTGAGAAGTGCAGTGAAGCAGCATCGTCAACAGTTTTTCCATTGGTGTTCTGTGTGATGCCTGCGATGCTGTTGCCATTTTGTGTCTGTCTCCTCCTAGCATCACCATCCCTTGGGGTCCCATTAGGTGAACCCCACAAAAGAGTCAGGAACAAGCTGCTTCTGGTCTCCTTTGATGGATTCCGCTGGGACTATGACCGAGATGTGGACACCCCCAACCTGGACATCATGGCCCAGGATGGTGTCAGGGCCACTTATGTGACGCCCCCATTCATAACCATCACCAGTCCAGCGCACTTCACCCTGCTTACAGGTAACTTGACATATGAAAATGACTTTTGTGTTATTGTACTATGATTCCGCCTCAGCTTGGGGTTTGAGCTTCGAGTTTTAGTTTGACATTTTAAGCAATAATGCGTTATTTTCTTAAAATAGCTACAAATCAACAAAAACTGAAATGAGTTAATGTGAAATAAACGTCAAAGATTCTTCACATGCTCATTAGAATTTAAGAGATTATTCAAAAAATTCAGACAACGCTTGCAATGCGATGCCATTGTCCAGTGCAGCGCTGACAACAATGAGCTGAACACACCCTTTATGACGTTGCCTCTTTTTAGGTCGGTACATTGAGAACCATGGTGTTATACATAACATGTGGTTTAACACCACCACTCAAGAGAAGAAACAGTACTATATGACA
This sequence comes from Mormyrus lacerda, assembly GCA_015163995.2. Lineage (NCBI taxonomy): Eukaryota > Metazoa > Chordata > Actinopteri > Osteoglossiformes > Mormyridae > Mormyrus > Mormyrus lacerda. The sequence goes on along the minus strand of JAABNX020000106.1, from coordinate 19,081,899 downwards.
CAGTTTGTTGATGAGTGGTGGGACAATGGCAGTCTGCCCATCTGGATCACAGCACAGAGGCAGGTAAAACAAAAGAGCAATGGCTGGGATTGGGGCCGTAATACTTCATCTCGCCA
>JAABNX020000106.1:19052066-19065124 GCA_015163995.2 Mormyrus lacerda | reverse complement strand
ATCTGGATCACAGCACAGAGGCAGGTAAAACAAAAGAGCAATGGCTGGGATTGGGGCCGTAATACTTCATCTCGCCATGAAACAGGCCTCTGTCTTTATCACCGTGAGTCACTCTCTGTGAACCTTTCTCTGCCCCCTACTCCCTGCACTCCCTCCCCGCGTACCCCCCCCGCCCCTCCCCCACAGGGTCTGAAGGCCGGCTCTCTGCACTTCCCTGGAACAGCATCCCTGTATCAGGGGGAGAAGGTTCAAGTTGGAGAAACCCTGCACCCTGTGACCCTGCACTACATAAGTGATTATGAAATATGCATGAATAGATATATCAATTATATAACTCAACACGACCATAAAATGTCAGGTGGACCCTGATCTTAGAGACCTTAGTGTCTCCTTATGGCTTGATAAAGATATATGCTTTAATACACTTTATTTCTCTCACTGGGTGGCATTATTCCAAACAGAATTAACTTGCAGTTTTGACCTAAAGAGAACACAGTGTTTGTCCTTCTATATTTGCCAGAATCTTGTCATCTTAGAATCATTATTAAAACGCATGATTGCACAAATAAATACTTTAAAACATAAACGGTGGCACTTACGATGGTAACATCTTTATGCTTTAAGCTTTTCAAAATATAAATCAGGACTATTATTACTGAGCAAGTTGTAATGAATTGTTCAGTTTGACTGGTATTTTTTTATTTATCAATGTTTAATTGTTGCTATGAAAAGTATCTATTCTTTATTTTTGAAAAGCTTTCAGTCAAAAAATTGCAGATAATCAGGAACATGGATTTTAGTGTAAATTTTAAGCTTTATCCACTAGGCACTTGACATTTTCAGTAAAATGCACTTTTGGGCAATAAGTTTGTTCATAGTAACATGGTAAATCACCTGACAATGGCAGACTTTTATTTTGTGCATTGAATGTGATTTAATTTCCTGTCCTCTGGATTAGAAAAAAAAAACACACTGGGTAAGTGGCTGGAAGATGGATGGGTGGCTATGTCAAAAAAATCTTCTAAGTACCAGAAAATGGACTTTGCAAAACTAATGAAAGATATTCATGAATCTAAAAATTTGCTGATTAGCATTTTGTATACAGTGGAAAATAAAGAGTGGTCTAGCCACCTTATCCATAAAATTCCAAACACTATCTAGGTTTATGCTAAATATCTCTGGATAGATTTTTATATAGCATAACTGTCATATACACCCAGTGGCCACTTTATTAGAACCACGTGCTCCTCATTGCAAACAGCCATCACCTACAAACAGCTGAACGCATGCAGCATGCTGAAAGAGGTTTAGTTATTGTGCAGCTTAGTATTACAGCAGCTAAGGAGCATGACCTGAGCGGTTTTAAATGTGGTGTGATTGTTGCTGCCAGACATGGTGGTTCCAGCAACTCAGAACCAGCCACACTGCTGGATTTTTATGCACTGCAGTGTCCAGGGCAGGGATGGGTAACCCTGATCCTGGAATGCAGGTATCCAGGAGGTTTTTTATTCTACCTTCTGAGCTACTATCTGCCTGAGATCAGACGGGGTTCACCAGAGAGAGAGAGAGAGAGAGCGAACGGTATGGAGCGTGTACTGAGATACAGCGTGTTGCTGCACCCACCTCAAAACGGACCTCCCCAGGGATGAGAACCCGAGTGCATTCATGTGGCGGTTGGTACCTCAGCACCGCCCTGTACTTTGAACGGAATGGAAATCTGTGAAGTTTTTTCCAGTGGCTGGAGTTCCAATCTTGCCACCAAGCGACCAGGTATGATGGAATACCTGATGGATTCCAGTACTCCTGGATCAGGGCCTGCCCAAACGTCCAGAAAACATGCAGTCAGGGGCAGAACTCTAGCTGAAAACACCTTGTTAATGAAAGAAGTCAAAGGAAACTTTCCAGGTGTTTTCATGCTAAAATAAAAGCGGCAAAAAATAATAACTCAGTACAATAGTGGGGTATATAAAGTCATCTATGGACACGCGACTTGTCAGCGCTGGAAATGGCTCTGGGGACTTTAAGGCTTTAACCTGATATGATTATATCGTTTAATGGGGTTTAATGTTACATAACCTGATATGATTATAGTGTTTAATGTTAAACATTTCTTTTATGTGGATCACTTTGCTTTTAAGAATGAATTTGAACATGGAAGATACTCTTCATAATGGATTGTCTTTATGCTGAAAAATAAAAAAATGAGAAATGAAGATTAGCTGAAATGTTTTTTACTCAGTAAAGTTGTAGTGATTGTTACGGACATTTCCAAAACATGTTTAGTAAGTATGGTGACCAGCAAGAATTTGTAATGTTTGTCATAATTTTAAAAATATTTTGTAGCCCCATCTATACAGCTTTGATTTTCACCTGGACATTCTATAGTAAGGAAGATCAAACTTAAAATTCGAAGCGGGCAAAATTTGTATCTTGTTTTGACTGTGTGCTTGTAATCGAGTGCTTGATAATGAGCTTCAGCACACTGAGAAGCACCATGTGAGACAGTTAAAGGGCAGCTGGGACCTGAGTGAGGATCTCTGCTGTTATGGTGACTCTCACAGTCTTTGGTTCAGCTGAAGAACTTAGCAGTTTCAACCAGACCTGCAATTAATGGTTACACTTATACATCATGTTATTGATTATACTGCGATAGATCAGCCATGTCACATGGTACCATGACGCAAGATCGCACTCAGCTTTTATCCTCTTCTATTGTCTAACACAGAATGTGCAATTTTCTTCTGCAGCTCACAATAATTACTGTGTAGCATTCTGACCAGCATGCCTCTGTGAGATCAGACGCGGCATCTTTTTGCTCAAAATCAGAAAGCGAACTAAATAAAAAAGCTTTGGGAAGTGGTGCTGTTCTGAAGCCTTGACGAACTTCGTGGTTTTCCTTACAGTGTTCATATTTAATCATTTTACTCCAAAGTGCCTCTTGATAATGCTGTAACATGTTGTCCCAGTGCATATTTCTTCCACTTAAGTCTGTCTTGCAAGTCTAATTAGGCCAGTTCTCTCACCATACATTGCAAATGCTCAATTGGAAGAGGCCCAACTAATTTGTCTCATGCTTAAGCACATTTTATTCATGTACCTCTCAATTTCAGCAAGCACGTTCTTCCTTGTAGCGGTGCCATGCTTTGCTGCCACATTAAAATTTTTCATGCCAACTGGGAGAGCTGGTTTCACTCCCCTGATGGAAATTGACAGGGCTGTCAGTCATGTCTATGCTTTTGTCAGCCATGAGGAAAAATCTGCAAAACTTTCTACTTGCAGACAGACTGTGTCTCTGCGTTTGCTTTCTAGCTCACTCACCCTCTATTTTGCGACAAGCTTTGCTTGAACAACTTTGTCTGACTTCTTCTTCAAAAGTATATGAAATGACTGTTGCTAATGCCATGGATTGCAGGACCACTGGTTTAGAGAAGCACCCGCAAGTCAAGGCAGGGGATGCCCATTCGCTCTCAGCTTATCAACTTGGTCTTGTTTTCTGCTGCTGTAGATGCTGCCATCTCTAGGTATGTATCTCATATTTCAGCATCAGCATCCATCCTCTGGTTCATTTTTTCACCTCTTTACCTGAATGCCTTCACATTCATCTATTTTCTTTATCTCTTTTGCTCTGCTGCTTCTTGTAAAGCTGTTCCTAAATAACATATGACGGGTAGCAACTGTCATTGAGTTTTCTGTTAAAAATCCATTGTGTTTGATGCAATGCTGATATTATATAAAAATTTTCCACACCTTCTGCAAATGTGTGTTAACCCCAGTTAAACTACGCGGAAGCTTATTCAAAACTCCCTCTATCCACTGCGTGAAGAAATATACTAGTTTCAGTTCCTGTGAGTTCTTTCATCCATCTTCTAGCTGCTTTTCCTGGACAGGGTTCCAGGGGACCTCCAAGCAGCATAAAACCTTCCGGTTCAAGGCACACATACTTACACACTACAGGAGGGTTAGCGACAGCAGCTCACTTAGCTGCATGTCTTTGGACTGTAGGAGGAAGCCAAGCCACACACACGCACCATTGTATTCATATCTTTGTAGGCACCATCCGTTAATTTCTACCGGAAAAACCATAATTCCAACAATGACACCATTAACCCCTATGCAGCCTTAACCTTAACTATAAGTAACCAAACAAAACACAAGATATTTGGCTTTTTTTTTTTGATTGTAGTCACAGAATTTCCTAAAATTCAGTTTCTCCTTGTGGAGACCACAAAGGTGCACAGCATCAAAATATTTTGTCCCCACAATATAATTTATGCATGAACTGCACACACACACACACACACACACACACAGAATTTGAACTTCCCAGCCTTGGATGCATGATGTCACAGTACCGCCCACAGGGCCCCTGTGCTGCCTGTTTCTGTGTTCTTGTATTATTAAATCAGTCATTAGGATTGATTTTGCCTGTACTTGGACCGTTTCCCAACCTTAGTTACCTTTGTTTGAAACTAAAGAGATTTAGTGGTTCTAATCTATCTTTTTATGGCGACCCTTAAAGCCTGGGACTCATTTCTCTCTACAGCAGCAATATCCATTTTGAACTGATCAAAGTTTCCCAAAGCATCGTAGGAGAGGTCTTATAGGCGTATTTTACAGCTGCAGCTTGACACACCTGCACTTCAATTTCAGGCAGCCGTTTGAGAAAAGTCGATGGCCAGGCTGCTGACACTGAATCCCTTTTCAAGAAATTCCTGAATAACGAGATTTAAAAAAATGTATTTTAAATAATTACTTATGTACTTGGTATTATCCTTCGTGTCATCCATCTTGACTGACAGTGTTAACTAATCAGTTACTCTCTGGATACTTGCACATTATTTAAACGTCTGCATAGGGAGGTTCTTCAAGGCAAAGTCCTTCAGGTGAGCTGATAGCTTTATCTTTCTCGCTAAAAGTCTCACGAGGCTGACCATTGTCCTCCCCCACATGCTCATGACTTTGAATTTTAACATCCTTCAGGGGCCTGAGGGCTGAGTTCAGCCACCATGTTCCCACCACTAACTAAATCTCTGTGGATGATTGCTGGGACTGGTCTCGGCAGAACAGTCACGCGTCCGCGGGCCCTAGACTGCGGCCCTTAAGCCCCAGCTCCAGAGGTGCTGTCTGTTGGCTAACCCTGCTCTGTGACCCCCAATCTATAGAGTGGAGATGGGGTGGCAAAGAGATACTTGTGCAAATGGCAAATAAAGGGTGTATCATTCATCAGTGTTCTCACCCTTGTCAGTCATTGCTGCTCGAGCTATGTTCTACTGGGTGGTTTGATTTGGGCAAACCAATTCCACTTGATCTGCTTCATCCTGTCATACTGTCATGTTTGTAAACCACATTTCCATCACTTGTCTGTGATGCGTGTGCGTGTGTGTCTGTGATGTGTGTGTGTGTGTGTGTGTGTGTTGGGGGAGGTATTTCAGCAGAGGAGCATGAGTCAAGGATGAGATCCTCTTGTCACCTGTGAATAAATATAAAGCAGGTTTGTTGGCAGGGGGAATTCCCGCGTATTTACCCTGGACAGTGAAATGCTTGTTCTGCATATTTCAGTTTTATTGTGCTCATAACATTTGCCCCTTTCACTCTGTTTTTACATTATCAAAGCCAGTTTTGATGAACACTGCAATCTACTGAAGGCTTCAAGTGAAGATTCTAGCCAAAGCTGGACTACCATGTCCAAAACGGTTTTTGTTTTGCAAAAGAATTATGTAAAACTCCTTGACTTTTTTTTTTATTGCATCTGTGCTTTTCTTGAACTTGTTTGTGCACAAGTTCAGTTTCTAGTGTATTAAGTCTAATTTAAAATCAATATTATGCCTTGTTAGCCAATTCCGCTGGAGAGAAGCATGTTGTGTGTCTCTGTGAAGCTTGAGCATCAAGTGTCCCCGGACACTTTTTTTTAGTTATGTCAATGCCTTTGAATATACTATACATTTGCTTATATTTAATTTGTTATACTAAATAGAATTAACCCTCGCACACTGTATGTTTAGCTGAAATATAGTTATTAAAGCCGGTACTGCCATGTTCAGTGGCAATAAGGAATACAACCTCACTTGCCATGTGTGCTTGCTCATATTCAGCCATAGCTCCCTGCTCCTCAGCCTTTGCGGTATCTACGCTAACATCTAGCGCTAACGTGTACAGCTGACGTCTAGAGCTAACGTCTCTAGCTACACCAGGTCCCTGCGATACATCAAGTCAGATATGGAATCCTTTGTAAAAGTTCTGTGCCACATTGCAAGTCGTTTCGTCATGTAAAATGCTTTTTAGCCATCGTGCGTGTGAGTTCCTCCAGGCTACTGGAAATTCTGTGAGGCGAATTCTATGCTCAGTAGATGGGAGCAGCAGTTGTTTTTTTCTTTTCACATCTTCAGGTCAGTCAAGGGCAGCTGCCCAGTGCAATCACAGTATAGTGTCATTTTCCTTCCCACATAAATACCTAGTCCTGAATCTCCTCCCAGCTATTTCATCGACGCCTAGCAGGAAATTCCACTGTTTGAAGATGTGATGAGAATGACCGATGGCCAGCAGCTTAGCCGTCGGGTTCCTCAATGACAAAGAGGTTGATTTAGTGCTTCAATATGTTCATGTCCCAAGTGCTAAACATGGTCAGAAGACTCCAGCCCTTATGCCAGTGGTATCTGAATATAGCACAAAATATGTCATTAAGGGGAGAGATAAAACATTTCTTTTAGCAAAATTGTCCTGAATTAGCCAGTCATGTAGGCCTCACATATCGGCTGATAGCTGGTCACCTACTGTCAGATTAATGGGAATAAACCATAGATAATATGAGCACCTTCCAAGACCCAATAGTCCTCATTTATTGGACTGTATATGCACATTCATTTAAACATAGGAACTGCAGATTTTTAAACAAGCAGAGATGTCTTACTGTGTTTCTCTTCAGTATTTCTTTAAGGTATTTTGTATTTGATTCTGTCAAACTGCACTCTAAGTTTAAAATGAAAATGCTACTTGGACTGGAGAATTACTCCATTTAATTGGTTTAAATACAAAAGTGAAAGTCTGGTGACTCCTAAATAATAAAATCTTGTGTCTTTGGGAGAATGTCAAGGGAAGACCTCAGAACCGCCCCCCCTCTCTCTCTCTCGCACACCATCTCTCTCAGAACCCCCCCCCCTCTCTCACACACCATCTCTCTCTCTGCCACTTGCTACCATTTCTTCCTGGAAAAGGTTTCACAGCTTTGGAACTCTGTCACCTGTATATATTCTGTGACACTTTCCACGCCTTCTGCAAACCATCTAAGAAAAGGGGTGGGCCACCACATTTCAGGACCCTTCTCCTCACTCCTGTTCCATGGCAGACTACACAAGGTACTCCCTTGGGACGTAAACACAAACTGCAGAAGGCCTTCTCACCTGTTGTATCCGGAAGATGCAAACATTAGATTGTTAGTGAGGGAGAGGCTTTCTCTGTTCACCCAGGGTGCCGAAACACTTTCGGAATACATTGTTTCATCGATAAAACTTGCACTACTGGAATGTTATTCACCTGTAGAACTATTTCAGTGTGACTGATAAAAGATATATAAAACATTTAAAATGTAGCTAAATGATCAATGACATTTCAAAGTTATCCATTCATCACTACTCACTGATATAAAGAATGTAATCAATCCTAATGAGTTGATTAAGTTTAGCTCTGTTGTTTTTTATTACGCACTTCCCAACACACATATCACAAAGGTCTTGACAAAGATATAGTAGAGTAGAAAGAAAAAAGGAATTCTGGGGCTCAGATGGATTCCCAGCCTCATGTTGTTCTGAGCATGCTAGCCTTGTAGATAGACAGCTGTTTGTTTGGTAAAGGCAGCCGTTGATGGTGGGCACATCAGCAGGTCAACTTGCAGTGTTGCTGCAAATGCGGATGCAGACTATGCGGTTCACACCGCGTTGCCGGCATGCAGCCAGGTAGTTAAGTAACGAATTTGAACCCCCTCGAAATTTACTGGACCCCCCTCCCCCCAGAAATTCATTGCTGGCTGCCGGCATACTGCGTTGATGGTCGTCCTGGGCACTGACAGCTCCCAGGCTTGGGAGGTAAACTGTACTAAGGCCGCTGCTGACATAATGACAGCATTGATAAAGACGTCTGGCAGCGCATAGCCGAACTATTTAAAGTAAGTTGGACTAAGACATTGCAGCTGGGTGGCGCAGTGAGTGTATCTGTAGCCTGAAACCGCAAGGGTTTGATTTCTGCCCTTACTCTCTGTGAGTTCTCCGCATGTTCACTTCTGCTCTCTTCATGCAGTTCTGGTGAATATGATGCCTCTTAATTAGCCAAGGTGTGTTAGCGTGAACCCTGCAATGGACTGGTTTTTCATCCTGGCTACCTCCTGCACGATGCTTACTGGGCTTACGATAGGCTGCGGGGATACTGCAACCCAATCCTGGAGAATAGGTTATGGATAAATGGATAGACTATGAAGGAGCAGAACAGCATAGGCAAAGGTGGCCTACAGCCTGAAATGAACATTTTTTTCCTTGTGTTTAGTTTTGTTGTATATCAGCCGCAATGCAGTTAAGGCAGCTGGTGTATGACTGAGCTCTACGTATTCCCGCATCCAGACCTGTTGCAGTTGCATCTGGCAGCCTGGCTCTCTGCACTGATTTCTGATGGCATTGCTCAAGGCAACATTCCTTGCCGTAAAAAATTCCCTGGCACTGTGGGAGGAGCTCCGTGCCCGAGACGCATTTACTTGAGCATTGCCTGTAAAAAGCTGTTGCATTTGCTCCAGCCAATTGTAGTTTGCAATAAAATCCATGCACTGGCCACCTGTGTGTTTTTCCCCTGAGAAACGCTGCAGCGCAGCTTTACCCCGGGAACTACAGACATTTAAAGAATGTTTACATAATGTATTCCTGCTTAGAAAAAAGCAGCAAAGAAATAGAAAATAAGTAATAACTTAACACTGGGGTCATTTTGAGCCATTATAGCAGTTGGATGGGTGGGAGTGTTTGTTCCAGGTGCAGCAACTTTGAGCTCACATTTTATAAAGACATAAAGCGGACCCATGGAATTTAAGGTAAATGCAATTTAAAACAAGATTGTCAGTGTGTGTAATTTCTGTGGTGCAGCTGTCAAATTAACCCCAACAGTAGCTTCAGTGTTGGGGTCCAACAACTGTCCCGCTTAATGAGGCAGAGGGTGCTTTTCTATTACTTCTGTATGCTACTTGAAAGCTCTAGCTGGGCTAAAATTGTTCTGCTCACCCAACCTGACGCATTTATGTAAAGAGATTCACAAATGTGCAAAGGCATTGTTATTTTTAGGGCGGTAAGTCTGCGGACGTCTTGGAATCTATCCCCTCCAGCACAACGGCAACTCATTTTCACTCCCAGTGGCATCTGGAAATTGTACCGTAAGGTAATGCCCAGTTGCATTTGTAATGAGGGGAATGATTTCGGAAATGCCTTTGGATGTCCGTCATTCCATTGTGATGTCAAAAGTTGATCCCGTGTAGATCTGGACCGTCCGGGAGAATTGTAGCTGACAGTTACCTTTCCCCCTTAGTCAGTGAAGAAGGTCGTCTGACTGTGTCCTTCCTTACACTGCACTCCACCTATATGCAGCATCTCACATCCTCAGGTCTCCAATGGACCCAGAGAAGCTCCTTCTCAACACCCAGACAAATGTGCCTTGTGATAAGTGTGAGCAGCTGTGGTAGGAGACTGATTAGATGCAGACCAGAACACTTTTATTTATATATTTTCTCCAAACCAGGTATTTGCATCCCTGAACAGGGCTTGACCAGATGGAAGTTGCAAATGGCATTTGCAGTCAGGCGTTAGACAAAGATTTATGGCTGAGGTGAATACATCAGCATAGCTACATCTGCTGCTTAAGGAACAACAGTTAGGCAAGATGTGTATGATGCGGGAAACACGAGAGAGCTGGGCTGTGTGAAATGACAGCTACACAGTGAAGTTACTGATAGAATCAATGAAATATATTAAACATGTTTATTTTTTTCATTTACTAAAATAAATAAATCTGCTGTATTTTGTTTACAGTCCTGTTAAAAAAAATAGTAAGGGGGTCTTTTTGGGGAATGGACAGTTGACTTTTGATTAAATCTATCCATTCATCCATTCCAACCACGTATTCAGCACAGGATCACGGGTGGGCTGGAGTCTATGCCAGGCAGCACGGCGATGAAGGCCGGAGATACCCTGGAGAGGGTACCAGTCCGCTGAGGGACGCACACACACACAAAGCATGGCAGTATGGAGCAACAGTGCTACTCACTGAGCCACCATACTGCTGCTTTTGACTAAATGTTTTTTTTATTTATTCTGAATATCTATTTTTTTTTTCTGGATCCCAAAACTCTTGTAAACATGTTTTGAAATGTTTGCTGGCTGAGGGTTTTTTTTTTTAAAAAAAACGATTCATTTGTATCCAAATATCTATCTTACAATTGCTTTTTCTAGCTTTTTCAGCCAGCAGGGGGCACTAGGCTGGGCGATAGGATGCCAGTTTGTCACAGTGCACACACACACACACACACACACACACACACGCATACACACACATACACAGACATGAAAAATTGTCCGCACAATGTCAAGATTTTTATCACATTGTGAGGGATATTTCGTCGCACACACACACACACACACACACACACACACATTAACATTCATATCCTTACAGGGATCGTCAATTTATTTATATAGGATAAACCCTATTCCCATCAATGACAATCTTAACCCCTACCCAGTCAAGCAAACAAAATACAAGACTTTTGGCATTTTTAGTTTTTATATTACAGTCACTAGTTTCCCCTTGTGGGGACCCGCAGTGTCAACAGGTTTTTGCCACATTGGTCCCCACAATGTAATACCTACATAACACATATTTTAGATAGGTCTTCTTATCTAAATGGGGACCGTCCATTCACTTCTAAGGGAAAAACCATAATTCCAATCACGACACCCTTAACTCCTACCCAACCCAATCTTTAACCATAAGCAACCAACCCAAATACAAGACTTTTGTACATTTTTACTTTTTTGATTGCATTCCTAGATTTTTATATAACTGAGGTTATGCAAATGGGGACCTCAAAAGATGTCCCCAAAAGTAGGGAAATGTCAGGTTTTACTACACTTTGGGGACAACTTGGTCCTCAAATGTGATCTATGCAAGCCCACACACACACACACACACACACACACACACACACACACACACAGTAGATTCATTTGTAATTGGGAACATTTCTTATTTGTCCGTGTTTTCGGAAATGAAGTTCACAAACTGACCTGCAGATGTCAATGTTGTCTATATAAATAACCTAGAGCTTGTTTGATGCGTGTAAAGTTACACGAGGCGCTGTTAATTAAAACCAGATACACACGCATTTGGCATTATAAATATTGGTTTCATCCAGCTAATTATTTTAAATATTTTGAAATTTTTTTTTCCCTTAAGATTATTTTTGTGACTAAAGGAATGAACGTTCTCCCAAAATTAGATACATTATAAATAACATAGGTGATAAATCCAGCAAAAATATTTATTTACATGAAAAATGATCTTTAAATCCATTAACACAGAAACAGATTAACACAAAGAACAACATGGTGGATTAATGGCATCCAACAGCCCAGGGAATGTTTTGTTTCCCAGCTTCTGCCATTTGAAATTGTATCATTTTTAACTAAGAAACCCTCCAAAGCAGCTCCTTTCATGCACACACATGCGTACTTTTCCGTCCGTCTCACACCGGCTCTCCTTCCATTAGATAAGGAAGACAGTGATATACGTACTCAAAGTACCCTCTGCAATGCTACAGAAACGTAGCTGGCCCTGGGGTCAAGGGGTGCCACCTTATGGGCGTCACGCTAAGGCTACAGGGTCACATTTGGTGGTCTCAGTCCTTGCATGGCTGGATGAAAAATGGAGAAAGAAGAAAGAATATGTTCCTTAGCTGAGGCGGTGCACAGTTTCAGGAGTCGGGCAGAACCAGCAGAGGCTTCCTTCTGCCCAGGTCAATTGATGTTGAGTGGACAGCCCCTCACTTGACCCCACAGACATCCGACCCATAACTATGGCTGATAAGCAAAGTGGTATGCTGTCTATATCGCTAAAGGCAGATAGCAGATAAGGGGGTCAGCAGACAGTAATCTTAGCAGGAAAGTGGCTCTCAGAAAGCAGTACAGGCAAATTTAGCGTGACACCGAAGCCAAACCGTATCTATAAGAGTAAAAACACCAACACTTTCTGAGGGCTGAATCTGTGTGCGGCTCATGAAAACTTTCTTTGAATAATAATGAGAGTCTAAGTACAAATGAAAAGCAATTTAAGTGAAAGGGTTTTAATCTGATTTCACTATTTTCATGGATTCAGTGACTATAATGTTGTACCTGTGCACTTGGGCAAGAGAATGCTGTTCATTCTTCATCAAATGTCACTGTTATGTTTAATGTCCTATTAAATCCCACCCTAAGATCAAGTCACGTTACCTATGGGAGTGTGTGGGCCTTTGATTTTTTTTCTGCTCTTTTTGCATCGCGAGTGTGTTTATGGGGTAAAGCAGCCCTTCACATAAACTGAGGAGGTGTTGTGCACAAGTGCATCATGATTGCTGGGTAAAATGTGTTCATATTTTCCCAGGGTGACTGCAGATGCCCTTAGTATTTCAGGAGGATGCAGCTGACTGTAATGTTGCTCGCTCATGGCAGTGTCAGCATGGGAAGACCAGGCCTACTACTGCCACTCAACAGGATGTTGGGGTATATCTTCAGGTGTGGGGAGTTTAAGTCAAGGGAGGTGGTGCTAAAATTATACTTGGTGAGACCTCACCTAGAATATTGTGTGCAGGTTTGGTCGCCATATCTTAAAAATGTCACTGTCACTTAAAAATTTGAACACCTTAGAAAAGGTGCAGCGTAGGGCCACAAGAATGATTCCTGGTCTTAGAGGAATGTCATACGCGGAAAGGTTAGTTGAGCTAAATCTGTTCAGCCTCAAGCAAAGGAGACTGAGGAGGGACATGATCCAGGTCTATAAGC
>JAABNX020000106.1:19036651-19051966 GCA_015163995.2 Mormyrus lacerda | reverse complement strand
CACACACACACACACACAACATACACATGCACACACACACACACATATACACACACACACACATACATACACACGCACACACACACATATACACACACACACACATACATACACACGCACACACACACATATACACACACACACCTCTCCCTTTCTGTTCTTCTTGTACTGTTAGATATTTCATCCCAAAGAGTAAATGAGTGACAGAAGTTATCATTACACAAAGCTGCAGATTCAATGATTTATGGTGGAATCCTGTCCAGTCCTGTGGAATTTTCCCAAAATAAGTTCATGTAAACAGCTCACGACAAAGAGGCACTCAGAGCAGCCTGGTATGCATAAACAGTTTGAACAGTGCAGTGCACTGTAATCCCCCGACTGCAGGCCAGTCTGGAAATGTGGAGTCTCCTCTGGCAAAATAAGCCAGACTCCAATCCATCTTCCGTCGCAATAACACCCTTCTCAAACGAATCCATTCTCAAGGTGCTCCGCAGTCCGGCCGCATCACTGCACCCCCAAGATGATGTTGGGTGTCTTTTCCCAGCTTTCCTCAATGTTCGGCACTTTGCTGCGGAGATGGGTCCGTTCCATCTCCTGGTCAGGTAGAGCGATCTCTCTGCTAGCTGAATCTACAAGGCTTTCTTGGATTACGGATATAGCGTTAAAAAAAAAAAAAAAAACATCGTTGATGAATTTGGTTACCATCTTTGTGGAAAACTGATATGGCCTCTTGGAAAAGGAAATGCCTTTTTTTTTGGTGACATCTTCCATGGTCCCTCCTTAAATCCATCTACTGAAGCAATGTAAACAAACAGGAGTTTGCCCTCTGATACTCGAGGGAAGACGAGTGGCAAAGACGAGTGGCAAAGACGAGTGGCAGTCCTGCACCAACAAAGCCTTCAGACAGATGCCGCCATGCGCTTTCCTCACTGTCCATCCATCACTGTCCCGGAGTCTACATGTCTACCAGCCTTACTTTTGCTTCTAGAACTACCAGAAGCAGCATCTGCTCATCCCTACACACCCCTGTTGCGGTGCCTGTCTTTCTCTTTATAGCCTCCCACATTCTCAAAGAGATAGAAAAATGGTGACTATAATACCCTACTTGTTTCTTCTCTTACGATTATATAAAGTCCAATGTCTTCCATATCGGCTTCTGTTTCCCTCAGCTGATTAATGATAAAGCACCACAGGTGACTAAGGCACCAATTGCCAGAGGTGGCAATTTCAGATCCAGAAAGTACAAACCCAGACCGTGATTTACTTTCAACCAACTAGTTGAGTCCTCTGTGACTGTGACTCGTTATGCTCAACTGGTTAGTTGAAAGTACATCATGGTTTGGATTTTTACTCTCTGGACCTTAAATTGCCACCTCTGCCAATTGCGGTGAAATTTCCATATTTGAGAGCCTCATCTGTCTTCATTTCGCTTATTGATTAATTACAGGACCTGATAAATAACAGTATACATGTGATGTAATGGAAGCTCTGACACGGCGTTTCCATTCTGTGCACATGTACTGCCTGCTGTTAATGATACTATCTACAAAAGTGGCATCTCTAAGTATTTTCCATCAGATACAGGCTTCTTAAGGACATCATACTACAATAAACAACTGGTACTCACAACCTTTGTGTGTTCTGAAAGTGCCTCCAGATAAGTCCATTTTATGTTTAAATATTGTATTTCCTGGCACTCTTTTATGTTTTTTTCCCCGTCCCTTAAACTGCAGCCTCTTCTTTTTATTCTTCCTGCTTGCTGCCATATAGAATGGCTTTGCCAGGGGAAAGTTCCCTCTGCGTTTCAGCCGAAACACAAAGAGCCCCATCGGGGTCATACTCCACATCAATCATGCAATTAAAACAGTTATAAAAGAACATATTGGTAACAGCCCATATTAGCTTTCAAACGTGGTGTGCTTTGACAAATGACACGGAAATGGGGGAGGACAGGGTTCATGTTTTCAAACTGCATAAGTACAATCGCACAAATGCACTGGCAGAATCCAGGTTATACACGAAGATGAAGCCACTTGAGGCATTGAGGGGGTGGGGCTTTAATGCATAAAATATAATAACCAGAGGCAACTGCATAAAGATACTCCAGACACACGCACACACACACACACACACGTTGGCGTACCTACCTAAATGGGGACCTTCCATTCATTTCCATGGGAAAACCCTAATTCAAATCACGACACCCTTAACCTCTATCCAGCCCCAACCTTAACCATAAGTAACCAAACGAAATATGACGCTTTTGGCATTTTCACTTTTCTGATTGCATTTGCGGATCTTTGTGGGGACTCTCTATTCATTTCTATGGGGAAAACAATAATCCCAAGTTGACTACCATAACCCCACCCAGCACTAACCTTAACCATAAGAAACCAAAACATTTCTGATTGCATTCACAGACCTTTGTGTAGAAGATCTGAAAAAGGCTCAGCACAGCATCAAAATAACAGGTTTTTATCACATTGTGGGGACAAAACGTCCCCACAATTTAATACAAACATAATCCACAGACACACACACACACACACACACACACACACCATTTAGGTTCTCTTCCACTGAACATCATCTAGAGTTGAATTTCTAGTTGTGAAAAAAAAAAACTGATTTAAGAATATTTATCATCTATCAACAGCTTTAATCACCTGCATGCTTGACACATGCTTTCCCCCGGCTCCAAGTCCATAAAATATACATTTGAGATGTCTAGAAACAGGAAATATATATATATTTTTTTGTGGAAAAAAAGCATGCACAACACCGCAAAGAAACCCTCTGGGCCTGGATAAAGATGATATCTTTTTGGAAAATTGAAGAGGTTATTGTTCTGTCTCCAACTACTGCAACTTGCCAGGACTTCAGCAGCAGACAGCTTCCCTCCTGAGACAACATCTCATGGAGCTCTGCATTAGTCAAACAGCTGTACCTGCTTCACAGGGGCATTCATGTTCAGTTATGTAGCTGTTCTGACTTAAAACAGCCACCTTCGGGGCTATCAGATGAGTGAAATCACAAAAGGGTAACATTCACACACGCCTTGTGAATGTTTCAGCCTGGCATGCTAACCATCTGATTCCCAGGGAAAGAGATCGGCCTAGCAGTCTGTGGTGCTCACATCTGGCAAGAAAGGCAGAGGAGTCCTCTTTCAAACTACTTACAAGCACATAAACAATGCTGAAAGGGCCCACAGGAGATCTGAAGTCTGAGCTTAAAGATGGAGGCAGAGCAAAGATACTCAGAACCTCTTTTCTACAACTTCACAAAGCAGAAGGACCGTGGCTGAAGTAACACGTACACATCATAATCCCGAGTAAATCCTGCTGCAAGACTATGGGCAATTATTTGAAGTCCATCAGTCAAAGAACTTGAGAGGCTAGAGATGGCCTGCTACTCGTGGACTACTGGGGAGTGCTTAATCATTATTTGTTTAGAGCCGATCAGACAAACAGAAAGGAGAGAGAATCTCATTTCGAGGCTGCCGCCTTATCTCACACAGCGTTGTTTGAGAGAGGAAATCAAACGAGACTGAAAATGCTGACCCGTAACTTCCTGATGGACGTACCGCAGCCTAATCAACACCTCGCAACAGCTAAGTTAGCAGATGATAAGCACTGCTCTCATCTTGTCCCTGTGGGTTATCTCAGTTGCGTAGGACCATTAATGCGGTCCAGTTTACTTAATACACATCCTGTCTGAAAGTCTCTAATCTGCCATGTTTGGTATCTTAACGTTGCAAAGCAGCTCGATGTCCCTTCAGTAACTGTTGGGTTTTGCTAACAGAATAAAGAAAAAGTCTTGCTCAGCCTTTTAGTGGGCTTCCTTGACAAGAATGGAGATTTGTAGAGACACCTAGACCTGAGGTGATGGGCTGGTATGCATCACGACAACACCTTAATTCAAACTGTCACGCATTCCTTAATTTGTTTATTGTAGTGCAGATACCATATAGAATGACTTGTCAGATGGCTTGTTATAATAGGACCGGTGCCATTTTCACCGGGCCATTGATCCGTGGAAACACTGAGTCAGTATCTCTGTGTTTATGTGGCGGCTCCTCGTCTTCTCCCCGGCTCTGCCTCGTCGCCCGCCGTGGCATTCCAGAGTAATGAAGCCGCGGGCGGAGCTAATCCGCAATTACACACAGCGTGCCAGCGTGTGGGTGTGACCACATCCGTATTCATTGCCATTCAAAGCATCGATACCAAACCCAGAGAGACAAAATTCGTGAGCAAACACAGGAGTTTATGAGGTCAATAAATGTCCTGGAAAATGTTATTCAATCAAAACAATCAGTAATTCCATCTCTCCCTTTTTTTTTTTTTTTGAGTGTGATCCAACTTAGTGAGTGATCAGACCTGCTGCTGTGAAGATTAAACACGAGAAAATTTACCCCCACTGCTGCTGTCATGCACTAATCAGGAGAATAAAAAAAAAAGAAAAGGAAATGAATGTTTAAACCACCAGGCGCCTTTTGACGGGTGGCTAAAGGGGAAAGACACTCTTTGAGAAAATGCAGAGGGTAAAAATATAAATGAACTATGCAGTATTACTCAGTAAGGTGTTAAAATATTTTCACTGTGTCATAGCAACGCTATCAATTAGGAAACCAACCCTGCAAATGACTAAGACTATTGAAGCGAATCAGCTGGCAACATGGGACTCATCATGAATGAAGATGCTCATCAGATGCGATGCCACAGTTTCCATGTGTTATGAGGTGGAAGGCGTTGACCTCGGCTGCGCAGTATGCGCCATATTCACAGCATCCTGGCTAACATTCGCAGACGACGCTAATTACGCTGTAGTCAGTATGGTTAGCATACAGCGCAGAGGAGGCTGCTCCGACGTACACGGAGCCTGGAGATGCATGACCAGCTCTGAATGCAGCACTGCTTACCCCTCGTTCCCAGACCGCATCCTCACCCCCAGTTCAGAGACTGCACTCTGCGTTTAATTGGACATGCAGGGGCACTTGTGCTAACAGACATTATAGCTCCAGTTTTGCTGAGGGACATCACCATCTCCACATCCACCTATCCTGTCCTGCCCATTAATGGCTACTAAAAGTCCTTAAATTTTATTACCGCTAAAGTAACTTTTTCTTGAAACATTATAATATATACATACTGTAGACAGATTGCAGCTGTAAACTCCAAAGGCCAAGGATGACTTCTGATACCATATAATTTATCTATCTATCTTACACTGGATTATGCTGGTGAGGGTAACACTCCCTGGGCCAGAGCCCGGTCCATCACACACACACACACACACACTTTGTGGGCAATTTAGAAACGCCAATTAGCTTAACTGCAGGTGGAAGCCTGCAGGGCATGCAGAGAACATGCAAACACCACAGAGAGAGCGCAGAGATGGGATTTGAACCACCCAACGCTGGAGGGGTGAAACAACAGTACTACCCACTGAGCTACTGGACAATCCCAGAAGAGGTACAAGTGTTTCTTCCTTATGTGGATTTTTTATATTTTTTTCTCTGTGTGACTATCAGTTACATTTAGTAGCACGAAGCCTGTTGCAGACGGACAATATGAGCATAAGAAATGAAGTCAGCTTTGTTTTTATGGAAAACACTTTAGCCCATTTTCAAAAAATATTCAGTATGTAATGATAATATCCTAACGTAATAGCTCCGTGTTCTGGCCATCTCTGGTTGGTTGGAGGATGGGTTATCAGCCATAGGAAATGTCTGCATAAATAAGAACCACTAGGTGGCACAGAATCCCTAGAATATAATTTGATTCAACCATGGGAAATGGCAAAATATCCAAAAATAAAAAATCAATTGTTCAATAAAATATTATTAATCTTGAAAGCAAGACCTAGAAATTGAATTTCAGATTTTCATTCTTCAGCTGTAACATTTGTTTTAGCAATAAATTTCATGCGCATAAATACTAAAAAAATCAATTCAATGTCCCTCATGTTGAATGAGAAACCAGTATTTTATTTGTGAGCTGTAATAATCATTGTAATAAAACAACTGTATGCTGTGGCATTTCTCACACTCACTGGCTGCTGAATGAGGCTACTGTACCTCAGTACATATTATTAAGCGTGTTTGAAAAATGACTTGGGGCAAGGCATATAATGTTTCAAATCACCAGGTAATTAATCAATCAAACATCTCTTTCTTTGTTCGCTCCCATTAATTGCATGCCCCGGATTTGTTAGGGATTCCTGATTTTTTTTTCTTCTTTTTTTTCTTGGTTAACGCTTCCAGCCAATCGGTTTGCCCTGTGATGGACCCTTCTCTCTCTGCTCCCGTCTTTGCCTCAGTGTGCTCTATCTTGCATTCAAGCACTCTCTGTGATGATGGTTGACGCTGCTTCTTGTGGTATTCTTTTCATTCTGCTTTTTTTTTACATATGTTAGAAAAGAGGATACCATATCCACTGATCCACTGACAACACAGTTTGCCTATGTATACCAAAATGATTTTTTTTTTTGTGTACGATTGTGAAAACAAAAAGTCTGCTATAGTTTAAATACTTTGAAGAGATGTGATTGACTGCTTCATAAAGAATATACAAATAAAAAGACCTTCAAATTTTTCATATAAGATATTCTCAATGTATTTGCATTGATTGCCCTTTTAGCAATTTCAAGGATGTAAACAAATAGGTAGGTGCGTGTGCATGTGTGCGTGAGAGATATCGAAGCAAACATTTGACAATCCACTACTTGCTGTGTGTCCTTACCAGTGATGAAGGGCGTAATCTCAATGGTGAGCTGTCAGTCACGCTGACACATTTTAAAAGCAGACCATGACATTATCCTTTCCCCACTGCTCAGTTATACTGCCTCCTCATTTACACTGATTGTTTGACGCAAATGGAAATGCTGAAAGGCAGCAAGAGCAAGGAAAGCAGTAACCAGCGATTAGAAATAGATTAATCATCCTCCTATGGAAATGTTTCCTTCATTTGTTGTTGCCAGAAAATACACCAGACTCAAGCTATTACGAAAATTTAAAATTAAAATTTATTTCTATCAGTTTTTCATGTGAGAAATATCAACCGACGACCTGGACCCAAGAATATGGATACGTATGTTGAAGTATGCCTGTAAAACACGTAAGGACAGAAAACAAACAGAAAATGACTTGCTGTTTATCCCGCAGAGACAGCTATGTGAAGGCCACGCAACGGAGACGAAAGTGAGGATGTTAAATGAAACACAAGTAGAAAACTCCCACAGAGAACATAATGATACAATGAGTTACAAATTGCATGTAATTTATAAACAGTCCTTAACGATGCCACTTAGGTTCCTCAACCTTACTTTGGTTGTGCTGTAACCCCCCTGCCCCACACATTCCTGCAGCTCAAGGAGGGGTACAGCAAACAATCACGCAGGGTGGGATCTGCACCACTTTTTACAAGCCTTTTTTCTCACGTCTGATGGAAGCAAAATGTTTGCCTGCTATCAATATGCGGGGTCTGGTGTGCTCAGTCGCCTGCATCCCTCCAGTTAAGACTTAATGCTACCTTTTCAACAGTTCTGGAAAAATCTTTGTGAGATGCTATAGGTCTTAAGTGGGGTTTGGGAAAGGTTTACTTTTACAAACTATAGCTTTTCTTTCGTTATTTTATTGTGACTTTAATGGAAGCACATGGTGAATGTATGAAATTTGCCATTACTGTAGTTGCATTTTGCTCTTGATAGCCATCCCTGAAAAGAGTATCGCACTTTGCTTGTCAGATCAGAGGCTTTCAGAAAGCATTTTTCTAGTAGTTTGAGTGCCTAAGAAGAAAACTGAAACAATTTCAAAGGGCAAGGACTAGTGGTGCCTTGGAAGGAACAATGGGGTATTGTGAATATGAGGCAGAGCCAGGTAAGCCCAGTGGGGTGGAGGCACAGGGGATAGGGGTCTCACGTGGATGCCGGAGGCCCGATGGATGGCTCACACGCCAGCCATTGTGAGAAAATTACAGCAAGGTGCCGCCAGCTGAAGCAGCATGACAGCCAGCCAAGCCATGAAGAAGAAAGGGGCCCGGGCAGTGGGCGGGGCCCGGCGGTGGGCGGGGCCTGGGCAGCCCCAATCCCTCATATTTACATGTGATTCTGAGGAGATAATTGCGCAGAATTCCTGAGTCGGCTGCAGAGGGCTGCTATTACATTTTCATTTACCCAAATGCTGACTGCATGAAAGATGACTTGGAAAAAAAAACCAGACAAATGAAAACTGGAAAACAAAACAAGAAAAGAAGAACTGTCTTTTAGTAATTTAGATTGCGATGTGCTCTCAAGCCAAAAAGAGACTGAATAATAATATATTATAAATAATATAATAATATTTTCTAAGCATTTGGAAATGTATGTTAAAAGATCCAAAGAGATTTTGGGTCCATTTTATGTATACGAATAACATTTTGCATACTCGGCCCTAGGGGGCATTTAAAGAAATATCGTATGTTGTAAGGTTTTAAGATATAATTAAGAAGTCCCTAATAAGGGCTAATTGCAGGGCTGGGTAAATGACCCCTTCGTTAGTGCATTAAAATACAAGGCAGAGTATGACAGTGATAAAGGAGTGATATGTGTAGCGCACACTGGATGTGTAAGAAAGCTAGGCTGTGATTGGCGGTTACACCTACAACTATAAACCTCATTTTATATTAGCACAATTGTGAGTATCAGTTATCCCTGTATGAAACACAAAGACATATTAGCATGTGTTTAGAAATATTAAGGAAAACAGGCTAAGTATTAATTATACTTCGTTATGAGATATGTATTCATTAATGATGAGCAACAAAAATTGTCGCATCATATTTTAACATATCCATTTGCAAGTTGAGTTATATTAAGTTCTTGCTGCTTATAATTTTATTAACCTATCTTTTTAATGTTAAAATGGAGAGATTTTAGGTAAGCATGCACACATGAATGGATGGATGGTGGTGGATGGTTAACTGATGCTAAGGTTCTGAGTAAAACATTTTACTGACATGTATGGCCTGCATAAGATCCCGAGGGATGCTGTCTGCATTTCACAGTACTTGCAGGGACAGTAAAGGACATCCAGGTAAAAAAGAAAAACTGGCATATAAACGATGTGACTTATATTATCTGGAATGTGGCATTTGCTGCTGTTTACCTCATCTGAGCACTACAAGCAAAAAATAAATGTTAGGCTTCAAAGCCAGATCTGATAGGACTTGGAACACTCAAGCATACAGTTTCCAAGAGCAGGCAGAGAACCTGCTATTCTGTGTGTTCTGACATTGTTTACTATACATGTGTTTTTGGAGCACAGCTTCTGGCTCTGCCTGAAGAAATCTGCCCCAGCAGACAGTCCTTGGGAGTCTGTAGTTCAGAATAATCAGCCAAAATCTGACACTGGATTCCTTCAGCGAAAAAAAAAGGACGATTCCTCATGTCTGTGGTGTAACGCCTGGGTGTTAAAGTAAATTTTTAGCATGTGTGAGCAGATGGATTCTCCAATTTTCTCCCATAACTGCATAACTGGTGCCATCATTTTGATATGTTGTAAGAAGCAATTTAGTTTGACATTTTGGATCAACAGAATTAAAAAATAATCCAGGGAAGTCTCATGCACTGAACCCCCACCTACTTAAATAGCGTAATGTGGCACAGCATGATATTTCCTTTGACTTGAGTTTTGAGTTATTGTCAAATTAAATCTGACTTTGGAAGGTTGGACGTGTTGGGGATAACTCGATACGTTTGCAAAAAGTTGTGTAATATCCATATTACACATGGAAGCTGCAAATTAATACGTAACTTCATCCCTCTTTGCCTACTTGGCACATTCAGCAATAATGTTCTAGAATATTCCATGCCAGTATAAAGTAAAAAAAATGCATAATAGAATAACAGAACGCAGCATTCTGAATAGCAAATTCAGTATTAATAGCAAAATAGGTTTTGGTATGCTATTTTGTTAGCATTCCAAAGTGTTTGAATTCATTGGCATGGTAGCATATGGTGACGATGGTACTTCAGATTCCCAGTAAACAAGCCACCCTCCCACCAAGCGCTATCACACTAGATCAAAGGAGACTGGCCTTGCATATCTCTTAAGTCTGCCCTTTTATTGAGGTTTTGAAATCAACAAACGGCACATCCAAATGTACCACTCACTGGAGATAACCTGAAAGGAAAAAAAATGTTTCCTAATTATAATGACCTTTTCACATTTCTCGGAGAGCGGTAAAGTACAAGATGAACCAACAAAAATGCACAAAACTTCCAAGTAGCTGATGTGTGGGAGTAAGAATTGCCACTGGCAATTAAAGAACTAAAAAGTGAGCATGCATTTTGCAACACTGTGTTAACATCAAAACAATGATGCCAGACCATGAAACATTATAAATGAAAATGATACAATTCAATTCAATTTCATTTGTATAGCGCTTTTAATGACAGTCATTGTCACAAAGCACTTTACATATAACGGGCCTGAACATTATGTCAGGATTTTTTTTGCATGCTGTTTGAAAGATTTCTGCATACATCTCTCTATATTCATTGATGACATGTGAAGAAGCCTTGAACATCAACGCAGAGCCCTGGGACAGGTGAAGGTAAGAAATTGCCTGGGGCCCCGAGCTGGAAGGGCCCCCCGAGGGCAGCTAATCACACAGTTAATTGCAATGACAAGTCTGCTTTATTTGCAAATTCTGTTTTAATAAAGAACTTGTGTTTATTAAAGCCCCTTGTCGATATTATTCATTTAGACTATACACTAAAATAATGATAATAATTTTTCCATGTCCATGAGTTTGAGGGTCCAAAGGAGCCAAATTCCCTACAATCACCTTGGTATCTACAATTTACATTCTCAATAGAAAGCAAAGAAAGAGCCTCTGTTTTAGAAGCAGAGAGAGAGATCCATCTCAACCAGATTCTAAATATCAGTAGCGACATAGATGTAGTTGCGGGCCAATCAAAAGAAAGCAAATCATAGTCAATAGATGGGACCAGTGAATAGATCAAAATTTTTCCAGTGGAGATTCTTCTTTGAAGTCTGATGTTTTTCAAAATATAATAAACGTGCATGCGTTTTGGAAAACATTCAAGTTTGAATGTGCTTAAAAATTACTTTTTGATATTCAGGCTATACTGAATTTTTTAGTATAATACTTATTTAGAGTGATATTACAAAAACATAGTTATACAGATATTTGGGGGAACATCTATGCACTGAAGTCAGTTTCACACACCTTTACGTGTAGCTGTAATCTAATGCTGCCAGCAATGACAGTATAATCCATCTGACAAACCAGGGTTTCTACGGCCATAACTAATGTCAAACCTTTATATCTTGCAATCACTATATATTTAAAGTAAATGTACCAGCACTCTAAAAAGCTTCAATCTTTTCATTCTGCATAGCACGCATCCATGATTAAATTATTTGTGTATTATATTCCCAAATACAGTGTGTTGCGTCTTTTGTCTGTATATGACTAATGTTATTGTATCACAGTTATGCTGAGTGTGATGCTAAATTTTAATCCAACTATTCTGCTTATGTTTATGTATGGATTATTATATTGGATCCTGTGATTTAAAACAAGAAGATTATTGCTGATATTAATCCAGTAAACGTTATTACAAATGGACCATGCAATGAACTGGCATCATAAGCAGAGGTAGCCTTGCCTACTACCCTGCACTACCAGAGATGGGGTCTAGACTCACCGGGACGCAGTACTGTCTAAGGCAGGGGTAGCCAATCTTATCCGCAAAGCGGCAGTGCGTATGCGGGTTTTCGCTGCAACTCCCTAATTAGATTACTAATTAGAAGACTGATTGGCTGAAGAGTCCTCACACTTGGGTTTGAACAGCTGAACTACAAGTTATCCCAGACACCTGCACACACCTTTGCGGATAAGATTGGCCACCCTGGTATAAGGAGTTACAAATGAGGGATACATGCAAGAATAGATGCCGGAATAATTACAAAAGTTTGAAGTAGGTCAATACAAATTGGTGACCTCAAAATACTTCTATGGAGTCTTTGTCCAATATACAGTCCCTGAAAGGCTTCAGTGAATAGTGAAAAGAGACATTTTATCCATCCATCTTTAAATTGTAGATAAAGAAATTAACCAATATTAAATGCCTAGTTAGACTCCAGTCCTAGCTTTCATCTACCCCCGGCATTAAAGTCTGCAGTAAATGACATGATAAACTCATATATTTTCCCTCACAATCTGCACAAAACAAAATTAAAGTCCAAAATGTTGTTAGATATCATCATCATCATCATCCTTGACATCATGGTGCCCACAACGGTGGGGTTCTAGTAGCCAGCTGCAATTCAGGGGCTGTACAGAAGCAATATATGGCTGCATGAATTGTGTGAGGTGGACTTCCGAAGTCATATACATTCCTGTACATTTATTTTTTATAAAGGTCGGCAGTTGGAGTTTACAGCCAGAGTAAGAATTCGAATCACAAATGCATTAGCATTTAGTTGCAAAGGGGTGCAACACGTGTATACAGTGATTAGAAATGCAGTCCTATGTGGTGGAAGGGAGACACCCTGCATCTGTGCTTTGATGGATTGGATTAACAGACACAAAGGAATGTGTAACTTTGAAATATGCCCGTTGGCTTGAAGTCGCGCCTCTGAAAGCGCTATCCCAAAATTTGCAGCTATCTTAAATGCAAACTATGTAGGAAAAATAGTATAGGTTTACCCATGATACATTTTGAAAGAAGAAAAAAACTTTTGAAAATGTTGCACATGGGAATTTGGAACACAAAGGATAGAAAAAAAGCCCAGAACAAAGTAATGAGAGTTATGTGAGAAGCAAATTAACTACTTGTTATGTGAAAAAGTATACGACTATTACCATAAATCCTGCATTGTTGTATGAAAATACATCAAGTAGAAAAGTGCGAAAGTGAATACACGTATGCTTTTGTCAGCAGAAGTTGAATAGGTAGCATTGGTATCAACTCTGTGATGGGCTTGGACTTCCACTGAAGATGTTCCTCAGTGTAGATGTTCCCCCTGTTGCTTGCTGTAAGCTCTCTATTAACTAAACTTGGAAGCAGTTGGATACATTGATTGATAGACAGATGGATGGCCAGACAGATGGATGGATGAATGGGTGGATGGTATTTTTCATAAATCATACTAGCCTAATTTTATGCTCCACTTTTCGCAACCATTTGACTACTGCACATTATACTTCCTGGACAGGATGGCAGTCCATCACAGAGCACACAAAGAGTAATTTAAAAAACAAATACACTTAAGCATAAGGCATGTAGATTGTAGGAGGAAACTGGATGACCTGCGAGACAGCCATGCTTTTGAAGAGAACATGGAAACTCCACTCACACAAAGGCAGAGCAGAAATCTCCAGCCTTAGAGATGTGGCCCCAAAGCATTGCCCACTCTGATACCATGTATTATACCACGGCATTGGTAAATACTGTTTTCATATTGGTCCAGAGATGTCACGTGGATGTTGATTATTTTCACATAACGATGCATGTACTTTCGGCAGACTAAAAACAGGTCTATATTGATGTGTTTAATAAGCATGTTAATATAAAAACCTGTGTGATTTTTTTATTCAAGCGCCTGTTTTGTTGACGGTTTCTATGGTAACTTAACGGACTTGATGCTTCCAGTGAATAGCCTGACCGCTGCTTATATAGACTGCATTTTTAATGAACACTCTGGACAATTATTAAATGTTAATTGAAATCATTTTATTCTGAGAAATAATCCATGATTAGTTAATTAGTAGTTTTGTTCATTAGCAGTGGCATAAGTGGGATAAACCACTTTGAGGTGTGCGGTTACATGAAAATAATTAACTCCAGCTTGAACAGTACTGCACCAAGTTGTCACTGACGTAAATGAAGGTAAAATGAATAAATGTTAATAAATTTAACTGCCGCAGTCAAAGGATGGCGCTTTTCCACTGTCACTAAGAACTGAGCTGTACCTCAAAGGCATGCTTCTACAAACTGAGCTGTACCCGCCCTCCATTGGACATTATGCAAACTCTAACCCTAACCCTAACCCTGATTTACTAGCAAGCCGAAACAATGGCTGAACTAAGCTTGTTGCATCACCATTGGTGATTTGTGTAGATGTGCATGGATTATTTAAAGGAAAAGCCGTTACTGTAAATGACTTTGAAACTTCCAACCTCCAACCTCCAAACTTGAAAACAAAATGTATTGATAACGCAAATTAATGAAAGCTAATGCATATTTGATGCTAACATAACATGCCAATTCTAACAGACGTGCTAGTTGAAATTAGCATATAGTACTGTAAATCATAATATGCCGCGTGTGAGCAGTGAATAAGTGTCTCTTCGGTTTCACGTTACTGTTGCTCTGCAAACGTGATAACACCTTTTCTGAGCCGACCCTTCCGCAGTGTGCAATCAAAGCGAGCTGGAATCGTGACTAGTCTGTCTTCTCAGTTCCCGTATGCCAGTGTAAAAGTGCCATTAATCACCAATGGATAATTACACATTAGTACTTTTGCCCGTGCTGTGATTACTGAGAAATTTGCAGCATCTTAGTTGAAGTAACTGAAGCCCTGAAATATGTTTTATAATCAGGACTGATCGCCAAATGCCTTTACATCATCAAAAGCACCTCACCTCAATACTGAGAAAAACATTCTTGGCTAACTTCAAGTGGACTTGTTATTTGAGTACAAGTTGCATATATAAATTAAAATTCTTTCATGTTTATTATCAATCAAAGTACTTTTAAGTCAGCAAAGGAGGTTAAGATGGAGCTTTGAACTCCAGGGTAATTATACAACATATTCCAACTAATGCAAAGATGAAATTAGAAGCTTCAACCTTGCATGTCTCAGCTCGTTTTAATCAGAGAAGCTTTCTAATAGCCCACAGTCAGATATAATCCTGTTCCTGTGGCACTGCATTTAAGCGAACCACTATCAAAGACTTTCCAGCAGCGTTTCATTACTGTTATAATCACTTAATTTCAGTTACATGGCCTTCACAAAGTAAATTCATTAAAACTGTAAATTGTTAAATCCGTAATGAGCAATTAATTAGCAATGGCAAATACTATGGGACCAAACCATTCTAATATAATTTGAAGTGCATGTGTGGAAAAGTGGGTATTTCCACAAAGAATGCTCCATGCATGTTGACAAATGTATAGGAGCAATCTATACCAGGTAACACAGACGGAAGTGTTCAGCCAGCATCTTCCCAATAATGATGTACAGATATGTAAATCATAATAAAACATAAACGCCGATGGTGTGCAGCTCAGCAGGCGGAGCCT
>JAABNX020000106.1:19016262-19028300 GCA_015163995.2 Mormyrus lacerda | reverse complement strand
GTGCAAAAGTTTTAAGCAGTCAAACGAAATGTTTAAAGCCACTTAACGGCAAATTAAGAATATCAAAAAAACTAGTAAGAATTTCTTCTGTTCTACCGATATCTTGTTCCCAAACTTCTTTTCAGGGCTGCCCCAGCCATTCCATGTGTTTTGTTAGATTTCACCAACAGCTCCTTTAATTCATTCATTTAATTAATTTTAAAAAGTCAATGAGATATTGATTGCTATACGCAGTGTGCTAGTGGTTGAGTCAAGAAATGCTTGAGTGCATTGGATGGCTGGTGCAAGTACTGGGGTGATTTTTGCATAGGTTTTAAAATGGCTAAGCTAACACACTCCGACAGGCATAATACCATAGTTTTACAGTAACATGAAGATCATTTATACATAATTTTCCTTGGCTGTCTAAGACTTTTGCACAGTACTGTATATTTATATTTGTTTATAGTCAGTTGATTGGATGGGGGCAAGGGGGGAAGCCCTGATCATGCCTGTGATTGGATGGGGGTGAGGGTAAAAGCCCTGATCATAACTGTGATTGGATGGGGGAAAAGCCCTGATCATGCCTGTGATTGGATGGGGGCGAGGGTAAAAGCCCTGATCATGCCTGTGATTGGATGGGGGCGAGGGTAAAAGCCCTGATCATGCCTGTGATTGGATGGGGGCGAGGGTAAAAGCCCTGGTCATGCCTGTGATTGGATGGGGGCGAGGGTAAAAGCCCTGATCATGCCTGCAAATGGCCAAAGAACAAAATTACAAACTGAAAATGAGGAAGTCACAGACTCTCAAATGCATTTGAATGCTTACAGTTCCGAATATCTTCAAGGGATCACAGAAACATCTCGCTGTATAATACGTAAAATATGCTGGCTCTTGTTAAGCTAGTTGCTTATCTTTTAATGCATCGTACCCCTTTTGACAAAAAAAAAATCATACTGCCAAAGGACCGTTAAACTAGAAAATCCTGTTGGTTTTTCTAGGCTATATAGACTAAACAAAGAACAAAGAAAGATAGGTTGATTCACTGTTTTATATGACACATAGAAAATCAAACCAAATAATTGTTTCAAAACAAAACAAAGAGTGTCAGTGGTGTGCTTCCTGCGTCATGAATGGTGATCGGTGTGCACTCTCTGGGGGGCTTCTGCCAACACAATCAACATTCCCTAGAGTCACTAGGGTGAGAATGGCTTCTTCGCCCTCTTTATCCAGAGCTGCAAGCACTGTGTGTGTGTGTGTGTGTGTGTGTGTGTGTAAGGGGGGGGGAGTTCTCTGCAACCAGAGATACAGCACAAACAACCTCCTGCCTCAAGGACGTACTTCTTAGTGCTGCTTGCTGGTCATTCCGCCTTCTGAGTGAGCATGTCTGTACTCTTCTTCATGTAATACGACCACTTTGGGGAGAGAACATAGTCTCATTTTCCTGATAGAGAATTAGAGGTCAAGGAGTAACAGACAGTGATGAATGAATAATCCTAATGATTTATTTTTATTCACACAAACTCTTAAAACACTTAAAAAAAAAGATTTCCTCAGAATATAAATAAAGCCTGCTGTTTCAATAACACTTATATTTTGATTTAATTTTTATGTTTTTTTTTCTTAATTCAGGTTGCATCATGGGTACTAAATGGGTATATTTGCAAGTAATATTAAGGACTGACCCTTAGCTTGTTTTCAAATAATCAATATTTCTTTTCTTGAAATCCTTTGGAATTCTTGAACAGAAGGTATGTGATCCAGTTGTGCTGATATCTTTCATATTGGTTTCTGTTCTATTCACAGAAACAATCCAAAATAAGGAGCTGTGTTACATTTGTACATAGTGCCTTCATCTAAAGGTGGTTGCCCAGAATTAATTAGTCATCAAATGGAAGCAGATTTTTCCTTCAAAAATTTACTGAACCCATAACATCCCTTAACAAAAAGTAGTTTATTCAAGTGTACTACGAGTATACTTATTTTATACTAAAACTGGGGCAGTATATTTGAAGTTTACTTTTTATATACTATATTTTATGTACTTAAGAATAGTATAGTGAAGTATACTTGACTTATACTGATAACTATAAAGAAAAATCTAAGACAATTGCAGTAATACTTACACTTATACTTTAATACTAAAACTTATAGTTATACTTTAATATACTTTACTTCTCAACATTCTGTCTTGTGATTTTGTAAATACATTGCAGTCTAGTGTACTTACAGTATGAGTTAAATTTAAGAAAAATTTAAGGAGCAGGTTTCAAGTATGGATGACATGGTAGTGCAGTGGTAAACCACATATGTGCCTGGGTTACATGTGTGTGGAGTTTGCATGTCCTCCCTGTGTCGTCGTGGGGTTTCCTCCGGGTACAGTCCGAAGACATGCTGAGGCTAATTGGAGTTCATAAGTTGTCCATAGGTGTGCATGTGTGAGTGTGTCCTGCGACGGGCTGGCCCCCTGTCCAGGTTTGTTCCCTGCCTCGTGCCCATTGCTTCTGGGATAGGCTCCAGACCCCCACAACCCAATAGGATAAAGTGAGTTGGAAAATGAATGAATATTTCAAGTATATACATAGTATGCTACAAGTAATATGTAAAGCTGTCATACAAGAAGTAAGATGGCGGTGCAGGAGGTAGTGCTATTGTTTGGTAACCAGAGGGTTCCCAGTTTGGATCCTCCTGACTCCATCAAAGTGTCCTTGAGCACGACACTGAACCCCAAATCATCCCCGGTGTGCAGGTTGGTACCTTGCATGACAGCCTCCTCCACCAGTGTACATTACAAGTACATGGTCTATAGTATACATGCTATACTTATACTCAAGCATACTTAATAACATAAACTTTTACTTTTACTATTACTTTTTGCTAAGGGATGGCTTTCCAATGCAATACTCTGACTTCCCTGTTTTGCCCCTTATTAATCCAAACAACATTTTCTAAATTCAACTAGGAAAACTGGTGCATGAATTTCAATCATCGATCATTATCAGCAGTGTCAAAAATGTTCAGCTGTCCATTTGATCGCCAATATTGTTTTATTTGAAATGCATATACTGGTAGTCTATCTTTATATAGTGCAAAAACTACATGGATGGAATAAGTAGAGAAATTTTGTTCACATACAGATATAGCCTGTAAACTGATGCAGAAGTGTTGCCAGGATTAAAACAGCATAATAGCTCCCTTT
The DNA here is from genome assembly GCA_015163995.2 of Mormyrus lacerda. Lineage (NCBI taxonomy): Eukaryota > Metazoa > Chordata > Actinopteri > Osteoglossiformes > Mormyridae > Mormyrus > Mormyrus lacerda. Next base: position 19,025,122 of record JAABNX020000106.1, on the reverse strand, counting down.
GTAATTCTAGCCTGTGCAAGTGAACCCAGTGTCATCACCAATACTTAAAGAGACTTTCATCCTGGTTTCCTGGTGAACTATGCCTGATTACTTCAATGCAGTACATTTTATCCATCTTCTGAAATGCGCTTGTGCATTTGGATCCCTTCTCTGCCCATTTAAGAATTACCTTCAACCATCTCTGTTCTAAACAAACCAATTGTATCCCTCCACGTTCTTTCCCATTAGGGACTTGTCCAGCCAGCTCAGCTGGGAAAAAAAAATCACATCACAGCACTATTTTACATTTCAGTAACAGTAATATAAATAAATGTATATAGCACAGAATGTTCTGTCAAGTACGAGAGCCTAGACCTCCTAAGGATTGAGATCTGGATCTCTACAGCTGTGGAGGTGGTGGTTTCTTTCTTGGTGGTGGCCTGGATATTATAACATTTCTGCTTTAGCCTTTCTAGCTTTTGATATTATAAAGGGTCTGCAGTTCATCCACAGTTGAATGGAGTCATTCTTACCAAAAAAGGTTAATTGTAGTAGTACCATGGCAATGATTTACTTGCTAATATGCGAAATATAATTTTTTGATTAGTCATGCTGCAGTGTGATTCAGCAATATCTCAATTGTGGTTACACTCTAGGTTTTTGTAGTTGTGACTATAAAAGGCAATATGCCATTTATCTTTCCTGATCTGCTGGGTAAGCCGGGGGTCAGTATCCAAACACAATACAATTTCACCAAGCTACATAAGTTAAGTCCAGGTATGCTAATCAGCCTGGCATTTTAAGCCATTTGTCATAATACAGAATCTGGAGTATATGGAGTTAACAGGCCAATAGCTTATTGATGTTTAAGATGTAAACATGAGAACCATAAACATTCCTAATAACATTCTTAATATTGTTGATTTAACCTATGCTGTGAAATTGTATCTAGCTCTTTACATTAATTACTTCAAATGAAACATTTAAATTAATAATGTGAGGGATTTAAATGTACTTCAGTGTCAGTACTATTTGCTACTTTTGCCACATATTTTCATGCCAGGGCCATTAAGTATTTTGGCAAATTTATAGGGACAACACAACATGATATCAAGTTGAAGAAATTTAAAGAAAACTCTCTGGGGCACCTATGTAATGTCTATTTGTCAATGCCTAAATTTACATTTATATCCATCCATCCATCCATCCATCCATCCATCCATCGATTTTCTAAAAGCTTATCATAGGGTGATGAAGGGGCCTGGAGCCTAAGCAACTGAGGGCACGATACAGTACAGGAATACACTGTGGATGGGATTGCAGTCTGTCATCAGGCTTTTCATTTATAATTTTTACTATACAGACCATGAAAGATATTATTACCTATAAGAGACATTTTATGGTGTTAATTTACTTGTATACCCTGCAAATGGGCACAACCTCCTGAGCCCTTATGGCACAAATCAATATGGGTACTGGTACTGGACCTGAGGTCAGTGGAAAAGGGGCAGTACCGATTGTTTAGTACCAAAAAGTGTCCAATGAAACATCCTCCGTCTTCTGTATTTGCATGCAGCACTGAGAAAGGAAAATTACTTTTATCAATCTAACAGCTAGAGTGTCCTGTGCACGAAACACAGAGGTACTGGCAAGGTGATGTACATTCGATTGGGACCTTTCGCTCTTTGCTTACACATTGATACAATTTTTATTTTGTTTGTGTTTGTTCCAACTCTTCCTCTTCGTTGATTCAGTCTTTTTGTTTTATTGAGCTGTCAAGCATTTCAGTTCCTCTTATGTTTCCTCATCTGGCCCAAATTTTGGTTTTACTGAACTACACAGTAGAGACAACAACCGGCTGCAAGAAAACAAACTTGGCTGCTTAAAGTGGGATTTTTGTGATTTTCTTTTGTCAAAGGCAAGCACATGAAGAAATAGAAAAAACTAACTTTCATCATCAGACAGCACAATCAGTCTTTTTTGCATTTGATATACTGTATAACCTAAATAAAAATCATACTGAATATTTAGCTGCATAACATATATCTTTAATAATAGAACAGACTTGGTTTACTTAAAGTGGCTAAAAGAAAAAACACTATAATTTGTAAAAGTATGTGTGTATCTGTGTATGTGTGGATCATGCTTATATTACATTGTAGGGAGCAAACGTGGGGACCTGTTATTTTGACATTTTGGGGAATCCATTTTTCAGATCCACAAAGATCTTTGAATGCAATCAAAAAACTAAAAATGCCAAAAGTCTTGTATTTTGTTTGGTTACTTATGGTTAAGGACAGGGCTGTGTAGGAATGGAAAGTCAGTTCTGAAGTAACAAACTGAATAACAAGTTAAAGGTCCAAGTGTTTTAGTGTTTAATGAACCAGCCAACTAACAAAGTAACTTTCATTTTAGAGCTTCGGTAATCTCTGCTAAGGAAGGAAAAAAAAGAATTATCTTGGAGATCCCTGGGGAACTGAATTTCACCTTTTCTTATTCAAGACTTCCTGCTGAAAATGAAGGGTATGCAAGTGGTCTCTTACAAGCTTGTGCTATTGACAAGTTCACTGAAGTGAACCAGCTGAACATTTGGAAGAAAAGCAAGGAAATGTGTCCTGTGTTTGAATTTCCGCTTTGCTTGTAATAATTGTTTATTTCTTTCTTCCCCTTTAACTATTAAATTGACCTTGGAGCAATTTTCTGGACTAATACTGCGACAATACATGTCGGGCGCCAGTAGGATGTGATATCGAAGTTCAGAAAGGAAATGGGGGTAAAATTATGTTCTGGAGATAAGAGCCATACCAGCAATAGTAGCTGAATGTTCATGCTGCCCCCTGAAGATAATGGCTTGTCTGTGATGAAAAACCAGTCTTCTAAATGGAGTGGTTTTCTCTCAAAGAAAAAAAAAAAACTCACAATATTTTATTGTGGCTACCTTTGTTGTATTGATGAGGAAACCATTTACTGACATGGAGCATTTGAATGAGAAGCAAATGTGCAATTTCTCATACTATACATGCATTTTTGTCTGATTCAAGGCTTTCATATAACTTTCCTTTTGTCTCCAAAACTCCAGCTACTGCCTGGATTTGCCTCATCTGTTCGTCCAGAAATTACCCCAGTGATTTTTTTCCTCAAAGGCACTTTACCATACACACACAACTACCACATATACACACAGAAGAGAATGATCTGCCAAGTTATGCTTTCAAATATTTATTTCACATTATTGTTTTTTTGTAATATATCTGTAGCAGCTACCAGTTTTATAGTCAAGGTAATTTCTGCAATTTTTTAAAGCTTATTTCCTTTTCTGTTTGGGTAGCCAGTGTAACAGGATTCTTTTGGGCATACGCTCTTTGAATGGTGTATGGTATTTCTTCTGTTGCTTAGAGATAAAATTAAGGCTTTTGGATAATGTTCAGGTTATTGTCTTCTGAACTAGTTTCTAATTCCCTGAAATAACCCAGATTCCTCTCCTGGCAGGCTTCTCAAATGCAGATAAAGATTGTGAATGCACTCAGGTAACTCTTTATTTCGTGGACAGTGCCATTTCACAAATGCCTGTTTTTCCAGCAGTGCTGGGAAACGGCTAATATCCTAGAAATAGTTATATTGTAATTGGCTAATATACGGAATAAATCAGAATCCAAATATTATATGGTATTTAATAATGCATATTGATCAGGACTTTTTATTAACACTATGGTAACCCTAATCGAAGAAAAAAGATCAAGCTTAAGAGAATGGAGATGAAAATACCTTTGCTTTTCTTTTTTGTGCTTAAAAAAATAATGTGCTACTTTGGAAACTACGTCTTTTGAATGAGGACCAAATTAGATTTTGTGTAATTTGTGAAATTTTTTAATCAGTACTCTTGGATGGAACATTACAGTATGTCATACCTTTGCTTGTGTATCAGATTAACTTATCTTCAAAAGAAGTGGTGGTGTGTTTGTGAATTTCAGGTCGTCCTGTTTTTCCACTAGAAGCTAAACGTAAAATTGTTTTGAATCATTCTCTGTACACCTTTCCTCGTGAAATGGAGCTACAAATTACTCTGATAGAGCATAGTAAAGCTTTTTGAGATGACAGGGAAGCAGGCAGCCGAGGGCGGCTCATACAAAATGTCTTCACGGGGCTCTGATGATAAAACGCAAAGCTTTCTTGATCTTAATAATAAATCTGTGGGCCTCCCAGGTTGAAAGGGCAAATATTCCTGATTCTTTCGTGACCCAGCTAGATAAAGATTTCAGCTGTTTGTGTTTTTTCCGTTTGTTTTTTTGTTTTTTTTTTCCAGTTTGCTACAAAGACCTTTGAAGATCTAACAAGGGAGCAATTTGGACGGTCGATTTGTTGGCTGTGGTCTCACAGTGGGGCTGTTGGGGTTGCAGCCAGATCTTAGCTACATACACACATCAACACATCAACACACATAAACCTACACACAAGAAATAACCACATTGGTAGATTATTCTCATTTTCGTGTGTTCGAAGGTCTTACCCAATTTGGCATGAATTAGACAGTGAAAAATGAACTTAAAAATGTTTTCATACATTAAACATGATTATTGTGTTATTGTGTTTTAGGCTTTCATTCAAATAGTGCATTTTTGATGTCTTAAAGGCTTCAATGGTAACATTCAATGAAATCCTGCTCAAAGTCATTAGATGGGCTTCTTTAGTCTCAATGTCCAACTATACAGAAGACTGTTAATATTTAAAAAGTCTTTCTCTAGGATGCAACAAACAAAATAATTGCACATTCTGTTAGCTTTCTTGGGTTGTTCTGATGAGTGGCTGTAATCTCTGTTATAGAGGGATAATTACTGAGTAGTGGCTGACATTTATGTGGATCTAATGCATATAATCTGGCTTGTTTCACTCTGAAGGGGAAGGCACTTTTGCTGAGAACATTGGTCAATCTTTCAAAGCTGTGCAGCTGTGTATGTTCCCAATTGTAAATGAGGGTGCAGTGATGAGTGTGACAAATTTTAAGTCACTTGTGTTGTGTCACATAGAATAAACAAAACGGCATCCTTGACTCTTGTCTTGCAAAACCAAACAGCATGCTAATAACTACATTGGGCTAGTTCCTTTTTTGGTCTAAATTATACAGGGTGGGCAATTTTTTATTTTACAAATAAAGGTTCTATTTTACAAAGTAAAGTTTTTATTTTACAAAGTTATTTTTTAAAAGTAGGTACACAGTTTTTATTTAACAGTACTGATTAGGTATTAGGTAATGTCCTCCGTCAATGCTGATGCATTTCTGGAGCCTGCCCCTGACATCGTGACACGCTTTAGCACCCGGTTAGCATTAATGCCCACAAATGCTTGAGAGATGAACTCCTCCAATTGATTCACTGTGTGGGGCTTCTTCTCAAAAACCCATTACTACCCCAAAAATGGCCATGGGTGTCAGGTCAGGTGAATGTGCTGTCCAGTCAATGCCACCTGATCCAGCTCTGGCTCTTACTTTGTAAAAGAAAAAACTTACTTTGTAAAATAAAAACGGTATGTCTACTTTTGGCCCACCCTATATTTCAGTAAATATTTTATACTAAGCTTACTAAGAAACATTCCCTATATCCCCTAACTTCTTATTAGGGTGGGGGTCACCTTGAGCCTGTCTATGGAAGCATAGGGCACAAGGGTGAGACACACCCTGGACGGGCTGCCATTCCAATCATAACGGCATTTGAAATTTAGAAATTTCACTTAATCTCATATATTTGTCTTTGTGGTGCAAGTGGAAACGAATGTGGCACAAGGAGAACATGCAAACTCCACACTGTTAAGATAAGATGGAAGTATGGAAGGATGATCCATAGTGTGGCTTATAGACAAAGCGGGTTTTATTGATAACTGAATTCACAAAAACCAGAAACTAAAGTGACCATGAGAGGTGAAACAAATGCTGCAGGGTAAAACAAGAACTAATGAGGGCTAAACGAAACACGAGGAAAAAAATGACACCAAATAAGTACTACAAATGCAGGCAAGAAACACAATCATTATACAGGCTGGAACAAACCCAACGACCAACTGAGTAATAGTGTAAGGGCAGGCATTTAAATACAGAAATAGATGACAAGGGCAAAACATGGGACAGGTGTGAGCAGAAACAAATAAACCACTAAGGACTATGGCAACAAGGAACAGGTGTTGATCATTAACAATCAACAGGAAGTAAAGACTAGGAAACACTAACACATGAAATTGAAGGAGTACAAGACAACTATAGAACAGAACACAACAACAAGAACCAATGATAAGATAGTAAAACACAAGGGGAATACAAGGCTAATCATGAGAATGACTAGCAGTTGGAGGCTGACCTTTGGCCAGTTTCAAACCCATAAGAGTAAGAATGCTCAGCTGTTCAACCACATGGCGGCTCAAGGTTCAGCAAAACATACTAGGGTACTACAGCAAGGGGCACTTGGGGAACACAGAACGGGATGGCTAACAACACCAGCTAGTCAAACAGGGAAATGACAGACAAGGCCGGGACTGATTCTGACACACATACAGAGCAGACTGGATTCCACCTTGAGCAATGAGACACCTCATGCTAAAATACACATTTTCTTAAGTAATTCTGTAGAATGCAATTTTAAGTAGTCTGCCAGTTCTTTTAAAATATTTAAAATTCACTGACAATCTGTGCCCTACATCCTTACTGTGGTAGACTCCCAGAAATCATACACCTCAGTATTTCTGATTTGAGTTATGTCGTTGGACAAGAGGAGGTGAGATTGGATATTAAAATCACAAACCACAAACCATGTGTGAGTCATGGAAACCTATCAGACATCATTTATTTCCTTTATGCAAGCTTTTTAAAAAGTGTTTGTCAAAAGAAAGCAGATTTTATCATTTTCAGTACCCTACGATGGAGCTCTGGTCTTTATTTCCAACACAAACTTCACTTGACATCATCATGATTGTTTTATATTTCTCAGCTTGTGGTTAAAAAAAAAGACTTAAAAAAAAGATTTAAATTATTTGTACAGGGTATTTGTGTAATGGGGGGGGGGGGGGTCATGGGTTATTTCAGTACTGTCTATGCAGGGTCTTATCGTACTCACTCTCAAATATAAGGAAGACCACCTCTGATGAAGCACATTGCACCTCCTGGGCCGCATAAGGGCGAGCACACACCTGCATGGACACGGCACTGAGCCCAGTCCTGTGACGTCACACACCTGCATGGACACGGCACTGAGCCCAGTCCTGTGATGTCACACACCTGCATGGACACGGCACTGAGCCCAGTCCTGTGACGTGAAGCTCTGAGTGCTCTGACAGGCCACGTTTAGCATGCTAACAGTGCGCAGAAATGCTAGCTGTGCTTGCTCCCTCCCCACCTGGCCGAGGTCACCCCTCCAGCGCACCTCTAACCACGCATCGCCAGGGGTGATTACAGGCAGGATGTTTGGACTTTCTGTTAGTGCGGACTGGGGCTCTGTGCACCCTGACAGTTTTCCCTCTGTTCATACTGACTAGGTCATGTGCCTTGTTTGCACAGGGCTGCAGAAATGAATCAGGACGGTACTGAATTAAGCCTAGCTGAGTGGCGTTTTGTGGTCTTAAAGTCAGGCCATTCCCTTTCGATGGCACAGTCACCCCAAGTCAACCTGGAACCTGTGTATAGTGTGTCATACTTCATCTCTGAAAAGTCACGCGTTTTTACCTTGCAGTCATTTCCAGTTCAAAATGCACTGTTCTGTTAGGAAACGTTGATGAAAAGTTTCAAAAATAGCAAATAAGGGTAAAGATGCAGATATAGAGTCATTGGTGCCTAAACCATATGTGAGACCAACAGTCATGCAATTACAAAGGCAAACCTGGAGAAGTTTTTGGATAAACACTAAATTGAAATACCCCACTTAAAATTGGTGCTTGTATATAAATATCCACTAGACAGTCATGAAATATTGACATTTAAACAACAGCTCCAATTATCATCACCTGAAAATAACAAGTGGAAAACCAAAACAATCAGTCCCGCCTTAATCTCTTGCACTGTGTGTGATTGGCCTTGCAGAAAAGGTCAGCAGTACGTTCTGTTCTGATTTCACTGGCCTTACAGCAGGCTATGAGAGACCATCAAATGAATTGCTGCCTTAACACTAGCCCAACGGCAAGAGCTGGACTTGTGTCTCTCACCGTACGCTCATAATTTTCTTTGTCAATCTCCAGTCATGTGTACCTGGGCATTAGCCTCCTCCGTGTTTGCTGATCCTTGGAGCTGGAATTGCTTTTTGTGTCATTTTGCAGGCAAAAATTTCATCAAAGCTATAAGCTAAGAATGTTTAGTTATCTTTTACTAAAGTATATGAGAGAAGGTCCAACACACTGTATTATTGTTATGTAGACATTGGCTCCAGATTCAGGCACATGGAGGAAAAAGGAGTCAGAGCTGATGAAATTCAAAGGGTTGGTTTTTTTTTTTTACCAAAGGATTCAATAAAACAAGAACTGAAATGTCGTGATCGCAAGGAGCACTGAGCTACAGCTTCAGCTAAACAGCTTTACTCTTGGGAAAGATCATCTCAAGGTTCACCAATGGGAAACTGAGGCGCAGGACTTGAACAGACCACCTCCAGGTGGGGATAATTATTACATAATTGACTGATGACACCACCCTCATTACTCCATAGTAGCCGGTTGGCACCACCCACGCTACATAAGAGACATCCCACCATAGGGATATTAATTTCAGGGAGGCAGATGAGAGGCATCCAGGAGGGTGGTGGTGCTGGCTAATGCTTGCTTGGTATTATGGTAATACTGTATACACACGTGGACAAAATTGTTGGTACCCTTCAGTCAATGAAAGAAAAACTCACAATGGTCACAGAAATAACTT
>JAABNX020000106.1:19000316-19011800 GCA_015163995.2 Mormyrus lacerda | reverse complement strand
TTCCAGAAAGCATGAAAACAGTAACATTGTAGTGGTAAAAGACCAAAATATATTCACACATTTCTCTTGTCACTATAATACCCATGCTGGTGACAAGTAAGTAAGTAGCACTGGTAGGTTGGGATGCTGAGTTTCATGTTGGGGGAATGAAACTCCTAGATTTGAAATAACACCAGTGGAGTGTTGGGTTCATAACAAAATGCACAATAATGGAAGAATCTACAAAAGCCATATTAAATCTTGGGCGTGTTCATGAATAAAAGGACATCTACAGGGAATTTCAAAACACATGTACAGTTCAACATATAAGGACTTGCACACTACAAACACCTACAATGGCTTGAAGAACAGCAATCGGCAACAGCTGTGCAGTTCGAAGGCTGATACCACTGTCCACGTTTCCCTTCGTAAGCGGTTTAACCTTGATCAGTGCACTTCCTTACAACTTCATACTGGTACAGCCAAGTACCAAGATACACGCGGCACAAAACAACCTCATGCTCATAACACATTTCTTTTTTTTCAGATGCAGAACACTAACATTTAAAGTAACAAGAGATCTGACTGGATAAATATAAATCAGCTGATTTGGTGTTAATATCACTGTGCGGGACGAATCTGAATGGACGTTATGGGAGCTAGGAGAGCTGACCCAAGTGGAATGTTGATTGCAAAAACAGTCTTGGGTGAGCAGAGTTAGAGCCAAGTAAGGCTGTAAACAGCAGTTCTCTCTAAGGAACCATGATGCCATTGTAGCTTGTGTCTTTTTTTTCTGCTTTCACTCAAACTACCTGCTTTCTGACAACCAGTGAGCACCGTCTTCACTGGCAAGAGCAGACAATGTCTCTTACATTCAAAAGAATTCAAAAGAATATAATTTGGAAATTATAGCTAAGGGGCGCATTCGTGGCCAGAGGGTGGTGTGTTTCAATCCCAGAGCACTGCTTCAGTGTATATCCGGCTGCATAAGGGGCTGAACGGTACAAAAGTGGCTTAGATATAGCCAGGGTCCATTTGGTGGCATCATCTATGTAACGCTGTAATGTATTACAAATAGCGCATATTACATATACATATATACATATATACATATATATATATATATATATATATATATATATATGTGCTGAAAATGATGCAAAGACCTGCTTGTTTGGCATGTTATTATCACTCTGAATTAACCGCGACATGCCAGTTCACAGAAGGATCACATTTTTTATCATATGTTATTTATCATATTTTATCTAATCTATTGTTCAGTTACCTGTTGGTGTTACAGCCTCAAATGGAGGCAGATATTCAAGTCTGAAAGTAAGAGCAGTGCGTCAGATCAGGTTGCATTGATTATTATTGTTTTAACAGTCAAAGCCATAGATTTTACATTTGTAAAATAGTTGACCAGCAACATCAGTCTTTATACATTCTATTGTAAGGATTCTATGTCCAATTATGTTCTGTATACATTTACTTAAAAAGCGAACTTCATTCAGCTATGTATCTCATTCACGTGCTATCATGAAACGAGGCAGTGATGAAAAATGGGTGCTTTTGAGAATGCCGCCTTGTTTGTTGGGTCATCTTGCTGCCTGTTTCTAAAGTGTGCTGCTAAGTATCTCAGACACTTGGGCGTTGGTTTGGTCATCTGAGTCAGTTTCTTGAGCCACACTACTTTCAAATGCAGTGGGGGTGGCCTTACACCCCCCGATATCCAGGGCCCAGCCGCGAGGATCTGCACCGGGTGAGGTCTGCTTGCAGGGCTCCACGTAGATGCGGCGTACGTTCTGCCTGGACTCCCTTCTCATGCCCTTCAAGCCTTCTAAACTGTAGGTAGCATGAGATGAGGCTGGGCCCTGCAGCAGGTCTGTGAAAAAGCCAACGGAGGAGGTGCAGGTGGAGGTGGATTCCGTTGGCAGGTCGGCGTCATGCTGCTGTGTGTAAATGCCTTCTGACAGCGAGGTGCCCAGGCTCTCACTCTGGACCCGCAGCCAGCGCTGTGCCACTCCAGCGTTGCTCTGCTGGGTCTGGGCCTTGGCAAGCATCTTCCTCCTAGCTGGAGGATTGGGTGGAACCTTGCTGCAGGACACCTGGTTAGCGGGCTTGGTGGAGTAGTCTGTCAGCATCAAGCTCTCCATATTCCTGGTGCAGGAATCGGCTTCTGAGTCCTTCTGGTAAACGCTGTACTTGACGTCATGCACCTGCAGGACGTCAGGGGCACTGCCGCTCAGGGCATACACAGCCTGCTGCGATATATCTTGCGAGGAGGAATACACCAGGTCCAGATCTCGCGGACTTAGAGCATCGCTGGAGTCGTAGTCGCTGTCGGTGGGGAGAAACACCTCAGAACATCCCTCTTCATCAGAACCGGGCTGGGAGTCTGGAAGAACAAACACCAGCATAGGTAATTCACAATTGATGATATTTTTACATTAGTATTGACAATCATGGAATTTACACGGAATATAGAGTGAATGCTTTTGACATATTGGAAGGTTTGAAGGTAATGGGAAAACTCTTGTGTAAGAAAAGTATTACCATTCACACCCTTTCGTCTGCGCATCTCTGGTGACGGGGAGGGGGTGGGGAGGTAGTCCATGTTTGAGGAGGTGGAGTCATTCTTCTGTATGGTGGGCTCGATGGCAGGGTCCACCAGCCAGGTGATGGGAAGTCCACCAAGGGGCTGCTTATAGCGAGCGTACTGCAAGGCCTCCGTGATCCAGCGCATGTCCCTCCACATCTCGTCCATCTGCTGCATATGGCGAACAGCAAAGACCTCTCAGTAACCGATAGTGAGCTGCCAGGGTTCTGCTCTGGTCGTTCACATGGATTATAACCTTTCCTGCACAGCATAATGACCAGTGATGATGTTTTGAAGACTCGAGAAATTTCAGTTTTACAGAACAGAAGACCAAAACATACGCACCAAGGACAGACATATGCATATATGTTTGTGCATTGCTAAGCAAAATCCACCCATGTGTTGTGCATAATCATTCAGTACAGGGTCATCTGGAGCCGTTCCCAAGACCACATGACCACCCACTGCTCCAGTGCACTGCACTTTAATGAAGGTATTATATTTCTCTGCAATGATGGCTGAGTGAGTTGAATTTCTGAGGAACACCATATCTAACACATTTAAGCGGGACTTTACCATCACCTGCATCACTAGAAAAGCCCAGCAGAGACTCTACACAGAACATCTCACATCCAATCGTCATGAACTTCTACTCTTCTATCATGCTGACCATCGGCTTGGTTCCGTTACCCCTTTTCCCCGAGTTTCCAAGACTAATCTGGAGCAAGTGGTCTACTACACTGAAGAGATGAGCTCTCAGCTACCATATACAAAAAAAGCATCTTCACTGCCAGGGTGAAAAAGTGAAAAAGATGGCTGGAGATCCCACTCACCCCATCAGCCAACTCTTCAACAAACTACCATCACAGATCAGGTACAAGTCTATCGTCACTTCGGCTACATGCCAACTTCACAGCTTCTTTCCTGAATGTATCCGACTCCTCAAGAAACTCAACTCAACTTAATCTCAACGCAACCCTCCCCCCCCACCACCACCATTTAGAATTTTCTTAACCAATCAGAATCCCAGTTCAGTTCCATCCTGTGTTGCACTACATCTGTTTTTTGCACATCGATGTTATTATTGTGCTTAATGTCTGTGGCCTTATGTTGGGTTATAATTATTTTACAATGTTGTGTTGCACTAACTGTTCCTTGCTTTCTACTGTACAGTAATTTTCTTGACAATTTTTCTTATATATAAACCTGTCTATATTCAAGTAAAAAAATACATTGCATACAAGCTACAATGAACAAATAGCTTGTACAAATACAAGCTACAGAACAGAGATAATCTGGAAAAAGTGATTTAATTTTTATAGAGGTGATGACTTTGTCGCATCCTCATTCAGTGTCATACAAAGACACATTTATTTTACTCCCCTGAATTCCAATAACTGTTTTAGGCTAGATGAGGAGTCATGATTAAACCCGACTGGATGGAAGCAGCGGATATGGCTCCTTTTGTGGTTATGTGGTTATTCCACCGCATTCAACATTCATTCCTCCAAGTGAAATCTGTTCTGGTGTGTGATTCAGTGTGTGAGATATGGACCCCTACATCTTAAACATGCTCACCATGACTAACTACACCTAGAAAGGTTTGTCGTCTACACCAATGATTTTATCACTGCAGAAATAACAATCTGTCTTCTAAGTTTTTGTGTACATAATAAGACATCTCCTTTAACAGCAAAGATGACTTTTTCAGACGTAACATAGTTCTGAGAATGAAAATCTGTCTTATCTATCAAAATAAGGCCGTTATTAAAGAGTACTCTGTGCTGTACCAAAGGTGGGCTGGATTCTAAATCACAACGTGTTCCCCATCTTATCTGTGCTGGAAGCTTCCAGAAATTCTACTTTATTGCTGAGTTTACAATTTCTGTCACACCAAGTAACCATGAAAATTCCCTTTTGAAATCCCATTGACAAGGGGTGCTTATTTCATTAAGGCAAGCTTAAATAAACTTCTAGGAACATTTAGACCTCTTTCTGGCAGAATATACAAGTTCTCTATGCAATGGGAATGAGTTTTGACATCAGGAGTGAGTATTTTGGAAGACATGCTTTCAGATGACTGGGAGAGAACTGTGTGAACCCTTCTGGGGGATTTTCTTACATGCTCATAATTTAGTTAAACTTGAATATTTATGAATTGAGCTATTAGGACATGTGGGTTTTTACAAGTTATAAGAATTTGACATTTGGTGGTTAAAATTCTGTTGTCCAAACATTATAGGGGATGGCACAAGCAAACTTATCCTGATTATACGTAATAAAACACTTGAAATCCCAGATCAAATTCAAGAAACACTGCTGCTACACCCAACCCCTTGAAAGCTGACTAGTGATCACTGATTCATGGGATTTAAGCAGGGACATGCAAAAAGAATGATAGTGTCGGACGCCGGGGCGGAATTCTTGGCCATGGCGGCCGTCTGGCACCAAGACAGACTGCGGAGCAGGCGGAAAGCAATCTATAGAGGCCATCGAGTGACATTTCCCATTTAATAAATCAGGAGATTCGGCTGACAGAAAAAATGGGGCCACGGGGCATCTGGCGCTGGGGTCTGAGAGCAGTGACTCCACGATAACCGAGCAGCAAGAAGAAAGAGATGGACAGAAATGATATCCGTCCCACCGGAGTTCGCATTTGAGTTAATTTCAAGCGATACGTAAAGCTGACATGTGGAACGTTATCTGTCGCTGTTCATTAACACAGATAAATAGTACTGCAGTATTTAATGACGGAATGAAATTCCTGCAGTAGTTAACGGGATATGGATATTTAGTACTAGCTAGCCTGCATTTCCCCAACATCCTGTGAAATGAACAAACCTCAGATGAACTTTTACAATAGTGATGCCATATGCTACTTATAGAAAGGAAGATTCTGGGTAGCTTGATATGGTCACAGCCCTGTCTGTCCCCTGATGGGACCAAACTATATTCTGCTTGGACACAATGATAACTTTATTGGAGGAAAGGCTGCAATGTGGAAACTGGTCTAGCTGAAAATTAGCTAAGAGTCTGAATCAGATGTAAAACAAACTGCTTTAATATTGTACCTTAGGTTAGTAAAGTTAGCCTGAAATAATCATGTCTGCAATAAGTGACAATATGCTGTAGTTTTAAGCACAAACGAAACAGGCAAAATATTCTCTGTCACACTAAGAGTCTAAACTAATTCTCCTGAAGCTCATCCAAAGTTCTTGGAGGCGAGAATATAAAAATTCTGCTGCGTGGTTTTGGGGTTTATCTCCGTAAGACCGTAGCAGCAAAGCTGGATTAGTTCTTCACAAAACAAATTACAGATGATTCTAGAATCCATGCTAAATTCAGAAGAAAAAATAGAGAATTCTTTATAGTTTTCTATTGTTTAAATGTTTATAGTTTGGCCTTTATATTTTATAGCATCAATGCCTAATTGGTCAATACCTGTTGTAAAAAGTTGTTTTTGCCCCTTTTGAATTCTAAATGCCAGATGTACATAACTCACAATATCTCGAGCATTCTTCCTGTATTCTTATACAGGATAGGTGGAGATAAGTGAAATTTATGTACAAAGAAATTCAACAACTAGATTGATTGATTACTAGAACAGCAATATATTTAATGAAATACCTGTATGAAATCCAGAATATGTTGCTGCCTCTGCTTGGCAGTTGCAATTTCTGTGTCTGAGATGGCTTCTCGTACGGCCTGCTGAGTAATGAGTGCGTCGAGGTCCAGCACGGAGGACAGGCGACAGTACAGACTGATAAACTTCTCCTTGTAAGTGCAAAAGTGAACTGCAAAGCAAAGAGCAGATTAACATAGAGCGTGACATCTCACATTTAGAAAAACGCTTCACAAATATAAATAACTGCTTCATAAAATATAAACATCATAAAATGTGTAATACATACATAACATGAAAGTGTATAGATAAACACACACACACACACACACACATAGATATAACAAATTATAGGAATTTGATATTTGTGGTCAAAATTCCATTGTCCAAACATTATAGGGGATGGCACAAGCAAGTATTTTCCTGATTATATGTAATAAAACCCTATAAATTCCAGATCAAATGCAAGAAACATTGCTGCTACACCCAATGTGTACATGTGTTTCCATTAAAGCATATATATTTCTAATCTCTGACCTACATGCAGATGTGAACGATTTTGTTGAAGGTACACAAATATATGAGTGTAACAGGGACATTAACAGTTTGCCATTCTCTTTACAGGTGTACATCGCCAAACGGCTTGCAGGGCAGGCCGCAGCCAGGGCAGGCCGCAGCCGGGGCAGGCCGCAGCCAGTGCCGTGCCTGTGATTTATTGGCGGGCCACTGGGAGCCAGGCGAACAGATAGGAATCTGTGGATTTTTATAAGGCCACTGAGCTAATATTGTAGCCGAAACAGAAGCCAGTCTACCTAGCTCAAACATTTGAAGAGGGAGGTTGAGGAACCCTGAGTGCAGGGTGTAAGGATTAGTCTGTCCCGGGGCAGTGCAGACGTCGTCTGAGGCGGGTAGCAGAAGAAGAAAGGACACATTGTGACCGAGCTCCAGCACCTCCTGTGTGTAGAGACGGAAGTGCTTGGCCTGCGGAGGGACACACGCACACAAGCGGGGGGTTAGAGGGTTACAGCATGGCACGGGGACCTCGCATGCCTGCACATATTACGGGCCTGCACTTTTACACAACCTGTCATTTATGCATTTGGTCTGCCTGACCAATGCACAGTACTGTATATGCAAGTGCACGTGTGTGGGTGTGTGCACGCGTGTGTGTAAGCGTGTGTGTAAGCGTGTGTGCACACGCTACACAAAAGAGCACTATTTTGTGAATTGTCCACACTTCCCAACAAACTCGAGCGGATCTGGCGGATCAGAATAATGGCAAACGCTTCGGCTTAACAGAGCACAAAACGTCCCGCCTTTCTGTCCAATTCGCGACGCTTAGCTTTCATTACCTACACAATAGGGACCATTTGAGATACGTATCTGCCGGATTCTCCGGGAGACATACGGCAGTAAAGCTTAACGGCGAGGCTGTGGAAAATACAGTTTATGACTCAGAGCACAAAATGTAGAGCTGATATAAAAGCGGCAATAAACCTCGGAGCAAGAGGGGAAACGGCACGGACCGTGGAGGCTGAACGCGAGCGCTCTGCGAGCAGCCCGGTGAAAGTCCACCGCATTCGCCGTGATTCATTTCACAGGTCACGAGAAAAAACACATTTTCACAAGCTCAGGATGCTTCGACAAAGGGGAGCGTCGACAGATGAGAGCTCTCGTGTTTCTGAAAAGTCTGGGATAACGGGACCCAGGTTTCGGAGGGCCTGAATGACGGCAGTGGAGACTTCGCTTCCCACTTATGACACACGGACTTAATCAGCTCTTCGCTGCTTTGCATGTTTTTGACAGAATGAGAGCTCTGATGGGCATGTGGGAACGCCCATCGGAAGAACATCGGCCCTTTACCCAACCGCAGTTAAGGAAAGGGAATAACAAGTGAACTCTGGGCCAGACTCACGTGCCTGTGACTCGTGAAGTACCTGGTGCAGAGGTAGATTGATCTGTTTGAGCAAGCCTTTCACGGCCATCTGGAGCTCGTACAGGAAGAGCGGGTTGTGGCAGTCGCTGGTCTGATCCACACTTTCCACATGTGCTGGGCCAGACAGCCTCTGCAGCCAGTCCCACTCATCCCTAAGCATCGAGGAGAGACAGTCAGAGTAAGAAGACACATAGCGTGATTTTAGCCCCAGAGTGACTGCATGCTTTCATATATCACTTCAGTCCCAGCATCTGTAGCATCATCGGGGCTCCAAGTATTAAAGTACATTCAGCGTCAGCCATACAGTATATATGCACTGATGTTCCATCTGACACTAAAGTATCATGGCGTACACTGATCCCCACATGTGCCGAGACACAGTGACACTCAATCGTGCTCAACTTAAGAACAATGAGAACTATGCTGTTGCTTTGGCCCAAATATCCCACTAATCTAAAACGTTATAAGATATGAAAATGTGCATAAAATATCTGCCAAAGCACAAAAACGTTTCCCTGGTGAAAAAAAAACAGATGCCTAACAAAACATTATATTGAAAGTCTCTTTTGAGGTTATGAATTATTACAAAAAGAGAAAATTCTATAACTGCAAAACATTTTCCTTGATTAAAAAATAATGGTTAGTATTCTGATTTGCTAACATAAAAAGAAGGCTGATTACAATTAGGAGGCAGCACTATCAACGGTAGGAAGATGTGACATTCAAAATAATTTTAATTCTTTTTTAAGGCTTCAATTTAACTACATCACTGAGTTCTGTGTCCTGGGTTCTAATTCAGCAGTTTCTTTGTAGATGCCTGAACAGCAAGACAGAATGAGTGAGTGACAGATACACACTGGAAGCAGTTTGTCCCGCACAAGAGGACACAGCACTGCCTGTGCGTCATGTTTGTGGAAAAAAAAAACAGAGATTTTTCCCTCAGGCTGAAAATGGGCATCATATGGTGCGCGCCCCACGCCTGGGACACGCCGGCCTCCTGCGGACTGCCCCAGTGCGACGCATGGAAAGCAATAGTAAATTTAGTGTTTTACTGCCACATTGAGTGGTTGGATAATATGCTCCCTGTCTAGACCTACCTAGTGGGGTCAAAGCTCTGACCTGAGATTACAATAAATAAATAGTTCATTCACAGAACAAAAACAAATAACATTTTTGTTTTGCCTATTAAAAATGTCCATGTGAAGAAAAGTATGTGTGCTCACGCTGAAGAGTGATTACTTAAAACCCCAGCGAAGAAACCCCCCCCTTTTCTGTCGCTATACATTCTCCTTCGCTTCTTTCTAAATTCAGGCATTGAGGGTGTTTTTTTCTCATCCGAGTCTGCGAGGCAATGGGGTAGCGTGATAAATTGCCACACTGAAAAATTGCACAGGAGACCTCGAAGAGTGTCGCCAAGACCTTTCGCATGGAAATATCCCTGCTTTGGAATTTAAATCTTTAATTAAATACTCAAGTTGCTTGATTCAAGTGAAACACATTACGCTCCATGTTCTACTATGCAGCATGTAGCTGATGCACCTTTTTCAATAGGCTGTCTCATTTGGAATGAAGAAAAAAAAACATACACAGCTTGGTTTTCTCTGTCTTTCACCTCACACTCTCAAGTGTACGCCTGCGTTCATCTGGTTTCCAAGAATCCACATGCTGCAGCCAGCCGGCATTGCAGAAATACTTCTATCTGGCTGCTACAGGCCCAGTTAAGAGGAATAATATCTGACAGTGCCCAAATAAACAGCTCCACACGAGGGGCTTCCTTTTACAAGGAGTATCGAATTGGGCGGGATTCCTCAGCAAGCCTTCTGGAGCACCGACTGCGACGGTGGGGGCCAGTCGCATAAAACATGCTCAGGCTGTGGTTGCACATCACGAAGTAAGACAATCGCTGGCGGCGAGAACAGGGCGACCCTTGTTCCGTTTCTTTCCTGAGCTAGTAACACACAGCAGTATTTCATTGTGACTTGCAGTATTAAAAAAAAAAAAAAAAACATGACATCATCGCTTGAACATGGGTGTGGAAAGCTCACCGTGAGACATTCCAGTTGTCCCTGATCTTGTAGTGGCACAGCATGTTGGGCATCCTTTGAGGAACCAGCACCTTGATCTGGTCCACAGAGCTGCTCAACTTCAGGAAACCTAAGTACAGACCAGATGAGAGCCGGTGCTGACTGCGTCTCTGGTAGGCCAAAATATCCTGAAAAGCACATACGGTTGAGTTAGACAATTTAGCTAGAAACTGAACATCTGGGAGCCCACAGGAAGTAGCCCTGCATCACGAGAGGGCCTTGTGTGTCAGGGCGACAGCTGGGAACGTGCCTGAATGGTGATGAGCAGGATGTCAAGCGCCGTGGGCTCCTCCGGCGTGGAGAGCGACTTCCTCTGACTCTGTAGCTTGGACACCTGCATCCATTTTCCGTTGAAGAAGTAGAGGCTCTCCACCTCTCTGATGGTCACCAGGAGAACGTTCCCATGCCGATCTTTGATGGGCTCATAGTAGACGCGGCCCAGGTTGTGCGTGCCTAGGAGATTCTGAGGGATAGTCATGTGACAATTTTGACATCTGACATAACAATGAGCCAGGCACAGGAAAGAAAAATAGTAAAAGTGCCTCAAAGAAAACCGCAAGGATTACAGGAGAGTGGAAAAACGTTTCAGCTTTTAAATCCCTACCAGGCTCTCTTGTTTTCCTGAGCCGTGTCATTTCTTAGACACCACCAGTGCGTAAGCACTCCAGAGGCACAGTGCTAGTGTCAGCTCCCAAGCGCTCTGATTAATTGTTTCATTTCCCCCTCATAATGAGCTGGTAAACAGACCCAAATCCTCATTAGGCTGTGCCTTCAGACAATTCATTCAGATGAGCAAAGTAATGATTCAGGCTTGTAGAGGGGGGTAGCAATCTGGCAGCTGGGACGCTGTGAAAACAGCACGACTGAAAATTCAATGCTAGAACATGATAAAATCTGTTTTACTAAAAGGTGCTACTCTTACTCTGAACCTACACTGGATGAATTTTTGCAGATTCGCAAAAAGCAGATCCCATGCTGTTAGGATGACCATCTAATCCATGTCAGGGGGGCTGGGACAGGGTTTGCATAACACAATTTCAATTAAAAAGACCTGGATTCCACTTTAGCACAAAATTCTTGTTATGTGCTGATTGGTCATGCATGTGTCACTAATGTTAATGCGAAACAGCTGGACGAATCTTTCAGTCAAGGAAACAAACCAGTAAAAGGCACAAGAAGAGCTGAATTAATCAGCTGAGCACAGAAGCCCTTCAGTTTTAAAGCAGTTTGTAAAACCTGGAGCAGCTCCTGGTGGGGGGGGGGGGGG
>JAABNX020000106.1:18987925-19000309 GCA_015163995.2 Mormyrus lacerda | reverse complement strand
ACATTACGTGGTCACCCTACATGCTGTATGCAATACAAAAATTTGATAAGTTCCTTCGCCCCTTTGTGTAAGGTGTAACCCAACTATATATGATATTTCTGTTTGCGGCAATCTGTTTTCCTTTAAATCTGCACATTAGCAGTTTCCCAAGCAACAAAATACCGAAAAAGCCAAAGCAAGTGAGTAATGCAGCCTCAGATCGACAGGCGTCTCCCGGATCTGTGAAGTGGTTGATTATAAGCAAAGGCTCGTTTGACGGAGGAGCCGGCTCTGACCTGGAGCTGGCCGGCGGCAACCAGCATCTTCTGGCGAGCCTGCAGCGTGGACGAGGAGGACATGGAGACGGACATGCTCTGTCTCAGCCACCGCACGTCCTCCCACATGCAGGAGAGCTGCCAATCAGCACAGGTGGAGTCAGTCATGGGCCCAGATTACACACACATGCATATATGCATGAACACACAAACGCACATATAGAGAGAGATACTCTGTAAATGCGAGTGCATTTTCTGTTTGCTCTAGCCATCCAACCATCCATTTTCTATAACCGATTGCCCTATTCAGGGCTCAGGGGGTTTGGAGCCTATCCTGGAGACGCTGGGTGCAAGGCAAGGAATAACCAAGGTTGGGGCACCGACCCATCACAGCATCTGCTCTACTGCTGCAGGCTAAATGCACTACCTGTGACACACCTATCCAATCATTCTTCTATGTGCTCCACGGTATAGTTTACTTAGACAAGGACAGTAACTCACCATACCTTAGCAAACCACAGAAAGTCCTGCATGAAGGAGCTGCTGTAGGAGTCATCAATCTCCACAATGGGGATCTGGTCCTCATTGGTCACCAGAAGACTGTCCTTATGATAGAACACTGCTGCCACATAGAGACCCCTGCAAATAATGAGATTAGGAGCGTTGCTGAAATACGGGCAGTGCCAGGGCGGGCTAAAATACAGCCAGTGCCAGGGTGGCCTGAAATACGGGCAGGGCCAGATGTGGGCTGAAATATGGGCAGTGCCAGGGCAGCCTGAAATACGGGTAGTGCCCGGGTAGGCTGAAATACGGCCAGTGCCAGGGAGGCCTGAAATACGGGCAGGGCCAGAGCAAGCTGAAATACGGGCAGTGCCAGGGCAGACTGAAATACAGGCAGTGCCAGGGTGGGCTGAAATACGGGCAGGGCTGGAGTGGGCGGGAATACGGGCAGTGCCAGGGCGGGCTGAAATATGGGCAGTGCCAGGGCGGCCTGAAATACGGGCAGGGTCAGAGCGGCCTGAAATACGGGCAGGGCCAGAGCAAGCTGAAATACGGGCAGTGCCAGGGCGGCCTGAAATACGGGCAGTGCCAGGGCGGCCTGAAATACGGGCAGTGCCAGGGCGGCCTGAAATACGGCAGTGCCGGAGCGGTCTGAAATACGGGCAGTGCCAGGGCGGCCTGAAATACGGGCAGTGCCGGAGCGGTCTGAAATACAGTCTCGACCGGCGTAATTACACACCAGGAATAGGTTAGAAGCCAAATAAACTGATTAGGTGTCGCATTTCTCCAAAGCCGACTTATGAAAAGACAATGTAATACCTGTAATGGGCTGAAGGCTAGATATTATTATCTCAGCTAGACATTTTTACCGGTCTTGTATTATTAATAATAATCTAACACTCTCAAAATAACAGCTCCTTGATACGGCTCCAACAACTCTAAAACCAAATACGGCAATATTTGCTAAAGTTGAAGCTGTAGATACACATGCATTTGTTGCAAAAGATTTTCGCAAAGGTACAAGTAAGATATAATACAAGGTAAGTGTTTGATAACTGTACATTATATATAAAACCAGTGAAATTGCAAGTGTAATATAACTTGTACATGAAATAAAAAAACAATGTGACAAGGGGCAAAATGCTACCATAATGACCTTTTCAATGTCTTTACAAATTTGTTTGAAGAATGGAAAAGGTGTTTAAGGCTTCGGGAAACGGACTGCTTCCGGCTGGGGTTCTGAAGCTTAGATGTATCTAAGAAACACAAGCACAAAGAGAAACCATTAGACTGAAACACAGTTTTGTGGCAGGGGGTCTGAAGTGTGTCCCCGAAAGTACAGATACAATGTATGGAATATTGTAGAATTGGGTAACCAATCACAGGTGACGTAAAGACATCATTCAGGTGATGGGCAATTCTGTAACTGCCATTAACCGTGGCGTGTTTTTCAACTGTGGGGGGAGACCAGGGAACCCCACAACGACACAAGAACATACAAAGTCCACACACGTGGAGCCCTGGCAAGGACCTAAACCCTCTTCCCAAAGCTATGAGATAACAGTGCCCAACACTGCACCATCGTGATTGTTTTATTTTTAAAATAAAAAGTTAAAGAAACTAGCTTACGACTTGACCGTTAAGTACATCACATAATGTGATGGGTCTAGGAAAGGATCTTCTTTAGAAAACACAATGGAGGGAATTGAGGAAATCAGTATTACTAAGCAAATACCAAACATAAATCAAATCATCAGAAAATGCTTTTGAAAGATTCCAAGCTTTTCTTTTAATGAAAGAAAAAGGTTGAGGGTCTGAATGTCTTCAACCCAACAGCGCTGTCCCTGATTGACAAGCTATTTCTGGGTTTTCAGCCACAAACTGTATCTTTCAGTTCCTGTGGTCGGATCAGCCATGCATTTCACTGATGGCAATCTTCAGACGCTCTTGAAATTAAGCATCCTGCAACTGCTCTCATGCAAACGGCTAGCAGACGAAACAGTTCACTCTCCAGAAAAGCAGTTTATGCATCAGATATAGGTCACACTACCGATCATCCAGATCTGAGTCATCTCAGCTCATCTAACAAACCCAGGGCTAATTCAATTTCTTCTCACAAAGCCACTGTTTCAAAGTATCTCAGTTGTAAATAATCAATTTGGAACTGTAATCCCATTCAAACATTTCTGTAATTAAAAAGTTCCGAAAGAGATTCCTATGACTCATAATGCAGGCAGACACTGAGAATTAATAAGGCCAAAGCTGCAAGCTTAGGGAAAATGGCACATTATATCAATGGCATTTCACCCTATTATGGTTAATTGTGAAAAGTGGAGCTCTAAAAGAGCACAGCATTTCATATCGCACTGTCTTAAAATGCCAGCGCTGCTCTGATAATTAAGTCATATTTACAGCACTTAGAAGACCAATTTTTCAAGAATACTGGAACATCATTAAAGTGTCATCTGGTGTTATCTGTGCGTGAAAAATGGAGCTAAAGATTGTATTCGTCACTGATCAGCACCTGCTGTAGTCCACTTAAGTTTCCATAGACTAAGGTAAAGAAACAGTACAATCCAATAAAGTCCTGGAGATTTTATAAATTGAAAAACACAGAAATTTCGCTGGCGGCAAGGCCACGCAACGTATCCAAAAAAAAAAAAAAAAATCATCCAATGGCTAGGACACTTATGAAGGCTAGATTGTGAATAATGCTCAACGTGAAGATGATTTGCAATGATGAAAGTGAACTTTGTTTATTGATATTTTACGACTTTCCTGGTCGTCCATTGTGTCGAAATGCAATTCAGACAGTAAAATTAGCTCTCGTTGTTAATCTATATTATTTTCAGTTCAGCGTGTGAAATTGTTTTGACAAGTGGATTACATGACATGAGTGCGTTGGCCTGTTATGCGGCCCAGATGTCATGGCTAATAAATAAATAAATACTTATTTTCATTTATGAGAAGTGAAAAAAAATGGATAGCTTTGATTAATGAGGTGGCACTCCATCTGCCTGCTCTGCAAACAAAACATAATCGTAAAGTTTTGCTGGTCTGAGAGGGAACATTAGAGAAACATAAGGAGAGGGGAAGAATGGAACATTATCCATAACTTTTAGTAATTTAGACCAGGTCAACAGGGCCTTTTCAACACTCGCAAAGGTAGAGGGCTCATCTGTAATGATCACGGGCAAGACTTTCCAGGTCCTTCTGACAGAAGCAGCTTATATAACTGGGCAGAGAGTGCCTGCGAGAGCCAGCTGGGATGGGGGGCGGAATGGCGGGGGGGGGGTCACTGTGTCTCAGGCAGGAACACAGAGCGCTGTGTGCGCCACACACCCCTTAGTCTGTAAGCAGACTCTCAGCCCCACATATACACATCATAAATTAAGATAACCTCCCCTTCAATGAATGTATTTTTCTCAGGATTTTATAGTAGTGACATTGTACCAGTACTGATTAATTTTGCAGATTTATTTTCGAACACTGGCTCTCCAAAAATAAACTGTGTAAACATGAAACCACACAAGCACACGCATGGAGACAGATGGACACACACACACACAGACATATTTACTGCGTAAATATCCCCACTCGTATATAACACTCCGTGCAACTCTTTCAGTGTCTCATCATTTCAATAATTGTGTGTTAAGCTTGATTTTTATCTAATCACTTCAGATCACACAGCGCCAATCTGAGATTCCCAAAGTACTATGAGCATAAACGTACCGTTACTGAGTTGAAGTACAAATATCAGCACGACGTCTACATTCCTACTGTACCTCCTTCAGGCAAATTTGTACTATTGCCACAAAAATGACGTTAAGGTGAAATTAAAAATATTTTGCACACAACAGCAGTACTTTTAAATTCTGAAGGACATTTACTCTTGTAGTAAATTCTGCCTAGAGTTTGGAGAAAGTGGGTTTTACGACATTTTTTTTCTTAGTGGGAGGCAATGGGAGTGTCTGTCCAACACTTGAAATAGCATGGCTCAAAAAAGGGCCCTAATTCTCAAACAAATGAAGTCTTTTATATAAAATCAATTATACAGTATAGCTAGTGAGGCTGGCCCGCACTCCCTCTGACATCATTAGTGTTGACTCATAAACAGATGAGTGATGAACACTTTTTCTTCTTCCTGAACGCGGTCGTATACAGTCTGGTAATGGAGCCAGTGTGTGTGAGCACCGGGGCACTGTCAGCACCAGAAACAGCCGACCTCTATCCGGCACTGCGGATTAGGGGCCGGCGTGAGGCCAGGCCTCCCCGCAGTCGCCAGACGCAGGCCTCAGGCCTCAGGCCTCAGCCTATGGATGGCGGGCTGCATCCCGCCTGCTCGCTGCAAAAAGGTGTTTTCACTCTGCTGAGAGTCCGCTGGCCACCACTCTGCAAAAGCACTAGTGTACGGGCAACATGGGAAATGAGCAGACAACAAGATAAGTGTAAACCAAAAAGCATTCACCCCCCCCCTTCCCCCCCCCCTTTACAAATACAGGGCTATGAAGCAGAGCAGTGTGTGGCCTGGAAAATGATACTGAAAATGCTATTTCAGAAAGAATTACATCAATAAAAAAATTCTTCCGCGCTCCATTTACTCACTATAATATAGAAATAAGAATAAGTGAGTAAAAGCTGTGGAAGTAGATGCTGTGAAACCCGAGGCCAGGCTTTCACCGTGAAGAGGTAGCTATCAAACCATCTAAAATCTCAGATTTGGCTTATTTGCTTATTCAGACACAAATGAAAGGGCAGCACATTGAAAGCACGAGTACCCTGACATGGTTTTGTACAGCTGATATAATCATCCAACCACATTAAAAAGGGGAATCATTATAGGCAAACTTATCATTTCATATTCACTTATGGAATACATGGGATACTGTACTTGACAGGCATTTCCTGGTGACATAATTCTTTCAGCTTGTAATTACGTGTTATCGCAAACCTCGTCTCTGTTACTGACTGCCAGTGATTTTATTCAATTAAAAGCAGTGAACTGTCCCTTATAATCTCATAAAGAAGTGATCACCTCAGTTTGCAATAATAACATCAATCTTAACATTTCAAATGATTTAATATGTTTTGGCTCATTAACTTAAAATCTCTCAACCAGAACATATTACATTTTTCCCCCTATCTCTCCCTTTAAGCCACACACTTCTCTCATATGCACAAAGGCACAAGCTTGGGAAAATGTGCACTACAATATCACACTTACTGTAATGCGATAATCTCAACGATTTTAAGATACAAGATAAGATTTTTATACTGCAGATTTTAATATTTAATCCCAATTAATCAAAGTTGTTTTTGGAGATGAACGTTCCTCTGACACTATTCAAAAACTATTAGCTAAATTGCAAGCAAGAGTTTGGCATATAGAAAGTCTGAAACTGGATGAGAGTGTTCAGTGTTTATCTTCTGTTTTACAAAGCACCCCAACACACATACTGTACTGGAAACTGTCGCCGTTCCTTTTCCTGAAGGCCACACAAGCTCATTCTGACTCTGGATCAGGAAAATAACAGTGCAAACATTTTCACTCATCTGCTGAAATTTTTATAAATCCAATGTTATGGCAATTCCCTTCTTTGGAATCCCATTGATATTCCTTCCTTGTTTGGGTATTTCCTGCCTTAGTTCAGTTAACAAAAGCTTTCTTTAAAACCACATAAACTGGAACCCTATTTTTGGGAGAGATGTGAACCGAACATTTCTTGAAGTTCCGTTTCGTTTGCACTGCTATATGGACACTGATTCTCCTTTGCTCGAATTTTGCTCATAATTTCCCACAATAAAATGTCTAATAACCTTGGCAATTATGCGCATACCTGGCAAAGCCAGGGAATGTGTAGGAAGATGAGTGTGACAGACAGAGAGTGGCAGACAGGGGGACTTGGGAGTCCCGGACAGAATCAACTGTTAAGGTGAGTAAGCAAATTGATAGCAGATGTGCTGCCATGTCTTGCTGATGAATATGCAGGCACCAGCATGGCTGCCTCGGCGCACCTCCCCCGCCCGGGCGCACCTCCCCCGCCCCAGTGCACCTCCCCCGCCCCAGTGCACCTCCCCAGCCCCAGTGCACCTCCCCGCCCCTCACCTCCAGCGCTGTAATGCTGATGTGTAGCTCGAACCTGCTGCAGCAGCCGCTCCATGGCTTCAATGTGGCCCCGGTACTTTGGCTCGCGCCCCTCACAATCTCTCCAGTCTGGGAAAAGTAATGGATGAGGGACATCACCTAAAGACGTCTCAAGGGGCCCACAGAGTAATGATCGACACTGGCCTCATCTCTCTGTCGTGTTTAATATAACCCCACGTGACGCACGGGGCATTATTCTCGCACACTGCGGCAGGCTGCGGCAAATCTTTGCCTTTTCACATCAGATTAATAGAATGCCATCGCTTCTATGCTTCCTCCGGCTTTCATGAAATAAATCAACGTTCCACGGACACAAAACAGATACTGAAACTTTGGAGCAGATTCCGATTATAAACTGAAAGACATTCTCTGCCTTCAAGGATGAAGGTTTTCAGGTCATCTTCGTGACTGAGTATTTTTGATTCTCTGTCACTGGTGTTTAAAGGTAAACATCTTACATAAAAAAATGAACAAACAGATTGTACTGTACTATTGTTTACAAGTGGCCGAACTGCACGTCCAAAACCAAAGGTCTGAGTATTTTTAAATGACCACAACAATACCGGGAGCAGTAATATTGAACTGACTACTTCAAGGGAGTATTTCTTTGCCAAATAAAAACATATGATAAGTCATGTGATAAACTTACTGGACGGGGCGGCTGAAGGTGGCAGAGATGGCTGCGCTGGACTCCAGCCCTTCATGTTATAAGCAGAGACTTGAACATAATAAGTCCTTCCCTGCCACAATGCAAAACAGACAAGGCGATTACTCATTCTGTCTTTGCTAGAATGGTATTAACACAGAACCATCAAGCTGAAATAAATCTCCTTATTTATGTTGTGTATTAAAGGAAATATGTTGATCGCATGATATTTTTGCAAATGTGCTGCATTGAAAGTGAGTGGGTGTAGTTGCCTCTGTGTGTAGGGAGGGGTGACTGAAGATGCTCCTCTCCATGAGGTGGAGATGAATGGCAGCAGAGAAGGATGGATGTCTACAAGGGGTTTGACCTCCTGGCCGAATGGTCCAAATGAGGAGACAGAGGTCACCACTGGGCATAGACCCCTGAGGGGGCTAGAGGCCGAAGCCCCCAGACAGGCAGAACGGAGCCCCTATCTGACCGCTGACCCTCAGCGATCTGGCGGGAGATTACCGCGGATTGTACCTGACCGCTGACCCTCAGCGATCTGGCGGGAGATTACCGCGGATTGCATCTGACCGCTGACCCTCAGCGATCTGGCGGGAGATTACAGCGGATTGCACCTGACCGCTGACCCTCAGCGATCTGGCGGGAGATTACCGCGGATTGCATCTGACCGCTGACCCTCAGCGATCTGGCGGGAGATTACAGCGGATTGCATCTGACCGCTGACCCTCAGCGATCTGGCGGGAGATTACCGCAGATTGCACCTTAGCTTCCCGCGCATGCAGCCAATCTCCTCAGATCTCTCCACATGACAACTCGTGAAAATCCTTTATGCTGTCTGTTTATTCCTTTGTGTATCGCAGATCACGAATACCAGACAAATTACGCTTAATGACAGGCGGCTGCTGCCAGAGGAATGGCCGATCTGGCGTTATTGCCAAGAGTGCTGAATAAAAATGTCAGGACCCGCCCTCTACTTTGCTAAATGTCGGCCTAGCGGGGGGTGGTGTTGGGAAGCTGCTCAGTGGAGCGGTTTGGCATTTACCGTAGTGAGCCCTGAGATTGTGCACCTCTGAGACTGCAGATTATCCAGGATCATTTCCCCTGCCAGCAGAGAGAAGTCCTTCAGGCAGCTCCATTCCACTGCAAGACAGACAGAGCAAAGCAGCCACTTCAGTAGAGAGGTCTGCAGCCGGGGCCCCAAAGAGCAAGGGCCAGGGCCTGAACTGCAACGCAGGGCTTCTGAAAACATTCATTAAATCCAAGCCGGTCGAACCACCAGTGATGTAAAATGAGCATAGCGACTGTATATAAATATTTTGAATATATGCTTAAATATGCTGATGCTTAGTTGACATTAATGGTTGCAATTTAATACAATTATTTTGACAAGGCAGCTGAGAAAGAATCTTTCATATGTATTTTATACACGAGCGTTAGCTGTTTACAAGAGATGAAATTTCACTTCTTTGAAACAGAAGTTTGACTACCAAATGTTATCTCTTCATGAAATATTAACTCCAAGTGAAAAATATGTTCTTTGACCGCAATTTGTTATTTCAACAATATACAGTATGAAAACATATATAAATAATGATCGAATCGTTTATGGGACATTGACTTTGCCAAAGTTGTGTGCACTGTTGACTTTGGAGATATTTCATACTTGAAAACAAATCTGCGCAGTATTTCAGGGTCTGGCAGCGCTCGGAACTTTAAGGTTTGTGCAGAGAGCTCTACCCGTTTGGAGCGAGGTATCGAGTGAACGTGCTACTGACTGGCGTCTCTCCTGGTTTGTGCTAAATGGACAGCAACCTTCTCTGAGCTTCTCTAAATGGCCACAGGGGGCCTCCAGTTACAGATGAATATCGCTCCCACCTACACATGTGCTGTACATTTGCAAGATGAATACAGATTTAAGAAACATATGGAATTGGGCAGCAAAACCTCCCATGCTTGACTTCAAGGCGAGGATAAAGGTAGAAGAAGGTGTGCATGTCTTGTAGCAACACATAATGCTCTCCAACCATGTGAAGCAATTAAAACAGCTCCACCGTAAACCTGATAGCTGAAGATCCAAATGGTCCCCCAGCAGTCTACCAACATTGCTAGCCGCAGAAAGCAGCCCGTCCTTGAGAAGTCACTGTGAGCACTTTGTGTTGCATGATGTGAGTGCAGCACTTCATTCCATTTAAAGGGTACTTTGTAAATCCCGATTTCTCACTCATATTGAGCTGCTCACCTTGACTAGCCTGAGACTGACAAAAACAGGCACGATGTAGGACTTCATCTGTATTCAACGAGAAGTGTTCAAGGACTTCAGACTGCCGTCAGAACCGTCAAGAGAGAAGTAGCGCAAAGGTCTCTACTGCCTATTCCCTATTATCTCCCATGGTGCAAGCTTGTTAAATATAGCTCAGGGACACAAAGACACAAAGAAAAGAAAAGAAAAGAAAAGAAGAGAAAAGAAAAGAAAAGAAAACAACTATAATGTGGACCTGCAAATGAGCAATTTAATAAATATCAGGGAAAATTTTAAGGTTAAATGAAGGGAAAAAAATAACAGAAGTAAAAAACAAATAAAATTATACAGGTCAAACAGTTCAAAAGGGTAATCAATAGCAACAATATGTGAAAATGACCTATAACTCTTCACCATCCTCTTCTCATGTAACGAGTCAAACCACAAGCTGTGCTCTTCTGGAACACCAGGCCCCAGAGAATTCTGACATTTTCATGCACAAGCTCTTAATGAGCCGTGCACCACTTACGCAACATGACTGATCACTTACTCAATAATATCTGACGGCATGAGCCACTGGTCGCTATATAATGGGATTTCTAAGTCCTATTTTATATGCCATGATTCTGAGTGAAGCAACAATGGATGTACAGTAAGTAGGTTAATGGTGGTATGCTTTGATAGTTCATCTTGCAAAATGATCAATTCATGATTTCGACAGGGACTGAAGCATACATTATTATTTTATTACAGTATGTTCCAGGCTTACGAGAATTAAATACACATAGATAGTCACTTTGAGAATATAAAACTGAGATCGTAATACATTATGTGTGAGTCCAACACCTCTAACCACTCCATTCATCCTTCTATCTATCCATCTTATGACCTACAAATTCACAGTCACCCACTACATGCACAATAAACAATGGGCATTAAAAGGACATTTAGTGCATCAGAAATGCCTTTTCACTTTGCTTATGTACTTCAGTAAGAAGCAGACGCACTAGCAGCTAAAGGGCTTTCTGTGGTTTATTAGGCTGAGTAACATTATCATCCTGTTTAAAGGGGCTGTGGACCCACGGCAGCTTAGTAAATAATGCCGCTGCCTCCAGGGTTTGGGTTTGACTGCGGTCCAAGACTCCTGTGTGTGGAGCTTGCATATTCATGTGGGTATTCTCCCGGTAGCCTGGTTTCTTCCCACAGTCCAAAGGCATGTGGCTCAGGGGAATAGGTGATCTAAATATCAATTAGTTGGGCTGTGGGTGCACATGTGACAGCCCTGTGCTGGCCCCTTGTCCAGGGACTCTGCATTGCTGTAACTGGGAGAGGTGGGGAGGGCTTGTGCAGGACCAGGGATTTGGGTGATAAACATTCACATCCTATTCCTGACCGTAATTGTTTGCACCTGTCTCTCATCTCCCCCACTCCTTTTTATATGTGTGTAAGTCTCCCTTCCAGTAGCAAACCAGAATCCCAGTCTGAGAAGCAGGAAGTGCTGGCAAGAGCAACCGTCTTCTAGGTTTTTTTCTAGCAAATTCACCAGAGAGGCTTGTTCTCCTCCCCCCCCCACTCTGTTTATTTACTTTTACTCCTCTCTCTTTGTCCCTGATCCCTCGAGGAGACAACAATCAATATAACGGTATTCTTTGTAGCTCTTTCTGAATGTAAGTTAAAATGCAGGGTAATCTACACACACACACACACACACACACATATATATATAAGAAAAGCTACTCGTAAGCAGCAGACCTCAACTTAATTTAAATGCAGGATTAAATAAAAAAGAAAAATGGCAGCCGGTGATGTGAAAAGAACTCACCAAGAATAGCTAAAACTTTCATTTCACCTTCCCTTACTTTTAATGATCTGTTGATTTTATATAACATTTGAAATAGCACTTTGTCATTATGTCCACCATGATGAGAATGGTTGGGAACAAACGTTACACGATGGCCAGAACTGTCGACCGTCCGAATGGAGAGAACGCAAACAAAGCTCCCTCTTAGTGTCTGCAGCAGGAAGGAGCAAGAAAGAATATATATAGCACTGTTTTGAAAGTTAAAGCAGATATTTCTCCAAACATTTTAGAACATTCCACGCATGTTCTATTTTACGTCTTCCGTTATTTGTACTGTCACACCAGTATTTTCTTTTAGCAAATGATAAGAACACAGGGAATCTATACTAACTGCATCCACATGAAACATCCACAAAACATTTCCCTGAATTCATCCACAGAAGAAGCTCACCTTCTCATAACATGAAGGGACACAGACGGAGACTGGAGGCTTTGACCCAGTTGTCCAGAGAACGAATGAAAGGGCAACCGCATATCAGGCAGGTCCTGCGCCCTCTCACTCCTGATCCTCACAAAGCAAGGCTCAGAGTTTGTGGCATAAAACAAATGACCTAGTGGCGTGGGCCTTCCCAGCCATGGATTTCACTTCTCTGGGAATGAAAGGGAGCAGCTTTTAGGAAAGAGAGACGGGATCAGCAACCTGCCACGACAAAGAAGTGAGGAGCAAAGATAGGTCTGCAAGGTGCAGCACAGAGCCCAGACTGCTGTATGCAGACATGCAGAGCAGCA
>JAABNX020000106.1:18975646-18987825 GCA_015163995.2 Mormyrus lacerda | reverse complement strand
GCCAGCTTAAGGTGTCTGATTAGGCCTTGGGACCAATGCAGACATGCAGAGCAGCAGCCAGCTTAAGGTGTCTGATTAGGCCTTGGGACCAATGCAGACATGCAGAGCAGCAGCCAGCTTAAGGTGTCTGATTGGGCCTTGGGAAAAACTCGGATTTTCCGCCTGCGTGTCTTCTCTTCTCTGTTCTTTTTGTCAACTCAGTTTTATTTATTAATAATAAATCAATTTTGTATCATCAAATCCTAAATTTTTTGGATCCCAAATGACTGGGCAGGAATTCATTTTTTTTTCTTTCTTTTTTTTACTAATGAATTTTGTCCCTTCATTGTAATTAAAGTATTACACTGAAGGCGAGTTAATGTTCTGTCTTGTATGACTTCAGTTGTAAATCAGTTTTGCGAGTGGGTGATATATGAGCTGTATATCACAAAATGCTGTATGCTAAAGCAGTTTGCTAGTTTGGTCATAATATTTATAACATAATTTATAATCATTTCACTGCTTACCCTTACAAAAATGTGGCTTAATTTAAAAACACACAATCTGAAAGCCGATATTTCATCACTTGCCTCATCACCAGCACCGAAATTCTGTAGTCATCAGATACAGTCATTGATACATATCTGGTTTCTTCACGTAAGTTAACTGCAAATTTTCGGGACATCAAGGATAATCTTGAACCCATACATCAAATCAACAATACTGCTATTATTAAGGGATTCTTCCGGAGCTATTCTTGGTGTTTGTATTTTAATTATGAAAATATATGAGCAGTTAGAAAATAACCAAGATCGAATCTCATCTGTCTCAAAGGCGACCAACTGAATGGCAATTATAAAAGAAAGCAGTAATGTTGGGTAAGCATGGAAGTAAATCAAATGATATTCTATAGGGCTGTTAAACAGAAAAACTCCCTTTTGGCATTCCGTCTTACTGTGGCTTCTGGTAAAAACTCAAGAATTTCTAATTTGACATGAAGCCATTTATCAGTGGAGAAAATGAGTTTTATTCCTGCCCTACATTGTCTATAAGCATTGTCTAAGAATTGTGTAGTTAAATAAAAGGTTAAAAAAATATCAAAAATATATAGCAATTACACAGTGCTCCCCCAAACAGACCCACAATATCTCAAGAAAATGGCTGATAATTAGGAAATTATTTAAAAAATTCACAAAGAAAATAATATTATATAACCAAAGTGACCATTGCTTTCATTGCGCTTCCAAGAGTTCTTAAATATTGAGGTATTTGAAGTAGCTGTCGGTGATTATAACTGATGATTGGTGCCTTCAAAATGCATGGAGATCTCTGCCAGTTTTCCACCCTGGAAAAGTGAGCCATTGGGGTTTATTTTCAGCAGTGACTTCCAATTAATCACTATTGACGTGCACAATTTCTCTGAATGATTCACAATCTATCCCTTTAGATTAAAAATCACCACAAGGCCCTGTTTAGAAAAGCGGATATGTCAGCAGCTCATTTCTCACGCTGCCCTACGTGCGAACGGGAACACACACTCACCCTCACAGCCTGGGTCAATGTTTTTGGGCTGTTTTGACCCGAATCACGTTGGATTTTCAGCCTAATTTATTACTCTTGGTTTTGTGTGGCTCTTCTGTGCTAGAGGAGCCAAAAGGCTAAATACAAAGGAAAACAAACAAGTGTTCTCGCCGCTCGCTTAAAGCAAACAGGTCTTAATGTCTTTGAAGTGCCGGGGACACAGAGGGAGGCCTGAGCAACGATGGGTACGGAGACGCCACGCTCACATTCCTCTGCTGGCAAACGGGAGCCACCAAGAGATCACGGGTAAAACAGGCAAATACTCCAGGGAACTCTATCTATCTATCCGTGCAGGATATAAGCACAGGGAACATAGAACATTCAATACAGAAAATCGCCCATGAGCCATCAGAGCTGTCACTCAACATCCAATACACCGTTTATCCGGTGGAACATATTTAGTGCCAATGAGAATAGAAAAATATACCATTACATGTCAGGAATTTTTTTTTAGTCCTTGGCTTGTGCTGGCAAGTCTGAAAATAAGCAGGGATATGATAAACAAGATGTTTTCCTATCGCTTGAGAAGGACTTACTCAGGAATAAATAAAGACTACAGTCTCCCATGCTGTAACAATTATTTAGGAGTCACTTAAATTACCTGTAACTGTTCCAAAGGCTCAGACTGAAGGCTACACCCCAGGAAGGAGAAGGACCACCCAACGCTTCAAAGAGTAAAGCCCTTGTTGTTTTTGTTAATGATTTAAATAACAGCGGCAAGCCACAATGTGGCCTGCTGAGGAACTGGGTTCGTGTGTGGTGAAAAAATGTTATTTGCTATCCATAAATGAAGTGTTACGAGGCAATGTCAAATTAGAGCTACAATTTCTCTAACAACAAGCTTTACAAAGCATCCATAATGTAAAAAAATGCTATAAATATATAGTAGGCGGTGTGTTTCCTGTCATGGCGAGCTGGTCCATACCCCTGTATTTAGTGACCACTGCTGAATTGATGCTGAGCGGCTCCTGATAGGTGACAGTGACTGATGTGCTGCTCGTCACACTCAGACGCACGTTGGCCGGTGCCTCTGGGGTCTCTGGGTAGGAGGTAAATAACAAAAGGTCACTCTCAACCAGTGGTTCCCAATCAGGTCCCTGGGGACCCACAGACAGTCCACGTTTTTGCTCCTTATTGGGAGTGAGAGGGAGCAAAAATGTGGGCTGTCTGGCAGCTAGCCTGGAGGGAGCAAAAATGTGGACCGGCTGTGGGTCCCCGAGGACCAGATTAGAGAAACACTGCTCTAAACAAAGACCAGTGTGGGCCCGAGTAGCAGAGAAATACTAAAGAAAAAATAAACAATTCTAAGCAGATAGTATCTGGATGAACAAAAACATACAGAAGTATGTGTATAGCATGCTATGTGTTATATATCTTTTTACCTCCATTTCATTTTATGAAACTATTGGAGTTACGAAAACATTTATACTTCATCTTGAAGTTTTTTTAAAAACACATGTAAGATCTAATTTAAATATGAAACAATTTAAAACTGCACATAGGAAGCAGACTTATGTGATACATGTGAACAGTGATAGCATTCTAGCACTATTACTATTTGCTGAGTAAATAGTTAAATTTAACCCTTCATTACCTATAGAGTTATACTTGAATGCTAATAATGTAGCAACAGTACTCTTTTACCCACAAATAAAAGATTAGTTTATGATACAATTTCATGGCATCGGTGTCTTTGAGTATGAGTATACTGTGTGCCCTGGGTTTTTTGAGAGAGTAGTAAGCATGAATTGAAGAGTACCTGCAGAAAACCCTTCAGCTACCTTCCACTCTGATCCTTGTTTTGACTACCTCAGGTCTACAGCTTGGTCTGGTTGTAACTCAAGCCCACATACTGGAACTAATTACATCATGCAGCATTGCTGCAATTCCACTGATGCCTCAGTGAGAAAAGGCAAATCCCTAATGCGATTGGCAGTCTTCCTTATGGATGGCTGTAGCTACTTATTGCTGATGTCTAAAGGGATTCCTCTGTAGTGATGAAAACAGGAGAGCAGGCAAAATAAACTGGCAAGGAAAAAAAAACGAAACCATCCCCTCAATAGAGTGATAAGGGATATCATGTTCCCGCTGGAGGAGAAGAGTCGAAACGATGCTTGAGATGGATGTGGGCGGTAAAGCTGGAGTGATGTGTGTGCAGCTCCAGATGACAGTGTTTCCCCTTTTTGCTCTTGTGTGGTGTCACCCTTCACCGCAACACCGAAACACTCCGTTCGATGACTCAATCACTATACGCATCTTCACCCCCTCACTGCAGACTTCAAGTATACCATACAAAATTCTCAGAGAAATTACCTTTCGTTGTTCCCTTTAGTGAGTATATTTGGATCTACATGGTTTGTGTCAAGGTTTACATTTTTCAACCCCTCCAGAGTGACTCACGGCAATAATGCCTGATCATGGTGGGGGTTTAATCAGAGCACACGTGTCACTCACTTGATTGCTCGATGCCAGTCTTCATCCGTTTGTACAGCTTGTATCGCCACTCCCAGACTTTTAGCTGCTTTTCCCTGTCGGAGCCATCCAGCCCGTCACTCAAGGATTGGGCCGACAGTTCACTGACACGTCTCTGAGCCTCCTGAACCAGCGTGGAGAGGTGCAAAATCCGACTTTCCAGACTGACAACTGGGAAAAAACGCAACGAAAAGAGTACAGAGTGACTCCGCTGGTCAGAGCCTTGGCTACAGCACAGTCGGGCGGTGCACTGCTATTCCGGGACACCTGGTGGCCATGTCCATTACTGTTCTGCGGACCCTCTATAGCAGTGTCTCCCCCACCCCAAACAGTCCACGTTTTTGCTCCCTCCCAGCTCCCGGCCAGATAGTCCACATTTTTGCAAAAAACATGGACTGACTGGGGGTCCCTGAGGACTGGGTTAGGAACACTGCTCTATCTGTGCCAGACTTAATCACTGTTCATTATGTCCTGAAGATGTTTAAAAACATACATCAATAAGAGGGTGATGAACACAAGGTCAGCATTCCGCTCCAGACTAACTTATAGACTTACATACTTCATCAACTGCTAGCAGGGCTGTAAGGCCTGTTAGCTTTAGATTTTTCCAAATAACTACCTTTATTTATTCTCCCCCGGTTGCATTTCTAGTCAGTAATTGTTCTTTCAGTAAGTATGCAAGAAAAAAGCCATACCTCATAAGCTCTGGGTTATTACAATGTTCAGGGATAAATATTCAGAATAATAGTTTCAGCTGTAATGTTTCTAAAGCCTGCGATGGGCTGGCCCCCTGTCCAGGGTTGTTCCCTGCCTCGCGCCCGTTGCTTCCGGGATAGGCTCCAGACCCCCCACGACCCAATAGGATTAAGCGGGTTGGAAAATGGATGGATGGATGTTTCTAAAGCTCTTTACATTTGCACAGAAACGATGAGAGTTCATTTCTTCCTAAATGTGAGCAGTTAGATTGCAGGTCATAGCCAGTGACAGTCAGGTAATTAAGAAATACCTGAAGAAATGACAATTGACATTACAGCTGAGATACATTAGGTCAGGAGAAAAATCAGATTAACATTTAACTAAGACAAAGTGGCAAAATGAATCAGGCTTAAACTCTGCGATTGCCTGCCACAGGAATTATAAGTCTGAATGAGCATGAGACCATGAAATTGCAGATGCAGCTGTCTTTGAGCACCAGTCCTTGCTGGTTTTCAGATGCCAGTCTGTTTGGGAAGTACTTACATGACATGAGAAGTTCAGTGCAGTTAATATTACAACCACAGCCTTTTATTTGGGGGTTCTTATTTAAGTATTTTTTTGCAAATGGTCTCATTTCAATTACAAATTATGCAACCGCTAGTCAGATTCAACAGAATTCTGTCACAACACAATAAAATAGAGAATTTTGTGCAATTGGCGTGCAACTGAAAATAATGACTGGAATACCTTGCAATAATTTTTTTCTGTTTGGCAACTATAGGCATTTTCAGGGTATCAAATAAAATCAATACAGCCCATTTATATAATCACTAAATGACGTTTCTCTGCTTTTATAATAACACGCTAAAATGTTCCTCTGTGTTAACGTTCTTCAGCTTAAAATGTATTCCCGGCTGTCTGTCTCAGGTACTGAAAACAACGACAAGGAAATATTGTTTTGAAAACATAACAGAAGCTCCCTAAAATTCCTAATTGTTTATTTCTACAAATATTCACATTAGTTATGTTGTGGCTGTCACAGACTAGAGAAATATTTTTCCCTTGAGTCTTGCTGGCAAAACATAAACTCAAAGCTAGTTGATAATAAAACACCACAGCATATACTAGTGGTTATAAATTTAACATAACATAATAAAAATAAACATAACAACTCTCGTACTATTACATATACTCAATAACTGATTGAAATAAATTACACCTTTTGACATCTGGCATATCTGTACCTTAACAAACAAAATTCTAACATGTTAAAAAGGCAGATTCTCCCTTTCCTATTAAAGTATCAAAAGTAGAGAAGAATTTTCAGTCAAGGACTGATATAACCATGATGAGGGAGATCAGCATAGATGGGAAAAATAAAAGGTAAAGAAAATTAACCGGAAAAGACATACATTTTTCCCCATTAGAGTCAGAAAAAAACAAAGTCATCAAAAATTCTTACTAAAGAACAATACCCAGGAAAATAAATCACATTCTCCATTTAAAAAGAAGTAAAATCAATGAGTATGTTTGCGTGTAGCTGCTGTTTCTCAGTAGTTTCGATTTGTTTTCTAACAAAGCCAGTTAAAAAAAGAAAATATATATTTGTTTTTTTTACTTAAATTCTGTCTGGAACACACAAGGCCGTGTTTAACCTGGTTGATTTGTCATGGTGAAATGAATTTTGCCACACGACTCTGTTGTACACAGCAAGTACTGCTGCAAGACCTGGACCTTAACAGAAAATATACAAACAAATATATTTCTGAGAAAGCCTCTTTCAGTGGGCTGTTATGTTAGAGTAATCCCCTAGGGAGAGGGATTTACAAGATAAATGATAAAGTAAGTGTTGTAGACCAAGAAAAGCAATAAAGATCTTTCCTTACTTGGGGGTCTGCACAGTAGTGGAAAAGATGGCAGAATTATAAATTCTGAGGCACCGTTTCCTGTGCTCTGAAGATTGACATCTAGGAGCTAAATGTGGTTAATTGAGCCACCAATAAGCGAATGGTTGAGTCTAGCGATAGTGTCTTGACACACACGGTTCTTACTGTTGGGAGACCAGGAATGTCCTAAATAAAGCATTGTAGGGATAGGGCAGTCCTCGTGAATCTGTGCAAGTCCTCACACACAACGTAAGGCTTTAAATTGTCAGCTCTGTGCTCCATTGGTTTACTTGGCAGTTTTGGAATTACATAAATATAATGCGTACTGCCTCAGAGGAAAAATACGGTCATGTTTATGTTTGTTTACAAGGATCAAGTTGTACCATGTTATGACTTTGTTTATAAACGTATTGCAAGCAGAGGCACAATGAATCACTTCTTGTAATTGTCACATATTACATGCATCACTGGAAAACTTAAACCATTAAATGACAAGCCAGGTCAAGATTTCATGGGGGTACATCTTACCATAACCCCCTCCTCTTCTCCCCACGAAGTCTGGCCCACAGTATTTAATGTTTCATGTCAGACAAAATTCCGTAGTATAGAGAAGCACTGACAAATTTAAACACTGAGGTCTTGTAGGGTTTTTTTAGCGCTGTCGTAGGAGGTAAGAAACACCTGTTAAACTGCTACGAGAGCAGTGCCAGTGCCAGCCAGACAGAGAGTTATTTAATCCGCTTTCGGGGTGGGGGGGCTCACCAAGACTGCAGGGACAACTACTGCTGTAGTAAGAACACATCTGTGTAAAAACCTCTTTCAGTTCCACCAGCATTGAAGAGCCTATTTAGCAAACAACTCTATTTTTGCACTGAAAACGATATTGTACTAGATTGTTTTTGACTCCGAAGAATGAATTTGTTGAGTTATGAATAACAGCCAGAGGGATTCATTTTTTGAATGCATTGTGTTATAACAAAACAAATAACAAGGAAAGCAGACCCTGGATACAGAGGTGAAAATAAGGCAGTGTGCTTCAGGCAAAAGCACTGCATCAACTAAATATACCAAACACAAGGAAGATTTTTAATGCAAGTTATATTGAGTTTTGTTAATATTGTTGTTGTGTGGGATGACCTTTGACACAGGAAGTGTTTACTCACAGTGTGGACTCTCCTTGCCTCCGGCCTTCAGCAGCAGCCTGGCCACTGGTACATTGTTTGTCATTATCGCAATATCCAGAGGAGTGAGGCCCTCACTGTTGGGGGTGTTGAGGTCCAGCTCATCGGAGGTATACTGATACAGCAGGAGCTGCACCGCATCTAGATCCTGCTGCTCCACAGCCTCAAACAGTGCTTCACTGCTCTGCATAGCCTGTCAGAGGTTGTTTAGAGAGTTTAGGGGTCAAGTAGAGACCCATCAATTCATTTACATTCATTAATTCCCATCTTGCCTGCTTGAGCAAGTGTGAGTAATGTGCTATACGTTTACTTTTCAAATGTAATAAAATGCTATGGTCTTTTATTTCTTTCAAATTTTAAAACAGTGCACCCTAAAAACAGCTATTAAAAGTGGAAAAACCCAATTTAGATGATGGATAGTACAAAATTAGACCTGTTAACAAGCTAAACACTTCAACCCTACTTATGACTCTTCTTCAACTGTTATTTATAATTATGTATGACATGCGTAGAACCAACTGTTTTCTGTGGCAACCATTTTTTTACATTCTTCTTACAAAATAAGGTTCAGCAATATCTGAGACTTTGTTGCAATAAAGATGCTAGTCTGCTTTGATAATTAACTGGAGATAACTGGTTACAAACGGCATAGTTACTGAGCACACATTATGGAAAAAGTTGTGAAGTTTGAATTCTATTTGACCTCCCGTCCTGAAATCTGAGAAGGTCTATACCCCATCAAGCAGCTGGAAATGTCTCAAAGACTAATGCACCGTATTCTAGAACAATTTGGCAGACAGCGCAGACAGCAAAGCTTGAGGGGAGGCAAGGACGATGTGTAAAACCGGCAGGAGATGATAGTGCCCTAAATGCCATCCCACTAATGGAAGTGTCAGTTTGTTGTTGGAAAACAATATACAATGTCAACCGAATTACATTTTCAATTATTCCCAAATTGCTGTTATAAATTCCCAGGCCTTGTCCTGTACTTAACACTGTTATAAAACCTTGAGTTACTTGATGATCCAGTCTCTGCCAGGCTAACATTTCGGGTAACACTCACGGAGGGTTTCCGCAGGCGATCGGGCCGGCCAAAGGAGTAGGCCTCATCGAAGGAAGAGTGGCTTCCCTTGAGCTTCTCAGA
Source organism: Mormyrus lacerda (assembly GCA_015163995.2). NCBI lineage: Eukaryota > Metazoa > Chordata > Actinopteri > Osteoglossiformes > Mormyridae > Mormyrus > Mormyrus lacerda. The sequence continues at coordinate 18,978,886 of JAABNX020000106.1, read as the reverse complement.
CAGGTTGCGGTAGAGGCGCTTAGCTGCACTGGGGGAGGCCGGGGCACCACTCTTCTTGTTGTGGGACAGGTGTAGGTTCTGCATCTGTTGTGTCATGCTGGCAGACAAGTTCCTGAGAAGTTACAGGGGAACCAAAGCATGACGTACGTCTTTCTCTGTCAGCAGTACCCCGATGGAAAATAGTAACAGCTGCGATTCTGAAAATCTGGTAAATTTGCATGAATATAATTATACTGCTTAGAAGACTTATTTTCAAGGCAAACACTTAGTCTGTCTATTTAAATATTTTAAAGATTTATATTGCTGAATATTTACTTAACTAAATTTAAGTGTTATGGGGAACAACATCTGGGGTCTGCTCTTAGTGCTCTAGTCATACTGTTAGCTTCATTATATAATGCATAAATTAATTATTTAAGATACAAAAATAAGTTTTTATGACGCTACACATAAAGTCCTTGCCTTGTTATATAGTAAGTAAATGCCAGAGATTATCCAGTAAAGATAGACCCTTTTATGTCAGTGATGGATAAGATAGAAAAAACATGAATAAAGGAAAAAATGATAGACATATCGTGAGGAACCAGGCCCGTACACCACTCTTACGTGAAGGCTACGTTTTGTGGGACGTGTGGAACTTCAGGCAGAATTCTGAAAATCCCCAGGCATAATTGTGGATGTAACGGTAAGCTGAGAGCAAGGATAAAGCAGTGGCTGGGCCCTTGTCAGAATAAATTAGCCATCGTTATATAACACGTCAAACCTTACCTGAAGTGATCTTTGCTAAATCAAGCATTCATGTATTAAATGTGTGATTTTACATACAATACACAGCTGCCTTTTATGCAAGCCATTAAAAGAGCAGTCCATACATTTCTGCATGTATTTGCAGAAATTGTGTTTTTTTTATCCATTTCAAGATGGTCATTTAGTGTCAAAATGCCAGCCCATGCCACTAACCAATGGAGGAATTTTCCAATATAGATTATCATCCATTTTTACTATATATACTACTGAATATGCAGTTTTTTTTCTTGAGGTATTTTTCTTTAAAATTCATAATAAACTGAGGTTTGTTAGATTAAGCAGATCTTACAGTTACTGTATTTTCAGTCAGCACCCTTGAGGCTGTTCATCTGTTACAACAACAATGAGAAAGATGGAGGATATGTAAAGAGAACCTTGATAATCCTGTAAAACTGTAACAAATTATTTAATAATGGTAACAACATTATTATTAATAATAATAGCAATAGTAAAATGTACAGTAAAGCTGATCTCGGTTGGGTCTTTATTGAAATTCTGAGATACTTTGAACTGTTAAACAAGCTTATTCATAATAATTTAGTACTTATTAATTCTCATTTAAATATCATTGGTGATATGTCAGTATCCATAAATAATTATATTTATTAGTCACATTGGCAAAAAATGCACATTTTGTATTTAACTTCACTTATGTTACTGATTTAAAGTAATTAAAAATTGATGCTGATGTGTAACCACAGGCAGAAGATAAAACAGGCTGAATATGTGATGCATAGTATTACCATAGCAACCGCAATTTAAGTGCAAAACCACAGGTTCCTATAGGCAGCAATGCAAACTCCAGTGTCTTGCCTTTTTACAGCACATGCCTGGGGATAAATGCTTTTAAAACACTTAAAATAATTGTTACAAAACTCAGTTTAACAAGTTAATTGTAAATCTGAATAACAAAACACTGGGAACTTGGAGTTAAATTATTAAACATTTAATATAGCAGGTAATATAACCAGCAACTCATGTATCTTACTATCCTTTAATATTAGAGCTGTTCCAGTGTGCTTTGGGTGTGCAAATATGAACCCAATCAGAATGGGTGTAACCCTGTACTCCCCTGTTGTTATGGAAACCTGATCCAGACCAGTTACAGGCTAAAGAAATCCATCATCTGTCATGGTATCAAAGGCACGGTGAACAGAAAAACTGCAGACTTGGACTGCTCCCTAACCCGCTTCCGATTTACGTACTATGATACCATGGACAGTGCTAGCATAGACAAGTGAAACAAGCTTTAAGCAAAGAGATGGAACTATGCTTTTCCGTGGCTGTTGGTCACATGTATACCGTTTATCACACTATCCATCTTCCATAACACCTGCGACTGGTGCCTATTCCGTGCAGCATAGGGCAGGAGACAGGTGACAGCCTAAATGCGCCCCCAGTCCATCACAAAACAGAAGTCATCTTTCAGAACTGTTCCATATTTAGTGTGCTCCAAAATAATCATTGGGGTGTGAGGATTAACGTATGATGATTTATGCACGAATGAATGCATGACTGTATCATGGCTTATCATCAATATAAATACTGAATATTAACTGCGATAAATATAGTAACATTGCAAAATTAGATTTAAGACTAAATCTGTATGGGCTGGATTTAATTCCAATACATCCAATGAACAAAGGTCATTATTGGCAGTGAACTCCAGCTGTATATTTTTGCGAATTGAGTATTATGGGATGTGAAGCTCTGGACACTACTTGTGTCCTTATCTTAGCTCTGCATCCTATTGTGCTGCATGCACAAATAGAAGATCCTGGGCCATATTCAGCATGACGTCAAGCCTCTACCATGAATGTTTGCGTTGGGTGTTACAGTGTCATAAAAGGGGGGCCGGGGGGCACCTGCTGCTATCAAACTTTGCTTTCACTTTTAAATAAATTTTACAAAACTGACAGGCGTATGGAGCTGTCACAGCAATTATATGTCACTAACAAAAGAATTACTTATGGAAAATGAAGAATTAATGAAATGATAGGTATATGAAAAACAATGGTCAGGAGAAACATATTCCACTATACTCATGATGTAATAAAAAAAAATCGCCCTTATTTGAATCACTAATAAGCAGAGGTTACACTGGTTAAAAATTTGTAGTATTTGAACAAAGACTGCAAGAAAAAGGGGAGTAGTTGTGTATTCAGATCTATGGGAAAGAAACACAAGTGAATATGTGAGAAAGCAGCTTTCGGTGAGAAGTCCAAGCAAACGACAGGCAGCTATTCCCACCCCCAGCATTAAGCTCCACTACAGACGCAGAAGATGACACGACGTGCCGACAGGGGGGTCGGAGAGTGAAACGTGACACATTAAATAGCATGAGGAATTCGGAATGACAGCTTACCCTGCAGTGGGGGGGGGGGGGGGGGGGGGGGGGGGGGGGGGGGGGGGGGGGGGGGGGGGGGGGGGGGG
>JAABNX020000106.1:18956928-18975546 GCA_015163995.2 Mormyrus lacerda | reverse complement strand
CCCCCCCCCCCCAACATAAATTTGACTTTGTATAAACTCACCATCTGAATCACAGCATTGATTAAATGCAGTGAATGTTACCTAAATGCATTTTTACAGGTAGTAAGACGCTAACATAAGGAATTACAGTATGAATAATATAATCATATAAGACAAGTAATTTGAGCAACAAATATCTGATCATCCTAAACATGTAACAAATGCTGCATGGGATATGCAATAAAATTTTAGGCATAGTTTAGGCATTTGTATTTCATACAACTTCACAGTATACAAACTGGTAATTACTGATCATTTGCAAATATCAAGTTCAAATATGACTTATATTTACTTGAAAACTCTTAATGGGAAAAATGTAATTAAATGCATGCTGTCAAAAATGGCACTTTGCAAATGTATGACCTCCTCCAATAATTTTAAAGTTTGAGAAATAAGTACACAAAATCCATAAAGATCCTCTATTTGACTAGCAGCTCACTGTGTTCTCTGCGATTCCAGTGGATGTCTTGACAGCATCTCTGAGCCTTAAAGCAAATTTTATTCTGTAACAGAGGAGACCTTAGAACATGTATTGCATCTCATAAAGATCGATTCTGCCTCTTATAGATATTTATTCATCCATTACAGTTACTATTCACTGTAAAAAAAAACATACAGCTAATGTAAGACTTAGCATTCTAAGCAGGTTTGCAAGGCAAAGACATCGACACAAAGGGAAGGAAAAAGGAAGAGAGGTGCCTCTTACCTGTCCAGGCTCTGAGAGATACCAGGGGACCCAACAAGAAAGAACGGTCTGAAGTCCTTGATCAGCACATCATTCTGCTTCTGACTGAGTTTCTGAGTCAGACGACTGATTCTGCTCTCTGACCTGCAGGGGCACAGAGAGATTTCAGTCGTGGTGCAGCGCTAGCCAGGGGGCATTAACAGTGTGGCACTCCGTCGCCCCGGCACCCGGGCCCCACTGAGGAGATGCTGCTAGAGGCAGACAGCTGCGAGCATCTGAGCAGGCTGCTCGGCTGCGCGCTCAGAGACACCACGGCAACGAGCGGAGCACAGAGCGTGGCGAGGGGGGGACAGGGGGACGGGCGCAGAGCCGATGCAGTCCGAAGGTGATCAGATGAGCGGCGCGTCGCGGACGAGCGCGCAGACGCCGGCAGCCGGGCAGCCCCTCAGAGCGTGCTCACTGCCTTCTCCCATCCCTCACATGCAAATTTGCGGAAGGAAGAGAGAAGGGACCTGCTGTCTGCATGCCGGCTCCTCTCATCCCTGCTATCTGTGGCCGCAGCTGCTATGTGCCACACTTACGAGATATCACAGGAGAGTAACTGGTCACATTTTACAGCAGGGAAAGGTATCGCAGGAGAGTAACTGGTCACGTTTTACAGCAGGGAAAGGGCTCCAGTCATTGGAGAAAGAAGAGGACCATTGACAAATTACTAATGTAGCCCATTATTCAGTCACTAGCCAGTGAATGAAGCGTACAGAATGGATATGGCAAAATAAGGGAGATATACCAGAAAAAGAGAAAACTAGATAAAGTGAGCACAGATTATATTTATTACAGTACAACGGAAATATGCTTTCATTGCCTTTATGTATTTATTTGTTTGTGTGGCTTTTTGGTAATTGGCCCTATAAATGAATTTTAAATCATTAAGCTGTTAGCGGTAGCTAAGGTGTTCACTGACTGAGCGTGCTGTCTGTCACTCCCGTCATTGCTGAACACCTGCAGTAGCTTTGAGCACCACGATGCACAACCCCTGTGAGATGGCATTACCTTCATATTTACAGTATCCTTCTTATTATCCCTCTTGCATCACAAAGTGAACAGCAAACCAGAAGCTTTTTCGATGTCATACAAGGGATCTTTAAAAATCTCGGAAATCTATTATGCTAGTGTTCAGGTGGCTCTGGAGCAGCAGGGTGGGCTGTTGGGATGCCCCTGTTCCGGAAGCAAATATCACAAATGAAAAACTACCCCCTGGTCAGCCACAGTAACACCGTGGACCCAGCACTGTATTAAAATGAAGCCACACATTGCTTAACAATAAATATACCGCCACTTGTGTGTACTAAGAACATCGTGTTCAGGCATGCGGTCGGTCCGTCGTTCACCAAGCAACTGAAATGTATGTCTGAAATGCTAATGTCCCTGCAGCAGTATTTCTGGCATCGTGAACGGCTCTGTACTCTGTGATGCATAATGCAACCATTACACAATTGCTGTAAAATCCTGAGAAAAAGGTTTCTAATAAAAAAGCAAAGTAAAAAAAAATTACCCACTTCTAATACCATTGACGAGCAGAATTATCCCATTAATGTATTTCATACAAAAAAAAAATTCTCTTTCAACACCTAAAACACATGTTGTCATTGATTCATTTTCCAGTAAATATCCAGAAGGAACCCTGCTATGCCAGTTTAAAGCCCAAAAACATTTAAAACAGTGAGCAATTATACTAGACAAAAATTAATTATATCTGATAATTGATAACTAATTTCTGTAAGGTAATTAAGTACTACTTGTTACACAACCTACTGTATGTAATCTGCCATTAGCAGGTACTAATCAGAGCTTTGAACATTCATGGCTGTCACAAACTGGGTTTGCTTTCATTTACACAAGTGAATATTTTATTTGGACCTTATGTGTGCGCTTAACCAACATATATTCTGTCTGAATTAAATTAACAGCAGTGTTTTTTAAAAAGAAAGATTTTCAGAAATACCCACTGAGACTTCATATTCCCAAGCAGTCATCTATGGTAATGCTGTGTACGCCTTGGTGGGCTCCTTCTTGAAAGCGAATGCAAAATTGATGACTGATTCATATTACACGTTAACATGAAGACTGCATGAGTGTATCATGCCACGTGTTCAGTTTCCCTGCTGGGTTTTGCCTCAATTTGTGCTCTAATGTTTGACTGATATTATTTGGAAAATGACAGCTGTACCACATAGTGACTCAAACGTTAGCTATTAATAACTTTAAAGTGACTGGAGTAACCTGGTGGCCTTTCGCAGCTATTTCATTATTAAATGAGCTCCTCTGAGTGTGAGTTTAACGCTCACAATCTCAATTTTCAAAAAAACGCTTTCACAACTTGTCAAATATATTTTTACACATTTTCAGATTTATTCTTATGTATTGGCCTGTAGTTTCCAGTTCCACCTGTTAACTAACTGTGATGGAATATCTGTAGTATAATGGGTGTATCATCTATGCTTGGTTGTGAAGAAGAGCACTGTGTTGAAAGAATCCCTACTGTTGTTTATCATGAGAGTTCAACTGGAAACCAATGCTGCACTGACACTAACTCTGGCAACAACAAAAATGAAATCCTCATCCTCTTTAGCTATAATGCTTAGTATAGTGAGAGAGAGATTTTGGCAAAATGATCCTGGTAAAGTGCCTAAAAGAAAAACAGATTTTGAGCACCCATTTACACTGCTCTGATGCTTTATTAGCCACAGTACTCTGCCAGTGTGGGTGGAGTTGTGATATCAGTGAAATCGTGTGTTTTGTACTTTGAGCTTCCAGTATCTTTTTTTATGTATGTGCAATGTGGAAATCCGTGTAACTGTGAAACCATAACAGACAACTCAGAACAGAGTTACTCAAATGTTATGGATGGCTGAAAGAATTATGCCAGAGATAGTCACATAAAAAAAACAAATGCTGAAATGTGTAGGAGATGTGTGTTTCTAACAAAAAAAAACACTGAACAATATCAGTTTAGCAGATATTCTGTTATTCAGCCTGGTATAGTTGTGAGTTTGCATGGCAGCCTTTCTGTGTGTGTGTGTGTGTGTGTGTGTGTGTGTGTGTGTGTGTGTGTGTGCGTGTGTGTGTGTGTGTGCGTGTGTGTGTGTGTGTGTGTGTAGAGTTTGCATGGTGGTCCTTCTGTGTGTGCTATCTCCAATCTCCAAATTTTCCATAATGTGTCACTGTGCATGCCTGGTGACTGACATGACTAGTATCCTAAAAACGGGTTGGGATAGGATCCAGACCCCCTTATTACCAGATAAGTAGCTGGGATTTGGAAGAACTGATAGATGGATAGACAGATGGTATATGGATCATTAAATAGTTTAAAAAGATGTCGAAGGTTTAATGTCTACTGAGCATTCACAATAGGAATAGGAAATTCACAAATAGGAAATTCACACAGTTCTTTAAAGAATGATTTCTTGATTGCATTGTAAATTTGTGCTCTCTTCTTTATTTCATGACCCCACAAAAAATCTTCTACTCTGTTCTCAAACCGAACCAAACAACAAAGCATATTGATAATCAATAAGAGTCAAGAATCGCTAAGAATCTGGATATGATGCTATTTTTGGACAAACTGCAGAAGACAGAGAAGTTTTATTATTTGATTTCTCTTGTTATACTGCTCAAAAAAGATTTATCCTTTGTAGCTCTTTACACCAAAATAGTTTCTAAACTTAAATACAAAACCAGCTCCCTGCCAGAAAGTTTACATTTTTGTTACTTCCCAGCTCCTTGTCAGACAGTTTACGTTTTTGTTCCTTCACAGCTCCCAGATAGACAGTTTTCATTTTTGTTCCTTCCTAGCTCCCAGACAGTTTACGTTTTTGTTCCTTCACAGCTCCCTGCCAGCCAGTTTATGTTTTTGTTCCATCCCAGCTCCCAGATAGACAGTTTTCATTTTTGTTCCTTCCCAGCTCCCAGATAGACAGTTTTCATTTTTGTTCCTTCCCAGCTCCCAGATAGACAGTTTTCGTTTTTGTTCTTTCCTAGCTCCCAGACAGTTTATGTTTTTGTTCCTTCCCAGCTCCCAGATAGACAGTTTTCATTTTTGTTCCTTCCTAGCTCCCAGACAGTTTACGTTTTTGTTCCTTCCCAGCTCCCAGATAGACAGTTTACGTTTTTGTTCCTTCCCAGCTCCCTGCCAGACAGTTTACATATTTAGATATTTGGATTATCTTGGACCAGGATAAGAAATACTGCAGTAGTTAGGGAGCACAGTGCTCAACAGAGTGCATGGATTTTGCACGCTCACACGGTGCTGCATGACCTTCCTCCTGCCACTTTGACTTTCTCCCATAGTCCAAAAGCATGCACATAGGTGAACTACCCTAAATTTCACACAGATCTTTCACAATTTTGTGCATTACTACTGCTGTATCACAGACAAACATCACGGTTCAGGTGAAAGAACTACTGCAGTTTGAAGGACACAGCAATGGACAGGGGACCTTTCATCTGACCACGCAAGAAATACTACAAGACACCTTGATAACCAACAGATTACTGCCACCACCTACATAAAATGCATTTAAAGCTGATGAGTTGTAAGAGAATTTTTAGGGGAATAAATACTAACTGAAAGACATCAGTAAGAAATATCTTTTTTTTAATCTCTTGGGTTTGCAAATTAAAATTAACATAAAAACTGACTGCATCCAAATACATAAATTCTGTGTTACACTGATCTACCTTTTTGGAAATATACAAGATATAAGATATCATTTAATATCTTTCTATCTGTACAACTCTGTAGAGCAGTGTTTCCCAATCCGGTCCTTAGGGTCCCACAGCCAGTCCATGTTTTCGCTCCTTCCGAGATCCCTGCCAGACTGTCCACAGGTCCCCAAAGACCAGATTGGGAAACACTGCTGTGAAGAATCCCACCCAATTTGGGGCTTGATCCCATGACGCTGAAATTAAAACCCTCATGCAACACCAATTGAGCTAGCCAGGCTACAATAGGGCAAAGCTGTAAAGTTAACATAAAAAAAAAAAATCTGTTAAAAGCAATAACTGAATATAAGGTCATTTGAATGATCCTCTGGCCTTAAAGAATACATAATCCAAGAGACAGAAGAAAAATCAGCTTGACCTAGAGGACCCAAGGCTGGCCTTTTTGATATCCAGAAGGCAGCATGATTGATGCCCATAATTAGGAAGCAACAACGAACCGGCACGTCTGTTGATCTGGTGAGGGGTTTAAAACAATCAAGAGGAAAAGTTCAAATTGAGTCAATTCTCAGAGACAATAGAACATAGAGCTCCCAATTCAGCCTTGTTGGAAGCCCACCCAGAGTAATTCATCACTCCATCCATCTATCCAACCATCCATCCATCCATCCCTCTATCCATCCATCCATCCCATTTTCTGCTGCTTATCCAGGATTGGGTCGCAAGTGCAGCAGTCTAAACAGGGACACAGAAAACTCAAAAAGAATAATTAATCTCAGAAGATTTGCCTAATAAATTTGATTTTAGAAATCTATTCAGCAATACATACTTTTTTCCATATTAACCAATTTGTCTATTGTAAACTCAGAACTTAGACTAAAATGCAAAAAGATGCAGGGTGATAATAATGATGGCATAAAATAAAAAAGTATAAATATGCCTTTTACATGGCAAAATTTAAATAAAGATTAACGATTCTATAAATATATATTCTGCAAAAAACGTTTTGGTACAGCTAAGGACTAAATATAATTACCATACTGAGAGCCTTATATTGTAGACCTACCTGTAGAAACTTAATGCAAACCCACGGCTGGTTTGAGCATTCAACTGTTTGTGCCCAGTTAATGAATTCAGTTCAGAAGTATGGGAAAACAATGACATTGATCGTACTGCTGTTTCAATAATAAATCAGCCCTTTTGCTGATTGACTGCCACAAACAGACACAGTTTAAGAAGTCTGGACGGTGAAAAATACTTGCTGAATTACTTGGCGATTGACATGCATTTACGATCGAAGGATCTCAACTTCATAATATTACTAATTAGTATGTTTGCACGATGGGTTAATGACTGCTTAATGAAAACTGATTTCAAATATGTTTTGGTACAGTTGGAAGACAAATTAAATCATTGTGTAATTTATCCAGCGAAATTAAGAAAATAAAAAAAAATTCTTCACTCACAAGCAGTCCTAGTCTACAAAAAAAATTCATGAATATTTTCAACAAGTTTTTATCATGCCCTCCATTATATAGGGTTGCTTTGGATTTTGACATATTCTATTCATGTTGAATGTTATTTTTTGGAAGTCAAATGTTATTTAATGGAAGTCAAAAAAAGAAGTTTAAGCTAATTGAACTTAATGGGAAATATAACAAAATCCCTTTAAAACAAGATAAAACAATGGATGGATGGATGAACGGACAGGCAAACAGGAGTCGCTATTGCTGAAAAAAAACACTGCAATGTAATAACATTGGAGATCACTGCATTTCTACGCAAGAAGACTATTTTATGTAGTGTTGACATCCACTTTGATGCACACCAACATAAACCAAATGAAAGACATAAAAATGGCTTAAAAGCTGAGAAAAATTTTTTCCACTTTCCAATTCCCAATCGATCCCCGACCGTTTTCCATAAAGTACTGCAAACCTGAGATGTTTGTTTCCATGGTTGCAACTGCACAGCACGGTGCACACCTCTCAGTGTGTATGTCCCCAGTAGTCAAGAACCTAATGACCTGTGACAAAAATAACTCTGAAAGATGGAGATTTGTACGCACTGGTAGTCTCTTAACATGTGTTGAGCTGCTTACATGTGAACTGCAGCGGGGGAATTGAAGACACGTAAAAGAACCAGTGATGGTTTATTCAAAGCATCAAATTAAAATACCAGAATTCAGAGGTGTGCTGGAAGAGTCTGGGAGTTTGGTTTCTTTACACTGCTAATCAGTTTCATTTGTCTTTTACTTTTCAATGACTGGGCAAAGGGAGATACTGTACACAGAAAAACAGATGTCGCTGTCGGGTGATGGGTACTCTTAGCGTCAGTTTGAGGAAGACCGTGTTTGTCTCTTCTGGGGACAGTAATTAAATCAACAACAAAACAATCCTTAGAGTTTCCATGGCAACAGCAGTGTGAAGCTGAGTCGTACATCCATCCTCCGAGGCTTATAAAATGGCTTTATGTTTGGCAACCAATAAAAACTGAAGCGAATACAAGAGTCATAATTTACGTTGGGGGGGGGGGAAGGGGGGGTGATGCTGAAGCACAAATATGCAGCGACACCATGGGGCACAGTGATGCCACCTATATGCACTAATGCCCTCTTTAAGGCTGCGAGAGCAGCAGCTGTGAATCGCAGGAGCAGCAATTAGCATACTGGAAGTAACAATCTATTTCTCTGCAGCAAACGCCGAGAACAGGAACTGAAATGAGGACTAAGAGTTGGAAGGAATACGGTGGACGGCAAGAGTTTCAAAAGTGAACAATATGTACCGTGTAAAAATAGCCTGAGCGTGTGTGTGCGTGTCCATGAGTGCATGTGTAAAGAGCAGTAGACCTCATCCTCTGTCACGACTCAATGAAAAGCCGAAGGCGCTTTTCATGATGGGTTTTTTATGTATTGAAGCCAAACTATAGGTTCCTCAGATATAGTCAAACAACTCAAAGACAATGATAAACAAACATTTGCAAACACTTGTCACGTTACTACATTACTAAAACATGACAGTTTTAAAATGAAGTCTGTAATTTTTTTGTCACACGGCGTTTAAAAACCACACAAGCCATGAGTATCGGGACGTTTCTAACTATGCTATACAAACATGTACGGTACTTATATAAATTTAAACCAGATATTTAAAAAAAAAATCAGGCTGCTTTTGTGAAGGAACACTGTACATTTTTTTCAATAATTTTACATTAAAGTCAAAACAAATTCCGTAATAATAAATTCATACGGTAACCAAAGACTTATAGGAATTTTTTGCAGATATATTTCATTGACATGTATCTATCTAATCTATTTTTAGTGAATGGCAGCATGTTCCTGCACATTGAAAACTTCAACAGAAATGCATAGTAGAACTTATGACATTTCATGCAAATACACATATAAATACAAGTCAAATACACAGGACTCCCATATATTGGTCTTATACTATCAATTGTACGAAACTTATTAAACCATATAAAACCAAGAAAAAAAATCAAATTACAAGCATGAACACAGTAAAACAAATGTTCCATGACACAAGACCTCATTAGCATTTTCTTGATATGCAGATTTATACCGTTCATGGCCCAACGCGGCTGCTCTAAGACTCACAGTTTCAGATTTTTTTATGGAATAAAAAGTTAAACTGATCTTGCAGAAATCTATAAACGAATGGTATATATCCATAAATCAACAATAGCGTTTGGCTATGATGATACATACTGTAGTAACCATATGCATTTTCACTAGTTACATAAATATAACTCAATGTTATATCATAATGTTGCAATAATCAGAATGACTGTATGAAGAGCACAAGATAAAATGGGGGCACCTGAAGTGGAAACGTCATGCTGATGCACAGCACAGCCTTGAGAAACGTAACTATAACATAGTTATTAACGTAACTATAACATAGTTATAAACGTAACTATAACATAGTTATAAACGTAACTATAGTGAGAACTCCTGCCGTTCGGTTCCATTTCTCAATACATAATAATGGGATGCCAAGATGAGACTTACTGCTTTGAGTCATATTTGTTGTATCTCTGCTGGGTTTTTCGGAGATTTGATACTGCACCGCCACCATTTCTGACATCTCAAAATGAGATTATTATGTAAGACCACAACAGCTTGCTTTCGTGACTACCCTGCTCATGTATCTGAAAATGAAATCTCACGTACTGTCACTCCACCCAGCTGTATGTCCTATACTGCCTGGGGTATGCTCCAGCCCACCCCCCAACCATGACCAAGATAAGCAGTTGGAAGATGGCTGGATGAAATCTCAAGTGCCATGCTTTCTCATTGATATGTCATCTTTGAGCCTCTTTATGCTAGCTATCTATTTAATGGCAATAAAGACTTGAATGCTTCAGTAGTGGCATCAAGTATGACAATAGATTTTGATTTTCTTCATTTAAATTATTAGCACCCCTATTTTTTGCACATGGCACAGCCTATTTCTATCATGTTTAATACCAGATGTTCTTATGCACTACTGTGTTGTGTATAACCACTCAACAACACTAATTTCATTTTCATCGGATCATTTCATTGCTGAGGTCATCATTTTTTGGAAGACCCACTGATAGCCAAGATAACCAACAGTGATGCGCTGGAAATTTTCCCTGTAACGGTTCCTCTTGCAAGGACGATGCATATAGAGAAATGAGTCTGTCTTGACCTTATTTATCTATAACACTCAAGTCCAAGCCTAATTCAGAGGACATCTGTACAAATGCAGAATCTTTATATTAGGGATCTCCATCTTCAGTCCTGGAGAGCCACTATCCTGTAAGTTTTCCATCGCACCTGGTATTAACCTGAGAACAGTTGTAGCTCATCTGAAGCCAGGTAGGATAGAAAACCTACTGGACAGTGGCTCTTCAGGACCGTAGTTGGAGACCCTTATTTTATATTGTTGCTTGCTTGTAATGGCAAGCAACATCTCTTATAATAAATACATTGCTATGGAGATAATATGAGTGACTCTACAAAGCAAATGTAACCTTGTCCTGGTACGTTTGAAGCTGTATAAGGGTCTATGCATAGGGATTATGTAACTGCCAGCATGACCCTGAAATGGGTAAATGGTTGGAAGATGGTTATATGGATTATGCAACTACTGTCACAATTTGAAGAACCTTAAACTGACACTAGATATTCAGTATTTAAGATGGATATACCATATTGGAAATTCAAGATGAACATTACACATAATATATGCATCATAAAACGGTGTTACCTGATGAATGGAAAATGGAAATAAGATGCTTTAAAAATTCCAATCCATACATCATGGGGAAAATAAATACCTAATCAGAATTATAATGTAACTATGTTTGTCACTGGCTGAGTGAGGAATCAGCTGGTCACAAGGGACACATCGGAACCAATAGGGTCAATACATTTTACTTATAAATAGGTCTCCCGTAAAAGATGGGAAAACATTGAGCACTTATATGGCTGTGGTTTCAATAAAAGATGTTCAGTGGCATAATAGACGTCCAGCTGTACGACTGCTGGTGATACAGGGCCTGCTGGTCTTCTGCCCCAGAATCAAAGCACAGGAACTACAGCTTGCATTGTAAAACAGCAATTCAGAGGTTATCAGAAGGAGAGCTGGGGCTATAAATAAATGATTGAGTACCGACAAAGGAAAGGATTACAATGATGAGCAAATGAAGGGGCCAGTTCAATTGTTCCCAAAGCGACAGGGAGATAAGGATTGTTAGACTGCTCTCTCTCTCTCCGGGTCGCTTTCTTTTAAGAACACAGCAATCACGCAGCATGGTAATCCAAGGCAAATATCTAATTTCAAATCCACCAGTCCCACAGACAAGACTTCTTCAATACTCCCACATAAGTCCCCCAAGGGACGTCTCTGAATTGCAATTCCTTTGATCTGCTGCCCAGCAGATATATTTGTGCCAGTGGGGTCAGTCTTTGCTTATTTACTGTCCCAGCGAGAGGCTCCGAAACCTGCGACTGCCCATTCCTCCAGTCCAGGCGTCTGTGACTGCCAGACAGCAGGTACCCATAAGCTTTGAAAAATGAGTGCGGGTCAAGAATCACTGTTTAAACAGTGTGGAAGAGCATTCAAGGCGTCCTTGAGCCCTGAGGTCCCTGTTTCTCTTGTTACCATCCCATTAAGCCGAAGCAAAAAATGCACTAGGTTGTATGAGTGAGTTTAATATGAGATACAATAGGTAAAATATTAAATATATCTGAGTCACATCTAGATAAAATTCTAGAGCTGAACCAATTAAAAAAATGTGTACTTCTCCAGACCCATCAAACAATAAAGCATAAAAATAATATTTGTAAGTGAGAAGAATATATGATGGGGCACTGAAAATACTGAGCAAGCACAGCTCAATGTTAAACTGTCCCCTAAAGACCGCTTCACCTACCTCACTCACTTTCTCCTTCTTAATTATTAGCTATGGTCCCTAGGGGTGTGTAACATGCAGCCATGCTTATACTAGTTAACAATTACAGGACTTTAGCAGCACTTTCAGGATGATATGCACTTTAACAGAAGGACAAAATATGCATATGCTTAAATGTGATATTAATCATTAGTCAAAGTGACCAAATTATAATGTACAGTCAACAATACACAATTAAATATTCATACTGAATAAGCCTCATTACAATGGAAAATACATATATGCTTCTTAATAAACTAATAAACATAATAAATGTGTAACGTGTAAATGAGTTGTTTTTAACAAGGAAAAATCATATGATAATGTTAAGAAGAAATCTTGGAAACTCCACATTTAATTGTTATATGGCTGAAGTTCTGAGAAATCCCATAGCAGAACCAATTATTGTCTTGACAGGACTCATTCTCTGTTTCCCTGAGAATTAATCTCCATGGTAACATGACTATTACCATATCTGGTAATTTTGGTCAGGGGATTCTACATTTTTAACTGCAGTGACAGTTATTAAACAAGGGCAGCACAGTAGCACGAAGGTTAGTTGCAGACCAGGGTGTGAGCGTCTGTCTTGTGGAGTTTCCATGATCTCCACGTGTCATTGCAGGGGGTCCTCTGAGTACCCTGCCCCCCCCAATCCAAAAACAGGCTAAGGTGCATGGGAGTTATCGATTCTGCCATAGGTGTGCATGTATGGCTTGTGTGCCCTGCAGTGGGTTGGCCCCCATCCTGGGTTATTCCCTGCCTATAAGCTCCAGACCCCCTGTCACCCTGAACAGGACAAGCTGTTTCAGAAAATGGATGGATAGCTATCAAACTTGGATTACAAAATGGGCAACCCTAATAACTGCGTACCAATTTAATATAGATAACAACAAATTCCATTATGAGAATTAAATACGTGGCATATACAGTTTGAAGGTAGCATATGTTTATAGACGGCTATACTGTATAGTATCAATACATAACATTAAATTGCCTGTAATCCAAATATTGAATCCTAAAAACAGGATTTTAAAAATATGTAGACAAATTTGTAGTCATTGATACCTTTAGTTCCATTTTTGTCAATGATAAAGTTTTATGAATAAGTTCATTTGAATACCTTCCTTCACCAGCATGTCATTCCTGCTGACATATTGTTTTTATAGAAGCATTCGGCTGTGCTGCCAGGTTATGTAACACTCCATATAAACATCTACCAAACTAATGTTACAGACCTACAGTCACATGTAATTATCTATTTATATTGATCTTTATTTCTACATTAATAGTTCTGTTCCTGAGAATCTGCAAAATTATTCCAGGTTCTGTGTCGATTTCATTGCTATTCCTGGTTATACTAAGGAAATTGTTCTGGGTTGTAATAAACTACTTCAACACTGCACTGTAAAGTGTCTAGGGTGTGTAGGGGGGCAGTGATATTTATCACAATTAATCTTGCTAAACAGGTGAATCTGTAAACATGCTACACTGTGAATGAATCTGAAAGAAGTTCAACCAAATGATAGAAAGTATGGAAATTTTAGATTACCGTTATAATTCTTAAATCATTAATTCACACAAATATTTAAATGATGATATTTTGAAATGATATTCGAAAACCTTTCAATGCAACCAGCGGTTTTGGAGAGAGTTTCATATTAAAAAGGACTCAACTTAATAACAGAAATACAAAAACCTATTTACTGGGTGGTGGTAAATGAGGCTAAATTAAGTACTGGGGGGTGCAGGTCCACACAGTTCCTATGCCCTTGTATGCGATGGTTATTTATTATTTGTCATATCTGTAGCTTGAATCAGATATGGGACGTGGCCAGTGATGTCCACCCTCAACCTCACTCTCAACACATGACACTCATGCGAGCTCTGAAGACTTAAGGTCTGCTGCCCCTCCTTGTCAAGTGTGCTGTCAGACACCTGTTTCTTTTCCCCATAGCAGCCTTATCAAGCAATGCAGCATTTGGAGGAGAATGTCTTTAGGTGTTTGTCCTATCCCACCCACAACTCTGTAGGTACCTAGCTGACAGCAGACGTCGCTGCAGAACTTTGAGATCAGGAAATGCTCAGCGGTCGAATCCTCGCAATGGGACGCAAGACAATTTACTCTGAGCCTCGTTGTCACAGGCAGCTATATGAGTCTCCATTCTATGTTACACCTACCAGACATGCCATGCAGTTTAAAAATAAATAAAACAAACATTCTAAACAATTCCAAACTTTTAATGCCCTTTCTTTCAGAGTTATCAGGCATGTGAGTTGAAATAGGTAAACAAAATTGTCTTCATAAGCCATTGGTTTTCTGTTTAATTGGATGTTGAACTGGCATGGTTCTTGTCAAAGATGGTGGTCACCACAGCATCCTCCTGGTAGCTCCAGTATCCTGAAGTAATAAGTCCAAGGAATGAGCTATATAATGGGAACTGAAATGGCTGAACGTGGGTTTGACAACTTTCATCAAAGGTAGGCATGCTCTCTACTGCTATGACAGAGACAGCTGGGGCCTTTTGTGGAACAGCAAACAATGGCGTTATTTAGAAAACCCTGGAAGGTGGATCCGGGCCATGTTATGTAACTGTTCAAGGACTGAATTGCCTTTCATGAAATTATTCAGTGTCTTCGAAGTACCATTCTTCTTATGAGCTCTGATTCATCAGCCGGGTACACTATATCTACACCGTGGGAGGTGGTTCCCAGAGGAAAGGGCTGACGTTTGTGCCCCCAAAGGCTGTCAGACTGCCAGTCTGCTCACACTTTCTAACTGGGTATGAAAACACTGCTACCAAGAAGCTTTCAGCACAGAAGGAAAACAATACTGAGTAAAATACACATATAATTATAGCACACAACAACGCTCGAGACCATTACTACGAATGACCTCAAGAATTGGATTATAGAAAAATATTAACACAGTTTCCCTGCAACACAACTAAAGAAAACAGATTGACCAATAATCTCCACGATGAGTAAACTAGAGCACAGATTGCCTTCACTGGCATTTGCAGTGACTCTAAGGCTTAGCACTGCACTAATGCATATCCTCTTTTTATTTACTTTCATTTTACTGAGCAACACTCCACACCATTCCATTTAAAGTTCAGCTCATGTCTCTGAATCCCATTCCTTTCATTTGGCTCAATGTTTCCTTTTCCTATCCTGCAATAACCCATTAAATAAGAAAAGGAATTTGAGCCGTTTGATTTAGGTTACATTAAAAAAATCAACAGTTTAAAAGGAAGATGATTAAATAGAGAACAGAAATTAGTGGGATGCTAAAGATTGGAACAAGTCACTAAAAAAGAATTAATCTGCCATAGGGAGGTCTATCAGAGATATCTCAATGATAAATGCAATCTTGATATGTGTTAAGTAATGCCAGAGCATGAACTTCAACCTTGCTTTTTGATGGTGGTGCCTTTCTTTTAACTTAACAATCTCAGCTGCCTCAGTCACTAATGCACCTGCCAAACAAATACCAATAATTATACCCCACTTCAAATATCTTCTTTGGGTCTTCTTTTGTCGCTATCTCGATGTGACACACAACACGGTACACAATCAACAGGCTGCTTATGAGAGTTCTGACACGACTCGCAATCCAGGAACGTGTGATGTGTAGCTCAACACCATATTGTTTTCCTCGTTTACATTTAAAAATATTCTCTCCTCGGCTGTGAATACAACTCTCACAAAGGCTAATACAAGCTAGGTTGGATTATTTCCAATAAGAAAATTATCTTATCCGAAATGGAATGATTTCTCAATTACTCCTGTGATCAGCAGTACGTTACTGTATAACACACATTATAAACATCTCAGCACAGCAAAAGTGCATTACGGTGTGAATATCCTCTCACTGAGGTCAAAGGGCAAGATGAAAAGCACAAGAAAGAATAAATAAGAGGTGTCATTACTTTGGCTGTATCCCAAGTACAGGAAATTGTAATAAAAAAAAAATCTATATTTTACATAAAAAATTATAGTTCCGTGACAAGCTGTTCTAAATAAATTTAATGCACATAAATGTTTAATTATAAACACTAAGTGTTTGTTTTATTTTAATTTAAATTGTCCTGGTGACTTAGCATAATGTAAAATTAAAATAGACATGAAAATAACTTACTTTTTTCGTGTTTCGTATCGGCCAGTTGATCCAAGACTCTAAAAGAAAAAAAAGAAAAAATCACACAATAATCTATGCATACAGAATACCTTTAGTTAGGGGGGTTTGTTATGCCTATGTATCCACATACATGTGAGGAGAAAAAATAAAGAAAAATTTTAAAGATTTGCACTTCACATAAGTATCATATATGTTGCTATTTTTATATTATGTTTTTGGAGATCATTACCATTATTATCCAAGGACACATAAGAACATGAGAAATTTACAAACAGGAGGAGGCCAATCGGCCCATCAAGCTCGTTTAGGGAGAACTTAACTTATAGTTCAGAGTTATTAAAATCTTATCTAGCTCTGATTTAAAGGAACCCAGGGTATTAGCCTGCACGACTGGAACAGAGTTAGTACTCTGACTACACGCTGTGTAAAGAAGTGTTTTCTCAAATTCAATTTACAAGGTTCTCCCGCTAATTTCCACTTATGGCCACGAGATCTAGTATTTAAACTAATATTGAAGTAGCGATTTGGCTGAATAGCACATGAATCCTAACTGAAATCATCATCATCAATGCATATTAGTTGCCAAAGATTGTGTTGGAACGTATTTGGTCTCTGCATGTACAAACATGATGACAGACAAAAGATAACTTTTGCACAGAAAAAAGAAAATAATAATTAATTCAGCACAATATTTCTTGTTTATCATAGATACATTTTGGATGTTTGATTTTAATACATGGCTCATATTACAGCAATAAAGAATTCCTGAGTCTCAACATTTGTCCAAGTGAAGGGCGTTTTCCAAGATCCCAATGGCAACATCCATCTGCTGGCCTAAGGATTGAACTGGAGATATTTCAATCACAGACCCACACTCCTAAGCTGCTGAGCCACCCATCCAAAAAAAAAACATTACATTGTAAATTTTATGTCAAACCGTTCATAGTCACTAATATACCCTTTGTATTATGCTGTGTTCCATTTGAACTCATAACTCATAAATTCCTCCATAAATTCTAACTCCTGAAGTTAGAATTCTGATTTATGAAGTCGAGGGAATTGACACAACCCCTCAGACCTCAGAATTCAAGATGGCTGCGCCCTTTATCAACAGAAATGAAACCTGTAGTTTTATACTGTTTAGTAGCACTCGTGTTTTATTTGTGGCTCAGTAAATTAGTCGTACATACAGTACTGTCTAACTGCTGTCTGTGGACATACAGTATCTGTGCTGTATTTCATGTGCAATATACCCACAAAATGTTTTGTTTATCAATTGATATTGCTAACAATTACCTGGGCTAAAACTGGGGCCTATTTCAAAGCAGGATTTCTTGCTTAGCTAGATAACTTCTCAGATTTAAGGTACTTTGGGCTAAGCGTAAATGAACGAAGATAAGGGGTATATAAACTGGAGTAAATTAAAACCAGTAAATTATCTGGCTAACTATGTTTCGGACTATGTAAGTACGACGCAGGTGTTTCCCCAAACGATAGTTTGAAATACTGTGGTACAACGGTTTTCAGTTACTTCGGATGTCGGTTAGTTTGAACTACCATAGTATGATGCACCGTTAATGCTAAGTTCCGTCATCGTTTGGGAAATGCACCCCTGAATGGCAGCATATATGACCAAAAAAAAAGCTTTTATAATTTCAAAAAAATTCATCTGTTAACCCTTTGAAGCCAACTGAAGACCTGCTCAACATATACTTTTACCTTTAAACGAAGAACATCGGCAATGGTGTCAAAAGACATGAATGCTAGTAATAAATACATCTCAATCAGCTGCACTAAAACACTAAAAATATTGCCTTGTAATCACCCAAATGGATGCTGTTTAGTACCAGAAAATAACAATATATATTATGCAAATATTTATCTGTATACCAAAAAAAACTTGAGCAATGAATTTAATTTACAACTTGATTTTCTCTTATAAACGTGGAATGGTAGAACAGTCTTGAAATGCAAACTTATAGAAATGACATTACAATTGTTCATTAAACACATATAATTCTGAATCCTGAACAAAATGTTTTTGTCTTTAAATCAGGTCATTTCTAAAATTTTTACATATACCTTAATTTGTAATATATTATAAATATATTACCAAAATGTGTAGGATGCCTTTTGTAAGATGTATGGAAAAATGCTGGCTTGTAATTTGCGTTGCGTTTGTATTTGTACCCAAGTGGAAATTTCTTCAAATTGTTCAGGTTTTTATGGCTGTTGACATGATTCCAGAACCCTTTCCAATTAGTACTACTACTTTGCATGCTTTAAAGAGGACAAAGAGGACTTGCATGCTTTTTTGCAAGTTTTTAAATAAGAAATTAAGAAAATAAATTGCATTTTATGTGACTGCCTTTCCATTAAAAACAGTATCAGAGTGGTTGAGTTTTATTTAGAGATGAAATAAAAAGCAGTGATACCGCTTATTGATCTTTCCAGAATGTCAGTGTCTGTGGCTCAGACAGGGGATGCCATCGGCATGCCAGTTATTTAATGTCACTGAACTTTTGCAGCTAATTCAGGGGTTCTGAAGCAACACCAACTGATGATTTTCAGTTCACTTCCAAAAGGTGTATTA
>JAABNX020000106.1:18930588-18955324 GCA_015163995.2 Mormyrus lacerda | reverse complement strand
GCAGCTGAAATCCTATACCAGACAAGAATGGGACAACATTTCACTTTCAGAACTCCAGCAACTGGTCTCCTCAGTTCACAAACATTTACAGAGTGTTGTTAAAGGTGTTGTTAGAGGTGATGCAACACAGTGGTAAACGTGCCTCTGGTCCCAACTTTTTTGAAACGTGTTACTGTCATCAAATTCAAATTGATCTTATATTTGTCATAAAATAATTCAATTTCTCAGTTTCAACATTTGATATGTTGTCTTTGTTGCGTTTTCAATTAAATGTGGGTTTATATGAACTGAAAACCATTGCATTCTGCTTTTTTGGAAACTGTGTTGTAAATGTTTCTTTTATTTACTTTAAAAGACTTGTACAAAGTTTTAAACCAGACAAAAATTAAACATTGAACACTGATACGTATATCTACAATAATATAAAATGCTTAATATATACATAAGAAACATAGTATTTGTGAATATCAATATAACTTTATGTTAACTTTAAACCAATGTTACCCATTCCTTCAGATTTTCTGGCGAATACAGATACTCCTCTACTTACTACTTATGAACTTTAAAACATACCAATGAAGAGGACTGTAAGTCTTCAAGTTCGTAATTTCAAGTTTATTCGTAAGTAGAGGAGCGTCTGTATTTATTAACCTAGAACAAAAATCTTCAATGTAAGACTAAAACAAAAAGCTTGCAGAAGGATGCATTTTTAAAATAATTTATCCGGCAGTGCCTCATGAACAATAGTGTAATTTTTGTATGAATAAACTTTCTTTAAGAGAATCACTGTCCAAGGAGTTAAAGTGAACTAAACATAGTGAGTGATGCCATGATGAACACCTTAAGACAGGCAAGGCAAAACACAGGAAGTGGAGTCCAGTGGGACGGTGTCAGTAGCACAGCAATGAAAACCTGCTACCCACCATTTGACACAAAGACAGACAGTTTGTACACACACACACACACACACACAAGGATTGTACTTTTTCACGTCGCCACAGAAGTTGCTCTGTGCCTCAGGAGCCTCCCCAGATGCTGATCTCTCCCCAAGGAGCCTCTGCTAAAACTGAGGTCACACGGCTATTTTCACACACTTAGTAAGGTCACTGTTTCACATCTTCTGCTCTAACTCCGACACTTCATGAATCAAATCATGTAACTTCACTGTTTATCTTCTTAGCTGTTATTTATGTACTTTTCCATGGCATTTTCTGAGCAGGCACTTCTGTTACCTGCGTATCCTATGGCTGCTTCTGAAGGAGAGGAACTGCTGGAAGATTTACATGAAATGGAATGAATAGAGGTAATCCAAAAATGAAAAACGTTATGGGCTAAAAAGAAGGACAATGCCAGGTTCCTGCATCCCAGAGGCAGGGATACTTTGCATGCCTCTCCCCAATTAACTTGATAGAACATGCAGCTTGTTTTAGGTGTAGTGCAATTACTTTATTCTTTGACACTGAACATTTTTGACTTATCATATGTACCTGATTTTTAAAAAGGACTGAATGTGAGCTTTGTCTTCTATGAAAACAGGAGAGAGAGTTTGAACCATCACTTCTCAGTCCAAAGTGCGAACTAATTGTTGGAAAAAATTGTCAATGTCTAACTCAAATTAAATAAATACATAGCTGGCATGTGAAGAGCAAACTTGTCTATTTTAGCATGTAAAGATTGAATAATAAATAATACAATACTATGAAAGGGTGTTTACTCAAACAGCGATATTTGCCCATGGCTTAAAAATGTAACAACATATGACATTTAGAAATATCAAGGAATACCAGAATTTAATTATCCAATTTTTTAAAGTAAATTATATCTAATGGCTCAGGATTAAACACAGAGTTATCATTATAAAAAGATCCTCTAACATCCTCTGTTCTTTGTTATATTTATTTGAACCTACATGAAATACTATTTTTTATTTATATTATTTTACTGTCAAAAATAACACTTGAATAAATTTTTTTAATGTAATTACCTAGAAGAAGGAACAATTATTTCCAGCATCATAACGCTTGATTTTAATCAAACAGTGATTCCAGTCCATAGCTATACTAGAAAGCCCCCAATTAAACAAGAGAAGCAGCTGTTCACAGTTATAAATTCAGATTTGAGCCCTTTGGAGCTATTTAGCTGTGTTAAATCTCCCAGAAAATACTATCACAAGCTATTTAGAAACGGTTCTATCAAGAAAGAGAGGATTGTTCTCCGAAAAACATGAATTTAAAATATTAAACATATTGTTCTTCCTGTTCACTGGCCAACACATTGATTAATGACCTAATTATGAAATCCTGACTCAAATCACAAACAGCAGAAAATGATGTCGCTTGACACAAGAGTTTCCACGTGATACAAGAGTGACCTAATGAATAACGAAACGCCACGATTTGCAAATGTGTCGCGAACATCCATGCGTCATGAAAGCCGGTTGTCTCCTACACATATAAAACGGCTTCTCCAGCAATGAATTTCAGCAGTCACTTAATACTGCAGCCGCAAGAGCTCAGGGCTGCCAGAAGCAAAGTGCCAGCAGCCCCACCATTACCTCCTCTAACCCAGGAATGAAAGTTAGACCATGAATGCTTACATTGCTGCCCTAATTAGGCCTGCGAGAGGTTTAACAGCCATGCTACAGTTTAGCGACTGACAAATATAAAAATAAAGCCTTGTTCAAATTAGCAAAGTGAAGTGAGAAGTTCTTGAAGACCCAACTGTCTAGGCAGTTGTAGACCTGGTGTAATCTGTGGGGAGGTTATTTCAGTTCATTAACTGGTAGTATACAGGCTGCAGGTAACCCCCGTCTCCAAGTAAAATGAATGACATTGAACTATATGTGATAATTAAATATGCATTACCAAACATATAGAAACTCTGTCACTCTTGAACTGCCACAGGATTGGAAAAATAAAGAAAGTGTGTGTGTGTATATATAAATTTTCCTTCGTAATGCTTTTATATTGCATTCATAAAACGTTCAGTGCACCTTCATAATGTATTCATTAAGTATTCATAAAAGATTCATAAACATCATGCATGTATACCTCAACATCCTAACATCCCTTAACAGCTGTAATATACATTAATGACATTATATAATAAAAAACAAACATTATAATTGTATAATCATGCAATTTTTGTTGTTAATGTATATTAAAGCTGCTAAGGGATGTTAGGATGTTAAAGTGTACTTACATGCTGCCTATGAATGTTCTATGAATGCATTATGAAGGTAAATGAAAAGCATTACCAAATTTTATATAATGTATATAATGCCTAATTTTGAAATGTGGCATCGTATTCAACATTCAATAGACAATAACCAGGGCAAAACCTGATATGAACATCAGGGATTAAGGACTTTTATTTGTTATTGTGCAAATAGATTCCATATGAATAATGAAATTTAGTAGCTGCCGCCATAATGACATACGGTTCAGAATCTGAAACATCTCCTCACAACATTTGAGGGCCGATATGTAACTGACATTGATGTCGGCACGTTAACAAAGTATTTTGTGAAAACAGCATTCACGATTCTACTAGCCTTCCCAGAAACAGATCATTCCAGAGAATTCTTGGCGACTTCTAAGAGGGCAAGCATGCCCCCTTTTGATATTTCTAGGAAGTAACCTCTTCATCCAAAATAATAAAAAGAAAGAAAGCAAAAAAGAAACAAAACACCATTACATTTGATACAAAAAAAATGTGAGGTTCATCTGATATTCATAGTGATTAATATGGCAGTGTTACACAGCAAGGCTGACTGCAGGCCTGCATTCTTGATTAAAGTGATAGACATGCAGGAATTCTGTGCTGACTGCCAGAAACCGCCAAGGAAAGGAGAGGACACCAAGTCTGAAGCCAGCCGAGGGGTAAACAGAAGAAGCGCTCCAAGGAATGTGCCGTTTGTGTTGGCTCACAGTTCGGGGGGATAGGGGAGGGTTTGTTAGGTAGAGGAGGTCACACCATTCACATCAAATCAAAACCTTTTCTTTAATGATTAAAAATGCTGAGGGACACTTAAATTCTCAGTTGTGCAGTTATATCCTCTTTATTTTCTCTATTGCATAGATGTTTATTTTGCTTAATGAACAATTGTTCTATGGGTGTATAATAAACTGCTCAGACAGCAGGATAATTTATTTAAAACCACATTTATTGTAATCATGAAAGCAGCTTGGGATTGTAATTATGGTGCGTGCCTTACTCTTACTGCCTGCTTAAAGCAACAGCGGACTGGTGGATCTTGTTTCACTAAAACCAGCTTGACTTTATCTGCAGTTCAATTAGGAGACTGAAATATTTATCTTATTAATAAGCTGACTATCGAGATTCGTAAAAATGTATGTTAGCTATAGAAACAATAAAAACAGAATTTTACCAAAATGTTGCTATTTAATTGCCATTCTTGAAAAACAACATGAAAAGAAAAAAAAAAGCTTGTGAAATGACATGAACTTCTGCATAATACCCCATTAAAACCATATATTTCAGGAGGTGATTCAGACACTGATTCAAGACACAAAGGGAAACTTGAATAATTCAGATATGCAGTGCTTCATAAACAAATCTTCATGCCTTTACTGTCTTGAAAAACAAAATTTTCACAATTTTCCTTGACAAACTTGGGGATAATAAGTGTATGAAATAAACAAATGAATTCTAAGTATATGTATAGTATCATTTAAACATACACAATACATCATACACAATACATTTTGTCACAATAAACAAATCTTCAAATAGGTCCAACTATCAGAATACAGGACTAGAGAACTGGACAAAGTCACTGAAACCAGTATATCAGACTGGGCTTCACCACAACAGTAATTCAGAAGTGACCCCATTGGTCTCGCATTATGTTCTTTCACAATCCTGTCATTGTCAATTTAGCTAATCTTGCAAAATGTTAGCCTATGATACACACTGCACCTGTTGCAGATAAGATACTCATAGCTGGTGTGGTTGAGGGTTACCGTTCACCTTACCTGTCCTTTTACTTCATATTTCAGTTCCTTTATTTCAGCTGTACCTAAAACATAAGCTATATAACAGGGGCATTTGTTATTTGTAAAGTAATCTGTCATTAGAAGTATTTCAGTGACTCAAAAGCTAATTGTCTCCCAAACAGCCTTCATCCATGCACCTGTTTACTTAAATGGCAGGAGTTTTGTTAAAAAGGTCTGCTCTCTATGCTCTCAGTGATTCTTCTAAATATAGAACTCAAGAGATTTCAATCAAACTGCATCATTAAGAAAAGACGTACACTATAGGCACAAAAGTATTGGGACACACCACTCAATCACTAAATTCAGGTGTTTCATTCATCCCCCTTGCCACAGTTTTATAAAATCAAGCACCTAGCCATGCAGTCAGGTTCACAAACATTTGTGAAAGAATGGGTCATTCTGAACAGCCCAGAGAATTCAAGCGTAGTACTGTCAAAGGATACTGCCTTTGCAATAAGTCAGTTTGTGAAATTTCATCTTTGCTAGATATTCCATGGTCAACTGTAAGTAGTATTATCACAAAGTGGACGCCTTCAGGAATGTAAGGGTTGTTTTTCAGGGGTTGGGCTGGGCCCCTTAATTTCAGTGAAGGGAACTCTTAATGCTTCAGCATAGCAAGGCATTTTGGAAAATTCTATGCTTCTAACTGTGTGGGACCAGTTTGGGGAAGGACCTTTTCTGTTCCAACATGACTGTGCCACAGTGCACAAAGCAAGGTCTAGTGGTGTAGAAGAACTTGACTGACCTGCACAGAGCCCTGACCTCAACCCCATTAAACACCTTTGGGATGAACTAGAGAGACTGCAGGCCTGACCTTCATGTCCAACATCAGTGCCTGACCTCTAAATGCCCTTCTAGATGAATGGGCAAAAATTCCCACAGACACACTCCAAAATCTCGTGGAAAGCCTTCCCAGAAGAGTGGCAGATGTTATAGCTGCAAAGGGGGAACCAACTACATATTGATTTTGAATGGGATGTCATAAAAGTTCCTGTAGGTGTAATGGCCAGATGTCCCAATATGTTTGTCCATATAGTGTTAAACTGTTGTCATTGAAATACTACCAGGGTAAAGAATTTCCTTCTTTTCACCATAGACAGCTGTCGGTTGAATTTGCATCACAAAGCCTGCTTGTCCGCAAAAATACTGGAGCATTTGCCTTACCATAGTGATGCCATTGATATTCTGTGGAATTTTCCATCTGAAGTCCAACTGCATAGAAACGACCGAACGTCAGAATATTTGCACCACTGCACATTACCTTGCTACAAGACAATTACATTTTTATTTAGCTGACAGCACTGCCCTGGTGTGTCACTCTCACCCCTAAAAACATATAAATGTACTCTGCTTCTGCAAAGAATGTTTGACAATTTTAGTCTGGATCTAAAAATGTACGCTCTCATGTTTTGTTAACTGGTTAACCTACAGCTCTACAATTCAATTTATTGCATGAGCCTGATTCACGAAGTAGGATTTCTTGCTTAGCCGGATAAGTTGTCAGATTTAAGGTAGTCTGGGCTATATGGACTTTATCTTTGTGTACTTACATTTACCCCAGGCTACCTTTAATTCATGGAACTGGCCTAATAACTGCAAATATGCAACATGATAATATTTTAGATTGAACAAAATATCTTGATTATACATCGTTTGCATGTTGAAATAAAACTTCATCCATCAAAGATTGTATCTAAATGATACAGTGTTTACATGCATTCTTGTGTAACTACAGCAGCTGCAGCAGCAACAACAGCAACAACAATAATAGTTGAGAGAATAGATCATGTGTTATGATATGTCGTTTGTGAATAGTGAATCGATGAGCGTAATTAAGATCATACTCACAGGTGCACTACTTATACACTACAACTATTTCTGCGGAGAAACATTTGTTTTGCTATTGGTTGCTCCTCTGATAACATGCTTTGTATTTCTAACAAAGATACCCGTAACAGCTTGCTCAGCTCCTAAAAGCAAGTCATTTGCTTGTTTTAGTTAAACTAAAATCAAATGCGCATATTAACCGCAGCTTTGTAAACAGATGAGGCTTAACTGAAATTCCACTTCTAATCCCTAACACTGCCCCAGCAACTTAGCTGCCTAATATAACACGTTACATGTTCCAAAAAAATCCAACTTATCCTACAGTACTTCATGCCAAAACCTCAGGGAAGGTCTTCTTCAAAGTCTTTGTTTATACTATAAAAAAGCCTAATAGACATACAGTTACTTCTTGACATTTTAATTTTTATATATTTCCTCTTTTAATCTAAAAATACAGTGTTACTGCTGTATAAAGTTACAACTAGACTGCATGTCTATGAATTTTGCTTTCACATAACACAGAAAAATCTTCAGTCATACAGGTCCTTTCAAGGAAAATAAAGAAATTTATAATCTTTTCGTGTAAATGCTAACACTGCATTCTCTTTCAGTACAAAGTATAAATAAGGCTTTTTTTCTCTGAGAATAGACAGTTTATGTTATGCTATATATATATATATATATATATATATATATATATATATATGACATTGTGTATTAGTTTTAAATAAATAGGCTCTATTGACACAATGTTTGAGCATTTCTTAACTTATTGTAGCAACCTGAAAGAGTCACAATATTTTCATGTCAGGCAAGTAATTATTTAGTTTCATACAATATATAGATACTGTATATTGTGTGTCTTTATAAAAATAATTTTCAATCATGGTTTGTACATTATGCAAAAATGGGGTATACAGTATGATCATAATACATAACGTGTTGCATTTTAATTCTCGATTTGACAGGATCTGCTATGTTTTCCAATGGCCCAGTTTTGGTCAGACTAACCATACGTTTTCAGACCCATTCAAAACCCTATAAAGGACCATCACATTTTCTGAAAAGCACACGTACCAGACCATTTAAACCAAATAACTGAAATTATAGTCTGTAATGTACAGCGGTCCTTTAAAATAATGGGGGTGAACATAAAGTTATCTTTCAAATAAAGGAAAAGTAGCCCTCAAAACCAGAAAATCACTGAATTTACTGTGCATGCACATGGTTTCATTACAGCTACTGTATGCCAATTATATCATTCATTATTTAGTTGAACCAACAATCAATCATTATATTGTCTGTGAAACATAAATTACTTTTCATCTTAGTGTGTTATAAACATTGAATAATACTTATATAAATTCAGGGGCCAGAGGCACAGTGAAGGCAAGCTTAATAAATCATATCAGTATTAATGTGTACATCTGGGAGATATTGCATGAAAGTAGCTAAAGAAAGCCAGACTTTCCTGAAAAAGTCAGACTCAAACTAACTCCATCTCTAAACTTAGCCTCATGTCATTACAAGAACGCAGTTC
Organism: Mormyrus lacerda; assembly: GCA_015163995.2. Lineage (NCBI taxonomy): Eukaryota > Metazoa > Chordata > Actinopteri > Osteoglossiformes > Mormyridae > Mormyrus > Mormyrus lacerda. The sequence continues at coordinate 18,946,939 of JAABNX020000106.1, read as the reverse complement.
AGCTTTAACTAATCGAGGCTCATACGAGACAAACTTCCATAGTATCACCTGAGATATTTAAGAATGAATGGATGAACGATATATGGGTCAAATGAGCATGTAAAATGTTCCACTGCAGATCAAACGCTGCTGATGGAGCTGTATGAAGATGTAATCACTAAAAAAGGCAATATTGAATACAGTCATGGAGTTGGCTTGGCAAAGAATAGCAGACAGACTAAATGCGTAAGTTATGTCAATGCTACAAATGCCTTGTACAGGGGTGTGGTGGTTTATGCTGTCGCCTTACACTGTGAAAATGCCTGGTTTGATTCCCATAACCAACAGGGAACCTTCTGGGTTAAGTTAACACGTCATTCTTACTTTGTAATGTTATTCTGCACTATTTGATCTCCATAAAATACTTTCAATTGCATCCGTGTGAAATGTTCTGCACAAATAACGATATCTTGTCGTTGCGTTTTACTAATACACTTTCAAAGTAGACTGTGACTAAAAATAAAAAAATAGCTTCCTGTTCATATTATTTTAATGGATTTTTCATTGCAATTCATGCTTTTAATTACTTTGGAATTAATTGGAATGGCGTAATTTTTATAGACTTTGTTATATTTATTACATGACATGAGTAGTGAGAGCGCGAGAGAATTTCGTCTAACAGAGCGATCTTTTGGGAATCTGTTCCCACACGTCGGACGTTCTTTGAGACAATGCTTGACTAAGCGAGGCAGTTAACCTTGTCCGGAGCAGACTTGTTCATTCGCCTAAGTTACCACGGTAGCTCAGCGGGGATTTATTTAAGACACGTTGATGGAACGGAACTCCCACCTAAATGAGCCAGACTTGTCAAAATAAGTCAGACTTTCCCTTAATCCTGCTTCGTGGAATAACCCCTGAAAAAGTACTTAACCTGAAGTACTGGCTCACATAAAAACAAAATAAAAATAGAAACAAAACACATTACATAGGAAATTGGGCAAGAGCAACAGGTTTATTTGGGATTTTTTTTCCTTTTTAGGGAAAAACAGGAAACATCACAGGGAAATGGCAAACGTATTAGTAAGCACAAAACAATCAAGAAGCCCTTGAAGACAGAACACACCAAGACAAACAAATCAAACATAGGCAGGAGCGACAAATGAATATGAGTTTTCACGGCCATGTGACTCTCCCAAAATGACTCATCACAGACATATCTGTTATCACTGACAAATCCATAAAACCAAAAAAGAAATTGTTTTCTTTTTCCCATCACAAAGAAAACAGACTACAGTTTATTAGAAAGTGAATGTACTGTATTTCACTTAGATGTACTGTTTAGTGTGTTCATATACCAGTGGATTTTGATTAGGGTTTGTCTTAAACATAATTTAATCTAGAAATGATATTCTTTGGAGTGGGATGCATTGTGGGTTTGATGCATATGTATCTGTGATGACCTGGCATTTCATGCTAGCTGTAATCTGCCTATTGCTCTTTGCTTGCAGAGATGTACTCCAAGATCACCACAACACTGTGTTACATAAAAAAATGGGAAAAGTAATCACTGAAAGAAAATGTTTCAAATTAGTTTTTTGTTTCATTTTTTTCCATTACTCTAAAATGTCACTGCCGCTAAAACCATTGCTATTCTGTAACATGTTAACCTCAGGGGCCAAAAGTGATTAAAAGCACAATGTCAATGTTCAGATACTGTATGGCTAAATAACTAAGCATTAGAGGTAAGTAAATACCTAAATGACTGCCAAATTTCAATGACTGTTAAACATGTGGTCTAGTATACTAGGTCCAAATTCAATAACGGAGGTCGGAAAGACATTCAATAAAAAAAGGGGGAAAGATCCAGGGTTTATTTATTTATAGCACATCTAACACCTACTCTAAATGTGTCTAAATCTTCCAAAGAAGATTTCACAAAGTATTTTTAGTGTTAAATAAAATAAAAGAATTTCTATTATTTCTTTTCCACATAAGAACATAAATTTACATCAAAATGTTATTTGCCACCAGGGCAGCAGTGGTAAGCTCTGTTGCCTCTCGCCTCTGGGGCCAGGGTTTGAGTCTCCACCTCCGAACTTCATGTGTGGGGTTTGTGTGTTCTCCCCGTGTTGTCATGGGCCTTCCTCCGGTTCAGTCCCCCCCAGTCCAAAAACACACTAAGGTGAACTGTGGCTGCCAAAGACGTGAAAGGTGTGCACACTAAGCCGCGGGTTGGAAATCCGGGGTAATTTCCTGCCTTGTGGCCAGAGCTTCTGGGATAGACTCCAGACCCCCAAGACTTTGCAGAGGATAGAGAAGCAGGTACAAAAAATGCATGGATGACGTTCTTTGACACCTTATGGTTTGATTTGCCTTTCCAAATTTTGTGGTGTTCATGTTATTATATATTCTTGCGGCTGGATTTTCATTCATGGACAAGAGTGGTGGGTTCTTGATTGAAGCATGATTTTCTTTGATGTAAGACCCATACATACACCATGGATCAACACATATATGAATAATTCTACAAGAATCTACACTTTCACAAAAAAGGGTAAAAATGTGTACCTTTGTTCGTCACTGTGGCCGTACCTTTGTAATTATATCATTTAAGGTACAGAAATTGACTCTGAAGAACACCCAAAAGGTACAAACCACATTAATATAAATGTTCCTGAGTCCAAATTTTTACCCTTTTTTCTGAGAGTGTATGCAGACACTGATCTGTGGACTTAGCATGTACTGATTTACCTTACATACGGATGTACAAGAGAATAATTCACAAATTGAGCCATAAAAGTCAGTTTCACTATTTTAGATTTTTTTTCTAAAAACTGAGAGCTCATGGTATCATAAACACTTTCCTGTGGAAGATCCACTGGGACGTATATCTATCTGTCTGTCTGTCCATCTGAAGTCTCCAATGGAAGAGAATACTTGGATGACCGTGCTCTCATGAGAAGGAGTCGCTCTTTACAAAAAGCAATCTCATTATAATGCGTATAAAAAAGAAGTTCAAAATGAGCCTAATTGAAAAGATGGCACTGTAAATGAACATCAGGGATACTAAGTAAGCATTGGGCATTTTAATTAGAACATGCCTAGTAAAAAAGTAAATGTCTAAGCGTACAGTCTTATGCAAAGGTTTGGGCACCCCTCAATAATTAACATATTTTGGAAAATTTTTTAATGGAAAAGATGCAAACACAGTCTCTGTAGGAAATGGAAAAAAGGAACATTATATTTTCACCAAACATTGATGCATAGTTACTTTTTGTCATAAATTGAAACAAGATAAAAAATAAAAACATTATTGTAGCACTCTGCAAAAGTTTGGGCATCCTACATAATCAATACTTAGTAACACCTCCTCTGGCAGATACGGTATAACATTTTGCAAATGCTTTTTATAGCCAGCTAAAAGTCTTTCAATTCTTGTACTTGGGATTTTCATTCTTCCTTGCAAAAGACTTCTAGTTCTGTAATATTCTTTGGTCATCTTGCATGCACAGCTCTTTAAAGATCTACCCTACAAATTTTCAATGATGTTTGAATCAAGGGACCGTGATGGCCATTCCAAAACCTTCAGCTTGTGTCTCTTGAGGCAATCCATGGTGGATTTCAAGGTATGTTTAGGATCATTGTCCTGTTGTAGAAGCCATCTACTATTCAGCTTCAGTGTTTTACAGATGGTGTTTTACAGGTGATGTTTGCTTTCCAGAATTTGCTGGTATTTAGTGGAATCCATTTTTCCATCCGTGCAATGTTTCCTGTGCCACTGACTGCAACATAACCCCAAAGCATGATAGATCCACCCCCCTGCTTAATGGTTATCAAGGTGTTCTTTTCATGAAATGCTGCTCCTTTTTTTCTCTAAACATGCTTTTGCTGATTGTGGCCAGAGTTCTATTTTAGCTTCATCAGTCCACAGCACTTGTTTTCAAAACGCATCAGGCTTCTGTAGATGGGGGTTTGATTAGTCTTTCCGACCAGCATACGAGCAGTTCTCTCCAAGAATTGTCTTGGTCTTCCAGATCTCATCTTGACCTCCACAGTTCCCCTGAACTGCCATCACTTAATTACATTTCTCACTGTTTAAACTGCAAGATGCCAACGCTTTGCTATCTTCTTGTATCCTTCTCCTGCATTGTGGGCGTCAATAACTTTCATTTTCAGAGTCTTACACAGCTGGTCAGTGGAACCCATGATTGTTGAGTGTCCACAAGTGTGTGCACAAGGTTTGAAGAGTCAGAGTATTTGTAAAGCTTTGAAATTGGCACCAGCTGACATTTACTAATGACAGCTGTTGCCATGCATCAGATCTAATGAGCTGATTAAGGTCTGAAACCTTGTAAAAAGAATCTGGAACTTTTGCACAGTGCCACAATAATGTTTTTATTTTTTATCTTTGTTCAATTTATGACATAAAAAGTAATCACGTGGGAACTGGAAAAAATGCACAATTTTTTCCAGTTCCCACAGAGACGGTGTTTACATCTTTTCAATTAAAAAATGACCAAAACGTGTTACAGTTACAGAAGAACCTTTTTGCACAAGACTGTATATGTTATTCCCCAAATAGGTTTTTGTGCTACATGCAATAGTGTCTTTTACTTTTGTGCTCTCTTAAAATAGCTCAAGTGTAAAATAAGTAGTTGCACTTTTTTGTGTGCAAAAATATTTACATAGTTTGAATAGCTGGCCTGTTAACAACAGAACTGTTTTGTCTGCCTTAAAAGGACTGGCAGAGTCCACAGAAATGGGCTTCACTCCTAATGATATAACATCTAGTCAGAGGGCTGGACCACAGAAAAGAATACATCAAATAACAAAAGAAGAGGTTGCACTTTGCTTAATGTCTCCACACAGATGCATTTTGACACTAAAGAAGGCATTACACCAAAACGCGTATAAGTGGAGACGTTGCATAAAATCATGCTAAGCAAAGTGCAACCTTTGTTTAAATAAGTTGGTATCTGCTTTTGGTATTTATATATTATGTATTTAGTACTTGTTAGTTTGTTATTTCCTTGACTGGAAAGCAGTTTGGGTCAACTCCTGTTGTTTTTAAATGTGCTGTACAAATAAACTGACTTGATTCGATGCCTTTCTTACAATAAATATATTTTTATGAAAGGAATTAAACTGCATTATTGTGTATAAGCTCACTGTGTGATGTACAGCAATCAATCCCCTTTAGTTGTCAGTGTCATTACATACACACTTTTAATAATAGTCACAATAACTCAAACTGATTTAAGGTAACATGTTTTACTTTTATTTTTGCACAAAGGTTCCTCTAATGTTCATCTTTAAGGCCCTTATAATTGTTAGCAGTTGCTATGGCCAAATCTAACTTTATGAAAATCAGATTTCGCTGGAACCAAACGCTAACATAGACAGAAGCCCCTAGGAGAGCTACACTAATCCCCACGCTGCATCACTGAAAATCGTACCAAGAAAATTTCACACAAATATCCAGAAATCCATCCTATACTGTAATTCTTTATAGCTAGAGTCGTGGATGGAAAATTGGCAATGCACACCCAAGGGGTAAAAGAATGTGTTGTCATCCTTGACCCCATCATTAACAATTTGATATCTGGACATTACATATGGCAACAGCCTCAGTCTTCCTTTCAAAATGTAAAAATGTATACCTTTCAGCTTTTTGGGAACAGATGTTTTCACCATTCGATTTGAGCTCAGTTATTTTAAAATTATATATACATTTTGCATGCAGTCTTGACCAGTCACTGTACTTTAAAATGCATTTCAGAGGGCATACCGGCTGATCAGATTTGACCAAACGGCCAATGAAACAGCACTACTCTTTCTCAAAGGGGCCCACCTGATTTTTAAAGTCTGCAATATATCGGCAGCCAGTCTTATTTACAGGAACCCCTTTATAGTTTTTGTAGGAGCACTGAATCACCAGAGTGCATTTTATTTTTCATATTTTCCATCCCCAAGTAAACCAGAGCTATTTCCAAGATCATTCAGGCTTTTAGGTAGGGTACTTCAGTATTGATTTAGTCATGTCCTACATAACTCTTCTGAAATAATACAGAAGAAGGCTATGAAACAACATAAAATTTCAAAGACATAATGTACATGTAGAATGTTTTATATATAAAAGACGTTTCAACACACCTCGATATAATACCTAGGAGCACCAGTCAGGAACCACCAGTGGTAGAGTTCCTGGTCATCACTGACACACACACATACTAATGTCAATCTGGAGAGACTGATCCAGGTATACTGTAAAACCTAAACCTAAACCTAACCAGAGAATTCAGGAGTACAATGTAAGCTTCACATAGGTAAACCCTGAAGCTTTAAGGCAACATATCTACCATCACTTACAACCTACAATACTACATTCTAAACAAGAAAAAATTGCAATTAACCCCTATATTATACATATATCTCCTTAATATCTAATATCTAAACAGCAAAACAGATGACATCATCTTTTTTACCGATCTTTATTAATCGTGTTTCACTTTTACTGGTAAGTTTATGGGCAGAATGACTCATCCAAAGTATTCTCTCTGGAAAAAGTTTCATCTCAAAAATTATTAAAGTGCAATCAAATAGCTTTGTTGGTAATGGTGTGCTCTTTTTATCCATTACATTTATAAGTGAAAAAGACACTTCAAATAAGAAAGAAACAAAACAAAACAAATAAATGCCACAATCCTACTCTGTGGCTAACAGGAACTTTTATCTCCTCCAAGCATATAAAATGCCAAAGTTATTAATCTGATATTATGCGCATGTAGCCAGTAAAATAACTTTTATGGTTAATTTTCTTGGGAACTTAAATGGCATTAAAAGACTTTCTCTTTCCTCAGAGGTACTAATATATATTATAATCCATCCATAAGACATATATGGCAAACTTTCCTCTGAGGTACAGTATATCATAATCCATCCATAAGACATACGGCAAACTTGTTTTCCCATATTATTCTCATCGTTTCTTTGGGCAGAGAGGCTCCTGGGAAGATGTTAATGCATGGCAGATGTCTAGAAAACACAAATATGCCAATATTGTTCTGACTGCACATTCACAGTCAGACTGACAGGCTTTGGCATAAGAGGTGATTGCAGCTTCAAATCTGCACCAGCTGGTTTATTCAATGAACATGACCTTTATTTATTTGTTTGTTTTTTCTGTGCTCTGTGATGTATTGATGGTTTTCTCCCCCTGATGTTTAGTGCACTGATCAAAAGATTAAGCGAAACAAAAACGCACAAGTATCAGGTGAATCTTTTTGAACTCTCACTTCCTACTTCTTTTTGTATTTTTGTCTACATGTAAGTTCACAGACTATCATATCTATATACTAAAAAATCATTTAAAAAAATAAATAAGAAAACAAAAAACAATCTATTCAGTGCAAGGTTTCCTAATATAACACAATTTCAAATTCCACTAGTACTACCTTATAAATTCAGCTGTTTACCTTCAATAGAAAACTAAGAGGTGCTTGTTCATTTAAAATGTTGTCCTGGCAGTATAAATTTCAGGTCTGGCCAACCACCAAGTCTATAAAGTGCTGTGGGAAACCCTGTGTTGTGCAGCACAAACTGTTGATTAATGTGGTGCAGTTTTCAATATACTTAAAAAGTAGCATTACATTTTGTATACTGAGCACTTGTAACTCATTTACGCAGCATATGAATGCAGTCTCACTGAAAGCTAAGATTTCCAGTTACGACACGTCTCGGTGCCGTTTTAAGGTGTACACTATATTCTTCTGGAAAAAAATGTTTTTGAAAGATTCAGAAAACTATGAAATGTTATTTTCATGACATATCTATCCATAAGAATGTGAACCAGGAATGAAAAGCTGCTTCTTAAAGACAAAACTGCCCTTTAACCCATGACAAAGCGCATACTAGCTTCTCCAGCCTTGTTAAAAACCTATCAAGGTCGAAAACCACTGATGGTGGAAATACTGACCATCTACCTCCTGATGTGAAGAAGAAGAATAGCGATACTCACATGTAAGTTCCTCAGCTTGATCTTGCCTCTTTCCAAGCGAGTGAGCAGGTTGTGTCTCTCTCTTTGCTGCTGCTGTAACAGGCGGTCATCCACGGAGATGCTCTTCTTCAGGGCTGCTTTCTGAGACTCTCCCAGGGTGACGGTGCGGTGGCCCGTGTCGCTATTCGGGCTGCGCTTGGGCCCAGGTATGGGCAGGGTTTCAGCTGTGTCATAGTCCCGCTGTAGTGATCCTAGACAAAGGGAAACAATAGACACCCATTAGCAACCAACACCACACAGCAGCGCTCCAAGGATGGCAAGAGGAGACCAGAGCCTGACATCACTTCGGTAAAACATTGTCAAGCCCGTACCAGCCTCACATTCACCATTTTCCTGATTTGTTTTGTAACCAAGATCTATTGCAAATAATTAAAACATATTTGAAAAACAGACACATCATTTTGCAATATTTTTATTTTATTCAAAAAAAATATATATTTTGACAACCTCTGACTAAACTGCTTTGTGACATTTTGACTGCATTTACAGCACAGTTACAGAAGAACCTAAGCATGTCCTGCCACGACTCTCTGCTTCAGGCATGATCTAATTTATCATATGTGGTTTGGCTCTCTGCTATGATCTTTCATCTTCTGTTGTTTTGGATCCGTCCCATTTCTGATTTCTTTGGGAAGTTTTCGTGTCAGCCGTCCGTATAGAGATGGACAGCTTATGACTTTGAAAACCAACCACGTTTCTGAATTCGAGAGGATCAGAGAAACCATGGCATGATTTTGATTTTGAAAGTCCAGACTCTTCATTTGAAACTTCTTTTTGGCGTCTTGCACAGACCACAAAGCAGTAATTCTTGAGGCTCCGAGTCATAGTTTGCTAATGACAAAGCCACAAATACGAGGGCTGGTTCAATTTTTGAGGTCATTCTCTCTCTATACTATTGTCTAGTTTTTATACTGTCCACTTAAACATTACACCTTTCCTTTATGTTGGCAGAAAATTCTGTCCTTCATTGCTTGCCTATATACAGATGCCAGATAGTCAATGTAGTAAAATACTACGATGAGCTAAGTTTTCCATTAATAGCCTGCTGAATGTCACATTGTCCTTATTCCACCACTGTTTTCATCCAAGCATGAACAAACTGAAGCAGAGAAGAAGATAAAAGCCACCAGCTGTAACAGGAAAGAAATCTGTCAATAAGCCACTGAGGATGACTGGAGTTAATTAATCTTCACATTATCCTCCAATGACAAGCATTTATACTGAATACAAATGGAGTGTGATTTGCTGTGCATGAGTTTTGAGATGCAAGTCATCAGGATTCCAAATCACTAAGCTGGTTGTGACCTGGTATTGCTGTCACAGAGGTATAATTTGAAGTAACATTCTTAGTTCTTTAGTCCTTTCTCTCATATCACAAACAGATAGATTTTTCAAATCTTTCACCTCACCCATGCTTCTTCATCAGTTTTGACCAGAGCACTTCTCAGCATCTTAAAAAACATTGTTTTTGTTGTTAAGAGACCAGTTTAGTTTCCTTCAGCCAGTCAAGCATGTTGCCCCTCTCAGCATTTCTGGAATCTATTCTTTTTTAGTATCACAGAGTGATTCACCCAGTGTTTCATGTGTTCATTCAGTATTTCGTTTTACGTAACCTTCTGTTTACCCCGTACTTTTAACAAAACACATCTATTAAAAAATGTAACGAACTTGAGGACGAATGCTTCTTAAGTTTGACTGCTGCAGTACCCATTTTTGTATTAATCATAATAATTAATAATAAAACTGAAAGTAAAACAATGATGATAATATTTTTCATCCCTTCTGACTGTTTGTGGAATGTAAGCGGTGTCTAAAAAAAAATGTGGCTTGGACTTATCAGAATTTCTGCTACCTATTGTAACTTGGAATGTTCTGCTTTTACCTGCCCATGATTAAATCAGCCAGGTCTGCTTTTACCTGCCCATGATTAAATCAGCCATTATCTTTTAATGACAGAGGATCCACTTGTGGAATGGACATGGCTTACTTCCAAATCGCAGTCTGAAAAAGACGTGGTCAAAAACACAGGCAGCAGATTGTGGAACAGATAACGGCAGATAAAGAAAACCAAATCCATAGGCTACAGTAAGTATAATACAGAGACAACCGCACGACCGGCAAGCATTAAACATGATACAAAGAGAGAAAAAATAAAAGGCAAGGCGTAAAAATGACCAGACAAATGACTCAAAACAAGGTTCTAATATATACAACCAATAAAACGAGCTCACGAGTGTGATCAGTGAGAATGTGTGTGCGTGACTGAATGCAAGCTTGGCTAAACAAATGTGTGACAGTACGCCCCCATCGACAGCAAGGGGCAGGATAATCTGGATGAGAGTGGCTGAAGTCCTCAATGAGTAAAGGTCAAGGAGGGAATGATGACTTGTAGCACTCTCAGTCGCATAGTTATTGCAGCTGACTCCAATGGTGCCTTTAATCTAACAGGGCATGGACATCGTATGCAGGTTCACCACCAATATCTACAGGATGAGGTGACTCATGTCAGCATAGAACAAATGTCCATACACCAGCTTTAACTTTAACTAGGAGACATGGAAAGGAGAAATTTAAAAATGGTGGATAACTGCAAAGAACTGCTTAAAGGGTTAAGGTGCTTAATGATTTAAAAAGAATCAATACATAGTACCATTCAAAACTCTTAGGCCAGGGGTCCCCAACTCTGTTTGCAGATTCCCCCAAACATACACATCTTAATCAGCTAATTACCAGGTGCAGTAGATGTGTGTGAGGAGGAAGGTCTGCTAAATGAGCTGCAAACTGGCCATCCAGGATCGGGACTAGGGAAGCCTACCTTAAGTAGTCAAATGAAATGTTTAAAGCTATTCATCTGGGTAGTACATGTATACTTCTCAGAAAAAAATACAGGCAAACTCTAACATGACAACATATGCAAATTAAAGGGTACAAAAAAACTAACAAGAGTGTCTTCTGTGCTCCAAAAAGCTACTGAAAGCTTGTAGGAGGACCAAAGAACACTGCTTTAGTTCCTAAACCTCTCTTCAGGGGCGCCTCAGCCATTCTGATTATTTGTTAACTTTCACTGCATACTCAATTAATTAAGTTAGTTTAATTAACTAACTCAATGAGGTACTGATTAGAGACACAAGATGTGTTAATGGTTGAATCAAAAAATACATCTGATGGTAAGTGCAAATACTGGGGTGTCTGTAGGGCAGGTTATTAAACGACTGTGCTAGCATATTTTGACAGACATCATAGTTTTACACCAACATAAAGATCATTTGCTCATCATTGTTTGACCACCTAAAACTTTTGCACAGTACTGAGGCTGACTTTCTTTTGAGGGGAAGCAGTGCTGAGGTAAAAAAAAAGTCTTGAGCTCTTGAAAATCTGTGCAGAGTCGCTCCACATATTCCTTTTTGCAGCCTTACGGATGAGGGAGGTTAATGGTGTGGAAACTCTACTGAAGCTTTACATGATAACTACAGTGCAAATTTGAGGAGCTGAGGAAGCCCTGCAGGTCCATGAAAGTTCCATGTTTAGGCCAGTAGCACCAAGCAGATACTTTATTATCATCTAGGCAAACTCTAGCCCTGCCTTAAGATGTCGAATAGGAAAGAGATGGTAGTTTTATGAAACTCACATTTTTCAACTTAGTATAAGGGTTGTTTTCTCTGAAAAAACTGGTTTACATGATCCTGGTGGGCAGCCATGTTTGGGGAGTTGATTGCTATTTATTCACTATGGCTTAGAAGACCTGATTCATTAGTTAGTGAGAATGCACATCATAAGTAGATTGTCATAGTTCCAATTAATGGTGATAGATGCTGTCATTCCCTTCATGAATTCTGATGAGATTTCAGGCTTTGCAGAAGTCTAACTCTGCAAAGATGATTATGGTCCAGACATATTCCAAAGCAGCAGGGATCAAGAGGAAAAAAGGGTAATTACTCAATACTTATATTGTTTAGAACATGATCATGTACGCTGTGCCAAAATCCATCATTCTAAAACAGAATCCACAGCAGTGGGAGGCACAGGTTGGCACAAACTTCCAAAGGTGAGGAACTCCTTGATGTTCTGGTTCATGACTTCTGATCCAGGGAGCAATAATGGATATACCTTCCTATGCAGGGGACAACTAATGTACCAGTGAGCAGGTTCATGGCATAGTCCCAATTGGGAGTTTTACTGAAGACATCTTTAAATTGCTGGTACTCTAGGGGAATGATACTGAGTAATATATGGGTTCTTGATGGAGGTAGCTAAACATGGAATGCCAAAACACTTGCAGTGATACCAGATTCCCAGTAAGCCAATAATTCTCCTTGCTTCCAGAAGATTAAATGGTCATTGATTCTAAGCCAGTGGTACCCTAGAACTAGATAGATTTTGGTGCCACTAACACGATGACATAAATGCTCGAGAACTTTAAAATGTTGGTGGTTATAAGTTGTATCTCAGGCATAGATTTCACTACACAAGAGACATCTATCCCTTTTCAAGCCTTAGTCACGAACTATATGCACAACAAGCTTGTCAGATTGTGAAACAGCCCGTGTGACTCTTTAAAGCAGCACACTGTGTGCAAATAGCTACTCCCAAACTAGTGTTCATACTTCCAGTGCTTCATACTTACGTAACCTCTTTCCCTTCATCCAAACTACGCATTTCCTTCCTTGATTTATTACATTGTCCTTGTAATTCATTAGTATTTTTATTCCACCTCTGAACTATTAATAATAATTAATAATTATTAATAACAAGACCTACAAACGATTCAAATGTTCTGCTTTTATAAAGTAAATAGTTCTGTCACATAGGTCATTTCCATATCAGACTAAAACAGTGAATATCATCCGTTATTTTCTTGAAAATCATTAATTAGAAGTGTACAAGTTTACTTTGTTATAGACTTCATCCATGATACCTATTTTTTTTTTAAATCACAAACCTTCACTATGTTTTGCTGCCCTTTTGAAAATTATTATCATATAAACAATTTAGGTATTTTTAAGAGGCTGTAAACAGCCTGATTAATTAAGGTAAAATTGTTGTTGTGAAAAGTTATGTGACTCGAACTCGCATCAAAACAAAAATGCTTACAAAAATACTTGTTTACAAAAGTATATATTTAAAACCTAAATAAAATAGCTATTTTTAAAAAGACAACTGCTAAATATGGGAAAGGAGCAAATCTCTTATATGCTATGTTGCCCATACAGGAATACACTTGCTGCTAAGTTAGCTCGTGCAACATTTTGAAGCGCTAATTTTCAACAAGTGTCCCCCACTGCTGTAACTATTAGTGACCACGATGACGTGTCCAAGAGCCAAACTGATAATAAAATGTCAGGCATTGTAGGTAAAAGCTTTAACATTAAAAGAAAAGCTGAATCTCATAAAGTATTAAAAATACTCAGTTATTAAATACAGCAATACCAGGAATTTGGAGAGGTCTTGGGTGGTTTGCTCCAACTCCCTTTTAAAAGCTTTCTTATAACGAAATGTTGCAAAACAGAATGTTTTAAAGGAATGCACATATTCTGTTATAGCAGAACCTTTATGTTTAGTTGCTACCAGTTATGCGGGGAAGCAAATAAGGGAATTTCTAGCCCATACCGATAACCTCTTATTTTGAAAACATGCCAATATTGATTGTTTGGGAGGTTCTGCTTAAATACATTCAGTGACAGAAAAGTTAAGCAACCAGAAGTAATGGCCTGATTTTGATGTAATTTGGTACATGTGCAGACCAGCGATGGGCATGTAAATGATTTGGTACGTCTAGTAAACCGAAACAAAGGACGCCTTGTAGACGCATTAGTCAGCATTACACTACCAGCACTTCTCGGAATTTGATAGGGGTGCATTGTGGGTTTGCATGAGGTCGGGTGGTTGTATCATGCAATTGCCCGATCTTGGAACCAAAGGTCAAGAGAGGGCAGCCACACATGTTGTAAAGACTGACAAAACCAAGGGAGGAATGTTGTACTGTGTGCCAAGCATTACAGAACCCCATTATATCTGCGCCTGTTATCCAGACACAGGCATTCGACTCTCTACAACACCTCGTGTCCTCCCGCACCATGTCTCAATGACTGGCATCAGCCGAACTACGGCTGATGTTGTTAACCATCAGCTGATGGCAGGGCATTGGTAGTTGACCAGTACAATCGGTTCGTCTCCTACTGTGCAGTGTTTCTGTTTTTGAATATTTAAAACAATTAATCATACTAGAGAATTCCATAAAGATTTACATTGTAATAGATTGCTTTCTTTAGGATGCTACGGTCTTACCTTGCTTTAACAATAATTCTTAAAAGTTGTAAGTGCACTGTGCACAGGTGAGATGAGAGTATATAATGGCTGAAATCAGTTTTACTTTATAGTTGGTAACAGAGATCTCTTTCATTATGATGTGTTATTCTGGATTCAGGTGTAACGTTGTGTAATTGCATGAGGATCATTTCTTTTAGAAAAGGACAAACTGAATGTGGTAACTGGACTAAGACCTGAATTTCTACACTGATCCAGTTCCTCATATGAGCTCGCTGTAATTTTCAGCTGACAAATCACTGGCGATGCCTCGACCCTCCTCCTACAGCTCGAAATGCCCTTGAGGTAAACTGTTGACCCCGAGGTTCTCTGTTTGTGTACATCTGTGTGCAAATGTGCAGAGCAGATCTTGCTTTATCCCAAGTCCTTCCACAGAGAGGCTCCAATGGACCACAGTCCTACTTCTGTAAGAGGTTAATAGAAATGGATGGAAAGCTATCTATGGAAAAATCCTCACACAGCAGTGTGTGCATGTACTCATAGTTCCAGTAAAGGGGTATTGTGTTTCTAGTGCAAACGTTTCAGTGCTACAGTGAAACCAACTGCGTGGTAAGTAAAGAGTGTGTGTGTTATAGGTACATGCATATATGCAGAGGAAGGCTCTGTATCCAAAATTAAAAATGTATGGCATGATGATTAGCATAAAAACACTACTGTACTGTGCAAAATTTTCTGAGGTTTTGAATATCTGCACAGTCAATGTATAAATAAATGTCTGATTTTATGGGTTGGGAAAAAGTAAGTAACATTATCAGGGGTCATACATTAAATGAAACCTGAAACTCAGTCAAACCCAATCAAATAAAAAAAATGCTTTTGTGTCCTTAATGTGGACAATGTTGTGCAGGATTGTAATCATTACATTGTAAATATATGATAATTTACTTCATTTAAGCCACCCCTAAAATGATTTGAAAGTTCTCAGCAAAGGCTAGAAGTTTGCTAGACTCTGGCACTGCTTTCAAAAAGCAAAAATTCTAATCATTATCTGTTACATGAACCCTGTTTCCCAAGGCATGTCTCATTTTTGCTATGTGCATTGCAACTGCACCTCTCCCTCTTGAGCTCCATGTATTTCCTTATTGCGGCTTTCCTCCTCCTCTTTTAACACAACAGGGGGAAAGGGTGTTGGATTTCACCATCATTCAAGAAACCAGTCAGCTGCTGCACAGAAGTGTATCAAATTTATCTTCCAGGTCAATTGAGATGTGTATGCCAACAGCACGGCAGCGGAGATCAACCATGGCCCAGTTAAAAATGTATGATGGGCTGCCTGCCATTTTACTTAATTGATACACGGAGTAGCAGTAAAGCAAAATGGCGGGTCCTGAGAAGTCGCACTCCATGTGTGGACGTCACACTCAAGAGCAACGCAGTTCTGCATGACGTTAAGGGGAGGAGGAGAGGGATGCAACCATTCAAACTCTACCAATAAATGATTTTTTGTATCCCACTTTATTAAATTCGGTAAGCACATAGGAAAACTAGAATCTGGGGATAAAATATGCTAGTGCTCCTTCATAATATGCTGAATTGATACAGGATGACTTCAAATACCAATCAAGAAAGAAAGTACTTTAAAACGCCAAATTTGTCCACACTTGTTTTACAGATCTAATTCTAATTATACTCTGTTTTGGTGCAAGGCATTGACTAAAAGCTATTCTATATTTGTCAGGGTCGGTCCCCGTTGACTGACTGTGTCCCTTCCCCGTTTGACCAGCAAGCATTGCTGGTCATCCCGTCCTTCTTGTGAGTCTTTGTTTTCCCCAGGTCTCTGTTGGCCTCATGGCTCAATGTGTTGAGCAGCCAGTTGTCTGTGTTCCCTTCTGTCCTGTGTCTGAATCCCACCTCCTCTGCTTTTATACTTTTGCTCCCTAGTGTTTCAGTTGAGTGTCTCTAGTTCTTGTGTCTGATTTTGTATTTGGTTTTGGTTTTGTTCCTTGTGCCCTTGCTTGTGTTTATACCTGTCTGTATTCACCAGTGTTAGTT
>JAABNX020000106.1:18918939-18930488 GCA_015163995.2 Mormyrus lacerda | reverse complement strand
TCCTGCCTGTCATTACCTCGTTCAGTTTTGTATTTAAGTTCCTGTCTGAGTTTTAGTCCCCAGTGGTTCATTGTTTGATGTTTGTTGCTGATGGTATTTTGTTGTCAGATGTGTTTTGGTTGTTTAATCCCCTTTAGTTTTTGACCCTGCATGGTCCTCTTGGTTTTTGTTGTGTTTGTTTTCTGCTTTATTTAATAAACCCCGTTTTTCATGTTCCTGGAGCCACCAGTGGTCGTCCACCCTTATTGTGCAGCATGCCACGTTCCCGCACCCGAGCCGCCCGGATCCACGATGATATTTTACTCAAATCTCCACCAAAACTCAGTCAAATAGCCCCAACAGGGCTGATATATTGGCTTAATACTGTTTTGTATAAAACAAAAATATTTTATCAAAATAAGATAATGTATTTTTTGTGTGATTTAAAGCCCAGATATTTACATCTGTCTGCTTATGTTGTAGCATTGAGACAAACACTTAACCTGAATTACTTCATTAATTGTGGAGCTTTATATAATAGCATGGCCTTACTTCTGGCAACAGTGTCTAATTAGCAGCTACAGTAATAAAAATATGTGAAAGTATGCAGCACCATTTCACCTCTCAAAATAATTCTACTAATTTTTTCTTTTTTTATGATGCTTGGGTTTTTGTATTTTTATGCAGTATTTACACAGTATATTTCTTAATGCTTTGAAATAATGCACATTCAAAAAAAAAAAAAAAACAGTATTAGACAGTAATTTGCATTTTATCGCTACTGCTGACTCCATAGTCCAGCAGACGGTTAACTTCGTATTTCCTAGTAACCAGGTAACCATGGCAATGTCCCAAGTAGCAGCTGCCAGTAAGAATGATGCCAGGCCAGGCTGCATCTGCTGTAATACAAACTGATGTCTTACACGGATGCTTCTGTCAGCTCAAGTTCGCCTGCTGTTTTGGTAAGGAAACCATGACAGAAGGAAGCCTCTGACTGCTCTGATGCTGATAAAAGTAATGGAATTTTGTGTTATGCTGCTTTGACGCGCTCATTTTTCAGGTCAATTTGCTTCTCTCTGAGTGACTAATGTTTCTTGATAGCCTTTGTAAAAGGAATCTGTCCTTGCTGTTATTCCCTCCTGTGCTTAGAAATGTCAATTCATCAAGCATCTATCAAGTAAGACAGCCCACGATCCACTCTATAACAAGTCTGACCTCCCTATCAGTATTGTTATCATTTCCATCACACTTTAAATGATATTTATCTAGTAATTTATTAAAATATTATTTTATCCGATGGCAGCACAGTGGTCTGAGTCCCCGCCATGGTTTCCGTGTGTGGAGTTTGCATGTTCTTAAGTCCTAAACTGTCTTCTTCTACCATTAAGGACCTTCCTGTGCAAAATGAGCACTGAGGCTCCAGTGGCGCAATCGGTTAGCGCGCAGTACTTATACAGCACTTATACAGTACTTATACAGCACTTATACAGTACTTATACAGCACTTATACAGTACTTATACAGCACTTATACAGCAGTACAAGCAGAGCCATGCTGAGGTTGTGAGTTCGAGCCTCACCTGGAGCAACGTCTTTGGCTTGATGGTTAGGGAAGCACACTTGTAACTGAAAGTCACCACTGAGGTACCCTGAGCAAGGTACCGTCTCCGGGCGCTGAATTAGCTGCCCCCTGCTATGTCACGGAAGTCACATATGGGTTAAATGCAGAGGACATATTTCATTGTGATGTGTTAACAATGACCACTGATCACCTAATTCTAAATAAGGATTATTTGCCTTCAATTCTATATATACTAGGCCTGTTGCATGCAAATCATTCAAGGTATGAACAATTTTGTTTGGTGACATCTTTGTTGTGTTCAAAATAGTGCCACCAGCTCAGACAGCTTAAGTGGTCTCTCAGATCTGAAATTGAGCAATGAGATGTTATTGGAGAATCATGCTAGTTATGGACTCTCTATGTAACACTTGCTACCTTGGAAGATGTATGTACATATTGTATGTCCTGTATTTAGCAAAGTGGATGCAAGGATGACTTTGAAAAGACAGTTGAAGGGTGAAAGGAGAACAATGGAGAACCTTAAAGCTCTGTTACTGAAGGATGTTATGGTTATGGTACCTCTTCATATTGTGTAGAAGGATATTATACCACAAGTCTATGATTGTCAAATATCACTTAAAAAGTGGAACCAGAAGGAATTTTACAAGAGTAAGATGCACTGACACTGCACAACATGTGGCAGATTTACTGAAGACCTAAACCTGGTAGTTGATCATTCAGAAGTTTAGCTATAACTGCGGGCCAGCAAACTGGGGAGCTCCTTACAGCCCCATAGGTACTTTAGATTTCACCAGAGTGTGATAAACAAGTTGACATTTTTTGGAATTCAAGCAGGGCATTGACTGAATTAGCCAAGACGAGACCTATGTTGCCACTTTGTTTCAGTAAGTTTCCATAAACAAAACCGCACGAAATAGTGATTTAACAGCACCAGAAATCAATCGTTTTCAATGGTTTGGTGCTATAAAGGTGGTTTATGTAGATGATGCTGTCGGTCTTGCGCCTTCATGCTGTAAATCCCTGACACACGAGACTATTCATATGGAAGTAGGATCCAATTCAGAGCCTTCAGATTACAGGCTTTCTCAGCAAAAAGTGAACTGTTCTTTGAAGTGAGGGAACAGCTTAAGTACCTCATTAGTGAGTGATGAAAAGGGGTAGGAAGAGATTCGTTTTTACAGTAATACAGGCCATATGCACTGATCAGTATACACTGATCAGCCATAACACCAAAACCACCTGCCTGTGCAAATTCCCTTCATACCACCAAAACAACTCTGACCCCTCGTGGCATGGACTCCACAAGACCTCTGAAGTTACATGGAACCAAGTTATAAGGTGGGACCTCCATGGATCACACTTGTTTGTCCGGTACATCCCATAGATGTTTGATTGGATTGAGATCTATAGGTAAATTGGAGGCCAAGTCAACACATTGAACTCTTCTTCAAGTTCCTGAAATACTTTACAGTGTGGCAGGGGGCATCATCCCACTGAAAGAGGCCACTGCCATGGAGAAATACAGTTACCATAAAGGGGTGCACTTGGTTTGCAACAATGATTATGTAGGTTTGTATGTGTCAAAGTACCATCCACATGAAGGCCAGGACCCAAGGTTTCCCAGCAGAACATCACACTGCCTCTGTTGGCTTGCCTTATTCCCATAGTGTATGCTGTGATGCACTGTGTTCTAAAGCATTTATATCATAGCAACTATTAACTTTTTCAGCAGTTTGACCCAAGACGGGCTAGCCCTGGCTCCTCATGAGCCCTGGGCGCCCATGATCCAGTCACCGGATCACCAGTTGGCCTTCTTTCAGCCACTTTTGGTAGCTATTGTCCACTTTGAAGAAGCCTGATACATTAGAGACTTGCCTGACACATCCCTCCATGACAGGGGCCATTGTAAGGATATAATAATGTTACTCGTCAGTAGTTTTAATGTTATGGTTGATCGTCGTATGTAAGTGCTGGTTGGTCATGAGCATCAGGTAACTATCTATTTCCCATAACTGTGTTTCCAGTTCTGGTCTGCCATCTAGAAGAACAGGGCACCAATGGATGCCCAGGACCGGATGCCAGTCAATCGCTGGGCACACATTAACAAACCAAGAGCAACTTAAAAATGCTAGTTTTTTCTGTATGTGTTTTTGAACTGTGTGAAGAAACCAGTGCCCAGATGACGTAAATTCCACACATACAGAGCCAGGATCAGATTCAAATAGGTAGGCCCCACCACTACCCAATAAGGCACTGTGCTGTACTTATATCAGGTAATGACGATGCATGATATTTTATGCACAGGAGTTATAATTACAGTTCTTCAAAGGGTTGCCAGGCTCACTCACAGTGAGGGATTCACAGTGAGGGATTCACAGTGAGTCTAGGAAAGAGCAGGAGCCACTAAGATGCATAGCAAGAGACAGGCATGCCCCAAAAAACAAAAGGGGCTCACCTAAGAACGCCGTAAAGATTATCGTCGCCATTTCACTTGTAACTGCCTAATAATCTTGAAAGCACCAAGCTGAATGGGAGTGTTGCTGAGGAAAACAAGTCTGATCTGTGCTTTGGGCTGTCCCCACTAAAAATATAGATTTTGATTAATTTTCCTTTTGCATCACCTCTGCTTTGAAGATCTCTGTTTTATTTACCTCAGGAAAAGAAGATGCATTTCGATGTTTTGGTTTAGATCAGTGCCATGGAAATATAATTAACAAGTTGTTAAAATCTGAAATGACTCCAATTACCAACCATATTGGCAGCAGGATTCAAAGTCATTATTGTGTGGTTTTCTAATGTCACAAAAATTCAGGGTGATATTTGGAGAATAAAGTATTTTTTTTTCAGTCTACTGTAATTTCTACTTTAAAAAGCAAAGTACATCAAAGAAAGTCCACCACCATTTTATAGTATTTCATTTTGTAAAAATCCTTTGTCATATTAAAATGGACATGATGACCAAATGCTCGCTAGGAACTGCATGAAACTACTAACCATGACCGCATGAAAAGAGTAAAACCACAAAAACAAAATTAATGCATTTACATCAGGCAGAAGACATAATGATTGTCATATTACTCACTTCCTGTGGCAGTGACTGTTCATACAACAGGATGTTTACAGAAGCAAATCATCATTGTCCAATGAAAAACAAATATCTCCAAAATTTCATTACTTCAGGAGCGTGAAAAAACACAACTAGACAACCTTGGCACCACAATACAGCCATGGGGGGCACAGTGTAATGTTTTAAATAGACCTACATTGATTGTAGTCATTAAGGCAAGTATGTCAGTGTGAACAAGATACAAACTTATTTCGCTTTTTATGGCCAAAATCTAGCTATCAGCATTATGTTGTGAAAATTAGCAATATAAAGTAATCCATACAAATGACCAATGTTATGCAAGTTACTGAAAATGAGCAGTTAGTTAGTTACTAGTTACTTCATTCAAAAGTAATTCAATTACTTTACCTATTGCATTTTTTCAGTAATTTTGCTTTAATCAGTTTAGCATAACTGTTAAGCCTATTGTTACTGTTTCTGTAATGTTGTCAATATTTAAAATAATAAATAAATAGCTTTTAATCAGTTAACTTGTTTGTGTGACATATGGTTTTAAACAGTATGCCTACATGCAGTGTAAACACAACAAATCTGCCCTAGAATATATAAATAAATAAAGTATAAATCTATTGTGGGTTACATAACCTAATCGAGAAAAATAACAAATTGGCTACATGTTGCATAGTGATCTCATTAACATCAAGTGTTGCTATTGAAAGACATCGCATAGACATCAGGGGTATGTCAAAGCGATACTTAGTGATGATTCTGCGACATAGAGACGCCTTGCTGATGGATTTACAAGCATCGCAGAGACATCATATCAGTGCAGGTGTGCTATCTGGGTAGTTATATTATTTTTGTGTTGCTGCTGTGACAGTGTGAGACAACATAACTGTCAAATTTTATCTATTATTGTACCTAATATCACCCAATCACTGCGCCAGCATAAGGTAGATCATAAACAGAACATTAAGAGAATAGACTGCATTTCTCCATTTCACACAAATGGAAAGTAACAAGTAACAACCCAATTAAATTTCAGTACTGCATTTAACTGCATTATTTAATTTGAAAAGGTAAATCATTATCATTACCACCAAAAAAGTATTTGTAAATTATATTTGATGCTATTCTATTTTCTGTACAATATCTATATTTCTTTTATTGAAAATATATATTTCACCCATTATCAGAAACTGCTGAATCCCAACTGGGCTCGAGGGTGGACCGGAGCCCATCCCGGGAACAATGGGTGCAGGCGGGAATCAACTCTGGGCAGCTGGCAACACACCGCCGGGGGCACACACGCACACATCTACTGGGCCAATTTAGACTCAGCAATGAACCTGTCCTGCACGCTGTCTGATCATGGGAGGAAACCGGCGCCCCCAGTGGAAACTCCAAACCCAGCACCTTCTTGCTGTGAGGCAGCAGCGCTTTCCACCCAAAAGAACATATTTCCAGTACTAATTGTTTCTCTACTTTTATTTCCAACCTATTCCTGAAAGCATAGAAGTCGGTTGTGATTCACAGAGATTCAGTCATAAATCTTCACACCAATGACAATCCAGGATGAATATGCAGAATATGTTACAAATATAATTCACTGCACATTGACAGGGCTGCCTAATAAATGCAATGTTTACTTAAATTTCTGAGTTGTTTGGCCAAAATGGTAAAAATACCATATGAATACAATCATAGCTAATTAAGTTGTACTTAACTCAGGATGGCTGCAATGTCTTCTGAACTTTACATGTTCACTTCAAGTACTGCCTACAGTTTACCTTGTAATGATGCAGTGCCTTATGTCATAAATAAATAGCATTGGGCTAAAATGATCAGCCCAGATCATATACCCTTTTCTTTCCAACTCCAGAACATAGCAGGCTTAATTTAACTATGTATCAAAATCATAACATAAACTTTTGTAAAGATAATGCACCCTTGTGTATTTTCTGGCGAGCTCTAAAAATACAGTTAATTGCTGATGTGATTCAATTAATAAAAGGGAATCAAAAGAGTAAAACAAAACAGGCCCCAAGGTAATGGAAAAAGGGCCAGTTTCTATGACAACTGTTGCAGTGCTGTTCCTGTGACAACAAGGGGTCTAGCTGGGGGGGGGCATGCAATTTAATCACCCCCTTCTTCAAATGATACACATTGCACTGAAAGTCACACATACATGTATAGATACATATTACACAGAAACACTCAATCACCAAAAGAAGAATGGGCATTTGCTAACATATTTACCTGGTGAAAAATAACAACATTTTAGATGTTCAGCCGACAGGTTTATGGATTCTAATCCAGTCCCCATTTTGTGTATGCTGACCTTCCCCGTTGCTGTGATCGCCTGGGTTTTTGATGGGTTTATAGCTTCATGCCACAATCCAACAAGTGAATTGGTGACAGCAAATTGCCCAAAGTGAATGAATATTCCATGAGGTCAATGACCCAGCGGAGTCACATATGAAGGACGGGTGGACATGTAGCACATGGCCTAATAAATATTACAAGACTAACCTCTGTTCATATGGACACTTCTGCCTGACTTCCAGTATTAAAAGCCCCTAAAGTGTAACCCGACTGGCTGGTAAAATACCTGAAACCTCAGCAGTACTGGAGCCCTGGTCTCCATGCCATTACAAGCACTGTAGTAAATTGGTGGGTACTTGTTCTAAAGTGACAACAAGCTATCATTGCTTCTGGGACGGGGCATCGGAAAAACACCATCTTCATTCTGAGTATGAGACAGTTCTTCCTCTGAGAAACAGTTATACTGCTATTACTGTCTGACAGCGGTGTATAAGAAATACAAATGTCTTACAATCACTTCTTCTGGACAGGGACATGAGGGGAGCAGCCTGAAGCCTGTCCCTGGTAGCACAGAGCACAGGGCACAGGGCACAGGGCAGAGATAAGCCCTGGAGTGGCTGCTAGTCTATTGAAGGACACATACACATAGCATGGCCAACTCAGATGAAGCATCTTGCAGATCCAGATCACATGGTCTGAGTGCAAAGCAGAGGCAGGCTGTCTGTCTGTCTGTCTATCTATCTATTAAAATTAATCCCTCATTGGCTGAAAGTGACAAATCTTCTAGAGCATGCAACGGTTTCTGATCAACTAGGCTGATACCTACAGCACAGGGGGAAGGGCCACTTCCACTTTCCACAAAGGTTAAATTAGGATTAAGCCACTCCTGATTGCTTAGAAATCATACAAAGAATGAGAAGCCTGCGTTTGTCTTATGTCAGAAAATGTGCTATTTTGAATCAATACAGCATTACACATACTTCCAATGACACTCAGCACTAAACAAAGCAGCCATACTGATAGAACAACAGTATTGTTCTGCAGTTGTTCACTATTATAACACACCATGCTGTGAAATGTTAGTAAAAATAAACAAACCGTTAGAAAGAAGCTGATGCCTCGGGCCTCAGGGTTAGTTGTGCTGGATTAAATCTGCGATACATTAAATTCTCTAAAAAGACTTTTCCATACCCTCTTCATTCCCAATGCTTTTTTGTTTTTTGCAAAAATATAAATAAAAATTGTATTTGCTAGTTGGTAAGTCCAGACCAAATTGATCATGTACATATGACTGTGGATGTTATAAGTGATGAAGTCATTTCCGGTGCAATGAAATAATATCATTATTATTATTAAGATTATGTCGCTGTCACAATGCTGTACTAAATAAGCGGTACTGAAGAGGAACATATGGATGGATTTCTGTGAAAACACCTGTATTGATACAAAATAATTGGAATATTGTTTTTTTTTTTTTTAAATCGTGCATTTGGAAGTTTTGACTGGGATAAAAATATATAGCAGCAGTGGCATAGTTTATGTACTTAAAAAATAATCAAGTTATGGAGAATTTTTTGAAGACAATTATTGTATGTGATGATTATGCTGACACCTAGATATCGGGATACCTACAGCTCAAGGAAGAAAATAGGTATAAAAAAAAACCAGGAAGGAAATTAAAACTACAAACTATCAGATTTCATAGCAAATCAGATTTTCTGTCCATGATTTATGCAACCAGTTGCAAATTGAAAGGCAACAATTACAAAATATATAAAGGTTGCCTCAATTCCAAAATTTCAAAAAAGAAACAAAACATTACGTTAATGGTGCCAAATAATGCATTTTTTTCAGTATTTTAAATTGTTCTCTGGTTTCTGCATTGAAGGTATATGACCTTGGTTTGGTCCAAAAATGCCCAGTTACAGTACAACCCTATTATTTGGCCTTAGAATGAAGCAAACCATTTTCCCATTTTTTTTTTTTAAGTTCATTTATATGTTCAGAAACTCTGCACTGATTGGCTGGTTTACAGTAAGGCACTGTGATCGCTCAGACATAACCAACATCTCTACAGTCATGTGCCAAATAATCACATTTTGGTCAACGACATACCACATTTATGACAGTGGTCCCATAAGATTATAACGGAGCTAAAAAAAATTCCTTCCGCTGTTGTGTAAAAGTATAGTGCATACAACTTGATAATAATAATAATAATAATAATTTAAAAACTAATAAACAACCAATACTAGCATAGTCATGTCTGTTTTTAGCATTGTAACAAGAACATTGTAATTATTTTGCACTCATTCAACTAATGATTTTGCAATGCTAATTCCGTCATGCAATTTTTACAAAGTACTCCGAACAGCCAGCTGAGCAGCGAGTAACTATGCTGTTTGCTATGAATTTGAACTTCTGCTTTCGAGTTAGATATTTGTTTAGCTGACCAAAAGGAGGCTACAGGCAGCACAGAAGTTTCTTGTCAATGTCAGTATCACAGACTTAATGTTGTTTACTACTCCCATGCTAACCGGGGGTGTATTTCCCAAAAGCATAATTGCTAATAAAGTTAGCAGCTTACATAACTGGAACTGGAAAACATACCCCTGAATAGAACTTACCATTTTAATCTACTAGTAATGAATAACCTTACATCATTGGCTGTCAGTATATATATTTTTCCCCACCAGGTGCACTTGTGGAAACTAGGCATGCATGACCTTCGAGAGAGAAAATATATGCTGCAGGTTGTGCAGGTCCATTAGGCTTAAACGTGGGCTGGTGGATGTTACGTTTGGGGGCATAGTTAAGACTGTTACAAAATAGTCTAGGATTTTTGAAAGAGGGAACAACAGTGTTTGAGATGTCAGTTCCATGTACTGAACTCTTCTTATCCAACGATGACGTGGTGAAGTCAGATTTTCAAACCTTTAACAACATTTGGTGAAAGATGTGCTATAACGGCTCTCTGGGTATCACCATGGATACACACACCTAGGATAATGGATTCGAATCTTGACCTTGAGTCTGTTCCTTTCTACTCGCTGCTAAAAACATAACATGTGCCCTGTGAAACTGCAGCAGTCACATTTTGAAGGAGGCCCCAAGAGTACTGAACGTAAAAATTTGGTCGTAATTAAATGTACTACTTCCTACTAACTAAGTCCTCAGTCTATTGATTGAGCCAGAGTTCAAATAGCAAATAAGAATGAGCTTGTATGACAGGAACAGGATCCAAAAGTATATAATTGTGTTAACAAAGATGCCTTGGAAGTAATCGGTCCCTATCTAAATGCACTGAGCTCAGTGGTTGTGTAAGATGACAACACTTCCACTAAATTCTGCAGAAAATGAGGATTCTGTGTGTAGCTGCACATGAACCACTGAATTACAGCACCCTCTATTGGATCAAAGAAGACAAACAGGATTTTGGAAAACATTTAAGAACCAAACTCAGGACATTCCCATTAAAAAGAAACATAAAATAATACTGATATTATCTCTACACTCTTGGAAAAATTGAATAACAAGTCATCTTCAATAAAATAAGCATGAAATAGTATTATATTGTAGTTCTTATCATATTATTCAGAATACTTCGGCTGTTATTTATAATCAGCATTAAATGGACATACAGTACCAAAAGTTTGGACACGCCAAGCCACTGACAAAGCAGAGTGATAGTGTCGCATCACATGCCATGGCCACCTGACCTAAATCTAGCAGAAATGGTTCTGGAGGAGTTTGACTGGAGAGTAAAGGAAAAGTAGCCAATGACTGTTCAGCATATATGTGAGACCTCCTTCAGGACAGCCAGAGACAGTAGGGCCAGACAGTCCCTGGAGCGATTGGGGTTAAGGGCCTTGCCCAATGGCCCAATGGTGGCATCACTCTGCTGACCATGAGATTTGAACCGGCAACCTTCCGAGTCCCAAACCACAGAGCTGTCCCAGCAACAAATTACTATTATATTTTTTTTGTATAGTAGTGGTCAGTGCGTAATTCCATATGCAGTATTTTATAGTAAAACTACACGGTCTATGAGTAGGTGTGTCCATATTTTTGACTGGTACTCTACAAGCAATGTTTAAAATATCTGCATAGATCTTCCACACAACGATTCTTTTCAGTGTCATCATTTTTTTTGACTGATTCAGTTCTGTTCTTGCCATTTTGCTATTAATTGCAATTTCAGTCACTATCTCCCAAAGAAATACTAAACACAAATGTGTGGCGTTTTATGTTACAAAGGCGTTACTAATTAAAAAGCACCCAATGAGACTGTTTCTCAATGAATGTTTTGTAACTCAGAACAGCTCCTTTAGAACTGTAATTTGGGTTTTGATTTATTACTACCTGAAATGAATGCTTAACTTAAATCTACTTTTTGTATTTTTTGTAGACAAATGAATAAAAACAATGATTCTTTTGTCATAAAACCAACAAATTACAGGGATTTTTACTGAATCAAGCAAGAGTCCCAAGACTTTCTGTGAGCACTGTGTATGTGTGTACTGTAGATAGATAGATAGATAGATAGATAGATAGATAGATAGATAGATAGATAGATAGATAGATAGATAGATAGATAG
>JAABNX020000106.1:18894493-18904681 GCA_015163995.2 Mormyrus lacerda | reverse complement strand
TTTTTAAAACAAGAATGTATAACGTAAGTTTTAAATAAGGATCCATGTTTTCAATTACAATACTAAAAACCAAGATGACCCACGTGTAAACACTCTGGACAGAGTACTTACTGCCCCCACAGGTAAATACATGAAACTACAGATAGGGCGTCAGGCTGATATTAAACAGCGTCAAGCGAACGCAAGTGAAACGCCAATCGAACGCAGCTAAAAAACGCAGGACAAACAGGCATGGCGTTCAGAGGGCGTTCATTTCGTACGTCCGTGTGGACAAGGCCTTATTGTTCACTCTACCATAACCTGGAGGCTACAGTATGGGTTCAAGGCAGGGAACAATCTAGGATGGGGCACCAACCCATCACAGGGCACAAGGCAGGGAACAGCCCAGGATAGGGCACCAACCCATCACAGGGCACACTCACACAAACCTATGGGCAATTAGGTAACTCCAATTAACCTCAGTATGTTTTTGTATGGGGGGGGGGATGAAGGAAACCCCATGACAAAATGGGAAGAACATGCAAACTCCATACACATGAAGCCATGGTGGACACTTGACGTGAGGCAACACTGCTAATCTCTGCCACGCCCCCCCCACCACCACCCCACAAAAGGCATTCATACATGGCTTGAATAACACACAGTAGCTGCACCATATTCACCAGTACGTCTCACAATATGCACCAGGACACACAGACAATTGCCTTCTCCAAGCCCACAAAGCATATGCAGACTGCAGTAGCACATTCCCACAGATCCTTGCATAGCTGTCAAAGGGAGAAGAGTCTGAGGCTAAGCTGGAAGCCACACTGCTCTTCCTGACTCAGGTATCTCCTTTTAGTAGCCATTATTTGGCGTTATTATTGTGTGTATTTGAGCTACTGCATACCTAAATTTCCTTTGAGATCAATAAAGAATCCATCCATCCATCCATCATCCATCCATCATCCACCTATCCATCCTTCCAACCATCTATCTATCTCAGTCCAGAGATACTTTAACCATCTTCCAGATGCACATTTACCCCTGCAGCCTATTCACTCTTTAGGCTTCTGGCCACCAGAGTAACTTCATCTGCAGTGACAGACTGTGATGATGGCGAATTTCCAGCATTGTCACACGGTGAGGTGAAATATCCTCAGGACTAAGGAGTTTCTCAAACTGCTACACCCCTAGAGCTGGTCATCACTTCCTCAAAGAAGTTCCAGCCCCCCTATCCTGAGAAAACAAGCAGTTTGAAAAAACATCATACTCCACCAAGTAGGACTGGGCGATACGGCAGAATATTTTATCATTATTTTTTTAATCAGTCAATATTGAAAGTTATTATGATATAATTCAATTAATTATTTTTTTACTTTCAGCCAGTGATATTGTAGTTTTGATTTTTTTTTTAATCTAATTTCATTTTAGTTCGTTTTTATGTGAGGCCTTATTACCATTATTATTTTGAAGACATATTTCAATTTTGTTTTATATAATTTAGTTTGAGTTTACGTTTTCGTGCTTTAATTTTCTGGGATAGATTTAAAATTTTGAGCTATATATCTGATCTTCAGAGATTCTCACATGTACTAATATTTTCAAAAGAGGCAAAATATGGTCTAAGTATTATTAATGGCCATTAAAGATTTAAGAAATCATTACTTAAACACATCAGTATTAGCAAAGTGAAATCTAATTTAAAAAAGATGAATCATATGAAAAGAAGAGTTTTGTCTTGGAGTGTAACACTAGGAAATGCGGACAGAACGTTTCAGTGCTAGGTTTTTGTCTGACTGCCTCGTTGCTTGTTCCAGGGAAGGTGTTTAATAATATTTTGTTTTTAAGCAATGCAGGACACAACTTGTCCCATATTTCTTGAGACTGAAAGTAGAAACCATAATTGCTGACATTTGTACAGAGTGCATATTACCAGTCTGTTGCATATTGGACAATAAACTGCAAATTTTCTGCCACACCTTCAACGTCTTTTGACCTCGGTTATTCACAATATCTTCTTTTTTAAATGATGATGTGGCTGCTGAGAAGTTGCGTTTTTCACTGACACTTGACGTTTCCTTTGAGTGTTTGCTTCTCTCTTCTATGATATTAGCAAAGCTGTGCAATTTTAAATCTATTCTTGCGAATAAAATACCTGATTGGTGTAACAGTCACCCGTTAGCTGTGTTCCCTTAGTCCTTCTAGAGGCTGTTGATGAGAAAACCATGGTCACTGCCAGTCTGTGTGGTGCTGACTACCTTTTACTGGCGCCCGTGGCCTTCAGCCTGGCCAGTCGCATCACAGCTGGTATGGATTTGATTTTGTGAAATTTAAGAAGTTTAATCACATTTTATTTTGGTATTTTAGATTTAAAAAACAAAATTGGTTGTCAATCCCTACAACCGGCGTATTCACATGCAGAAAAATACACAAACTAGCAATCAAAGCAAAATAGCAAGACTAACAATCGTAGGTCTAGTTAGGGGGTCGGCAACCTGCGGCTCGCAAATGACAGACGCATTCACATTTTCATTTCTTAACATATCATGATAATACTATCGTAAATATAAATAATTTATTTATGGGTTAATATTATTAGTTTTCATTTAGATATTTCTTTAGCTATATGTGAATGAGGCGGTCCGTCATGCGCTTCTGTGAAATCTTAACTGCATAACTTATCACGCCTTCCCAGGTCTTTGCAAAATTGTTTTATTTTCTCAAATTTACATATTATAGCTAGCTGAGTTTGGTGTGGTGAGTATATTTTACACTGCTCAGTCAGCACAGTTACAAGTAGTGAAGTGGAGAGTGAAGGCCAAACAACTGCAGAGCCAAACAAACTTTAGTCAGAAAGAAGGGGTAGGGATTTTACTACAGAACTGAACAATATTGTGATATTATTCACCTTTGCACTGTTATGCATCCGAGTAATTTAAAACTGAAAGCCCCCCTCCCCATCCCAAAATTGTTTTTCTTTATTTTTTGAAAGTACTTGAAGGTTTGTTTTTGTGTTAAATGCATATATACTGGTACCACATAAAAAAAATCATATCTCAAACCCTCTTCTCTATCCATTGAGGCTCTTTGTAAATCTTTGCAAAATTTAAGATAAAATGGCTCTTCGCTTTAAAAAGGTTGCTGACCTCTCAATTAAGCAGTGGCGAGTCAAAAGCCAGACAGTCAAGTATACAAACGGGAAAACAAAAGTAATGGGTAAAAGCAAAAATCTTGATCTATTAAACAATTAAAAGTCAAATTCTAGAATACAGTATGTCCATAATCACAACTTAAATGTGATTAAGTGATCAAAGTAACACCGTAACCTACTGTAAACACAACATCTAATTCTAGTATCAACCCTCTAACCCTAATATCAAACCTAATCCTATTACTAACCCTCATAATGTAGCCTGTTCATTACTGTATAAGCAAATGCAGTGGATTACTATGCTTTTCTATGGACTAAGCCTAACCTAACATTATCCTAACGCTAGGTCTAACTCTAATAGAAATCCTAACCTAACAACGGTCCTAACCCAGACTAGCCCTAGGTCTAGCCCTAAACAACAATCCTAAACCTCTGGGGAGAAAAAGTAATTTTGTTCGTCTTTGACACAGAAAGATACCTAGAAAACCTAGATATTGTCCATATGTATTCACATTATTCTGCCCGTCACCTTGAATAGGACAAGCGGTTACAAAAAATGGATGGATGGATGTTATTATGCAGACACGTATGTCCAAAGCAGCTTACAAGTAAGGAAAGCATACGGTTAGAGAGCACCTTCCTTTATTAGATTAGGTAAAGGGTCTTACTCATGAGCCCAATGGTGATATGATTACTCTTCCAGGTTCAGGATTTGAACCCACAATCTTCCAGTCACCAAACTGGTCAACACACCATTAAAGTGGTCATCAACAACTCTGCAAACACACTGCACATGGTGCACAGCACCTGGCCTCAGTAGCTGAACACAGGGCTGGCATGTACCAATGAAGCACCACCAGCAACAACTAGCAAACGTCACCTTCCCCCCAACCTAGAAAAGGAGTTTTTCACATGACGTCACACTGTAGCACTCACACTAAGCAAGGGTCGCCTTCTGCCATGTTGGTGCAATTTTCCGTCTGGTGCATGAAATTCCGTCTGTGTCCTTTTGTCACATTTGTCAATGTAGGGTGTACAGTACTGTTGCCAGCTTCAGCAAAAGCAGTATTCTCAACAAAGACGAAAGATCATTTAGAAATTCCAAAAGTTTTATCTAGTGAACACTGCCAACAGCAGTTACGCAACATCCCAAGAGTGGAACTCACGGAAAAGACCCTTAACGGTGCGAACATTTGTGAGCATCACTTCAGTCACATATATATACATAGTAAGATTAATGCTAAATTACTAGCGTTTCTATGTATTTTTTCCATAGAAATCACACCTCATGATTCCCATTCCGTTTATGGTTGCAGCGACTATGTAACCTAATGTGAATACAAGTAATTTTATGGCTATTTCTGTCATGATCCGCTCCGTACGATCCTCCCGTGTGCCACGCCCACCTCATTTCCTCGTGTGATGCCCTGATCGTGATCACCTGTGTCCTGTTAATTCCTGATCTACCTGTGTATTTAGTCCGCGTCTTTCCCCAGTACGTCAGATCCGTCAATGTATTGTCAATGCATGTTCGTGCCTGTCTGCCGTGCATTCCCAATAAACCCCGTTTACCCTGTCCGTCCGGCTCCATTCGCCTCCTTGCCTGCCTACGACGGCCCGCGAGTGTGACAATTGCCACATAATTTATGAGAGGCAAGCTGATGACATAAAATTATTGTTTGGTTAAAAAAAAGTCTGGGCACCAACAGTGAACATGGGACACAGCAGGGGCAAGAGTTCGCCATCATCACAGGCAAAAAAATTAGGAATGCAAAAAGAAAGAACAGTCCCTTCAGCTAAATGAAAGCCGCACATTCAGGGATAATACAAACTGATCAGCAATTTACCGTCACTTATGTGACATCAAACTAGATTTGTTGCAATAACAATGACAGCAGGCACAGCACTGTAATGTTAATGTTGCAGCACAGTGCAACAGTATTGCTCAAAGTTACATAATGAAAACAACATATATAATTTACATAATAAATGATGAAAATTAAGCATGCAATTTATAGTTGTACTTTCCTGTGAAAACACCAAAATATTTCATCCACACTTTTCCTCTGGAGTACATGAACCCAACCAGGCAGAAAGAAATTGAACGTTCTGACCTTTAGTCGCTTTCATTTGCTTCAGTGTTTATGATGTTTGAAAAACCAGATAATTAACAATTATAATGCACAATATCCACAGCAAGCAGCTCAAAACCATTTTGCTTTCAAGGTGTATGGATCACATCCAAGAATCACAATGCTTTTATTTAGTTTCATTTATTTTGGTTTTATATAACATTATTTCCTCACCATATGCAGTGTACTGAAAATGACTGCTATGACAATAAAGCCGCACTTGACTTGCTTGGATTCATGTGCTCGGAATACTCCATTACCAAGACTGACAATGCACCAAGATGGCGGCACAAGGTGATTACGCAATACTACTGCAACCCTCCCAGTGTGCTCCTAGTGGCCCGTTTCCCCCAGCAAATGCCAGGGCTCCCCTGACTGAACTCATTAGTGACTCCCTGTCAACCAATCAAAGTTACGCAGCAGATACCTGGGCTTCCTCTCCGCATCTGCTGTCCCAGTGTGCATCAAACGTGGAGAAGTCACACGAGTGGCTTCCGAGCTCCTTGGTAACAGCGTAGAAGGCATACACAACCACGTCTCCAGGTCTGTGAATTTGGAGTAACTCAGCATTTCCAGAACGCTGGAGATTAAAAAGAATTAAATCATTCATTAACATCCATTCCTCCATGCTATTTGCCTGATACAGGGTGTCAGTGTAGTTTATTAACAGATTAAAACAGATGTCTTTGGCAATATGCAATCATTCATAGCAGTTTCTAATTATATTTTGAATGTAAATACGCCTAATGAAAAAGAACAAAAGAACAATAAACATGCTGTTACTTTCCCCATTTTCATAAATGGTTGATCAAGTCCTTGATAGCCAATAGTAATACTTAAGATAAAACCACTTCTAATGCCACAATAACACCAGCAATAATAGCACTGTGAAAAAAAATAGATACATCCAAATTACACTTGCCACATAAAAATCTGGCACTTGATTTTGATAAAAACTGAATTCCAAAGTAAAAGATTTGATATTGTTAATACAAAAGATCTCAACATTTAATCAAATCAGATATTTATACTGAATTGTGATACTATTCAGGAAAAATCTGGGATATGGTTTTACTTTCCAAAAGTTTCAGCATGAATCTTAGGAACATCAACATTCTGATACTATTGACATAACCACAACTTATCGAGGCAGCGGTTCTCTCACAAACACAATCGTACTTCCTGTTCTAAGACCTTTATACTTTGTTCACTTTTTAAATCCACTTATAGGAAAGAGACACATGACAAAAAACTATTTCACATGCAATATTTGCCACTTCTGTGCATAATAGAACAGCTCAAAATGAGTGTTTTGACTTATGTAGCGCTTACCTGCTGTTAAGGACCAATATAAAAGGCCCAAGGTGAAAATCAATGACATCATAGCATAGCCAATTCTTAAGAGTACAACGGCATACATTCAGTAACAGGTTAAACACACCTTACAGTTAAAATGACTCAGGAAAATGCATGTATCATATTCTGCTGCCTCCATCACACGGGGTAGGATGAACAGTATGCAGGAAAAACATATTTCAGTCATAGGTATTATTACCTGTCTTCTCCCATTCCAGGGATTTCCTCTTTCTCCTCAATGGCCTGAAACACACAGGATGTCCTTTGTTCGTTGCGAACATGAAAGCATTTTTTATCTGTCTCCAGGGACATTTTGTGCCATCACTCTGCTGGAGGAAAAAAAAGGTTAGTGTTAAAGGAAGCAAATGCTGTCAAGTGAGAGTGAAAACACAAATCTGCCTTTTTAACAGCCTATTTATTAAGTGAGCAAATGTTAGCAAGACATCAATCAGATCCTAAATTCCATTCATATAGTATCAAGATTCCACCAACAATAATTAAACTATTTAAAACACAGTACACTGTAAGTATTTTTCCACAGCTGTACAAAATATTCACAGATAACCAACGTTCATATCCCGCACATACCTCTAGCAAGCTACGAATGAAATGATCATTAAAAGTATTCGTCCTCTTTCAGACACTGATAAAACTCCACGTGGCCAATGTTTTGGCCCTGGAGTCGTTGAGGCAACACCCTGTGTAAAGTGTAAAGTGGGAAAACGGGTTACAGCAATCCAGTATTTTACACAATGAGAAACGTAATTCGTGAAAAAGCAGTTTAGTTTCTTTGTCAAGCTTAACTGGCTGTGTGAAACTTGAATAAGGTTTTCGATCATAGCTAACATATTGTGTTCTTTTTTGGGGTGAAAGAAACCTCGTAAACCCCGTCACCCCATTGATTCAACAAAGAGCTCCGGTTCTGCCTTTAGCACTGCCATTTTACCGACCATTTTTAATTACCCCGCTCCCCAAGCAGCTCCTATTCACCACTGCAGCATTCACCGAAAAGAAAACACACGCGATAAAGTTTCCTGTCCTCTCTCACTTTCTCACACCGTCTTTCTTCGCAGCCCAAATTATCTGCATCCAGACCTTTAAGCTAATTAAAGTCATTCTTCCAACTTTTTAAAACGAGGATGCTTAGAACTCCTCTTTTACTAACATTTTTTTACCTCTTTCTTTGTCCTCCATCTCTGCGAGTCTTGAACTTTTATGAAGGCACCAAATCAAAACAGCTGTTGCTCAGGCAGTCCTTTTGTGTACTTTTCTTGAACTTTCTTTGGTTAGTTCTTTGTTGAAAACGGATCGCCAGTGCTCTTCATTCGATTTCAAAATGTACTATATCCCTACATGTACCTACATTTAGAAAAAAAAAATCTTGCCATAACCGTGCCCGGTTAGCCATCAGGAAATGACCCAACCTCTCCACTCTTGTCATCAATAATTAGGCTACGCTGCGAAGACACAGTACATACTGTCTGAATGCCAAAAGCGGAAAAAGACATTCAATCGATAAAATACGTTCTCTGTTACAGAACCATAGCTCGGCGTTTGGTGGGAAATGATCTATATTTGGACGTCTAGGATACAACTATTAAACAGATAGAATTACAGTGTGGATTCCTCCATCAAATTTTCAAAGGGATGTCTGGGGAAAAAGATAACTATAGACAGGAAATATTTATGTCGTTCTCCGCCTAAATTGCAGGACTGTAATTAAAACCCTGCAATTTAGATAAACTGTACTTTCCATGCTAAGTCTACCAATAGAACCATATGAATCTTCTTAAAAATTATTAATATATGTATAAGTAGTTCATTTTTTTAACTGCAACTTTTGAGTCTGAGGCCTGTCATCTTTTGAGGTAGTTTGTAATGCCTTGACATATTTATATATTTCACCAATCTATAAAACATTGATCCCAAAGTGCTACATATGCTTATATTCAGCGCAGAACGTTAAGAATGTCATTAATCTATTTTTTGTTTAAAATTGAATTTTATATGTTCTCACCAATACACATATGCTGACTGTACACCGTATATAATTTTAGAAGGAGCACTACTCAAACTGTGGTTTTATCTTCATTGTTTTCTGTTTTTCCTTTGATAGAATATCTTCACATTCTTGTGTTTATATTCCAGTTTCACCATTCTCACTTTTAGCAAATTTACTTATCAGATAATGTGACATATGACAATGTGGTAGGAAACAATGGCTATAGGGTATGGAACTAATTTATAAAAGATGATATGTAGATGTTTTGAAATTTAAAGTACTGCAGAAAAAAATTGTCAACAGCTATGGGCCAGTTTCACAATGTGTTTTTCATATTCACTATATAGATAGTTGATTTGTCAAATTTCCAGTTACTTATTATTTACATGTTGGTGTTTGCATCTATCATATACAGTATATTGTTGATCACTGAAGACATGCGGAGCTTTTATGTGTGAATTCTTCAGTTTTACTAACCAAAAGCTCAGAAATGATCGGAAAAACTGGACTCGAAATGCCTGCATTAACACCAGTCTCTATTTCAAAGCTGTCATTAGTGTTGAGTTGGACCCATAAATAAGAATGAAAAAGTGAAAAAAGATTTGAAGAGTGAAAACGTATGTGATACATGATATTCACTTACTCCGAAAGTATAACTGATCCACTGGAAAAAAAAAACTTGAATAATTATCTTGATTACCTGAATAATCATGTGACAGTTATAGAGTTCTCGTTCTGCTGGGTTGTTGACAGGTAGTTATGCAGCCCCATTTTCATTCAATCCATTCGAACCGTACTTCAAATGTGAGTACTGAATTTATAAACGTGCTTGTTGTATAGATTTATGGCCACATGAGGGGGCTCTGACCACGCCACACTAAGTGATGGAATTAAGCGCAACGTAAAAGAGAACATGATGGATCTTCAATACCTCCTGGATTAGCCTACGCGCTACGTACATTTGTTAAAATACAAATTTATATTTTGTATAGCAGAAGCAAACAAGCTGTAGGTTTATAGAACAGTCACCGCAGGGCAGCATTTTGATGATAATTATAGGTGTGACTGCATGTTTACCATATTGTAATTTGTAGAGTGAAATGATTCTCCATGATACACCAATTGGAATAATTCAGGGTGGAATAATGGAATATAATAAACAAAGAATGGTTTCTAATTCATGGAATGGGTTGCTGTGCATTTCTACAAATTAGTATTTATTTCACATAGGAGGCATTTTGACAAGCAGCAAATAAAGAAAACTATTTCCACCCGGTACCACTATACATATATAAATAAAGACTTGATTTTATTTATTTTCTTGTTTTATGATGATGTTTCAAGATGTTCTATAATATATAGTATTAATATAGCATAATATATAGTATATAGTAAAATATAATATTATAGTGTACTGTCCTTTTCCATTGTGGTATGGTTTGCTAACCTCAACCTTGCAGAGACAAATAAGCTTGGCTGGCTTGTCAGTATAGCTGGTAAAGTCATTGGGGTAACTCAAACCCAGCTTGGTGGTCTGTATGACCGTCATGTGCTCAGGAAGGCAT
>JAABNX020000106.1:18878675-18890307 GCA_015163995.2 Mormyrus lacerda | reverse complement strand
TTTGCCTTGGGTGACCCTACCAGGGGCATAAAGCCCCAGGCAACTTAGCTCCTGGGATCATTGGAACACACAAACCCCTCCACCAGGATAAGTTGTCGGCTCCAGGAGAGGTCCCCAGTGTTCAGTTCCCTAATAAACTCCTTTGTCTTGTGTGCCAACAGTAGATCGTCACCTTCTTTTCCTGCCTGCGCCATGACATTCTTTATTAATTACCGTAATATTCTTCTAGACATTTCTAAATTTCAGCCTTGCCCCAATGATCTCAACACAGATTTGACATGGGATGAGGACATTAGAGGCCTCACTTTTAGCCACTTCCAACTACTTAACCAACTCCCAAAAGGTTAAAACGTAACCCTTAGCGTTCTACTCCAACTGATTACATAGACAACTGTCACCTCCCTTGTCCCAACCCCCATTATGACACATTTGGCTAGACCTATGATTTTGTTCCATGCCCTGGGATATACAGCCAAGGCAATCAGTTTGATGACGCTTTGTGATGATGGGTTTTGATGTGACGCCAGGGCTGCGTTCCCAAAAAATAAATCCACCGCCCTGATCCATGTGTGAAGCTCCAATATGAGAAATGTTTTAATTTGCCTTTAGAAATATATTTCTTTGGTAAGGCTCTATATATATATATATATAAGGGTTATATATATGTGTGTGTGCGTGTGTGTGTCTGGGAAACGCAATTTTATAAAAATCCGACAACAATCAAAACAATAAAAGTGCCAGAGGTCTTGTTTGGTTACTTTTGGTTAGGGTTAGCACTGGGTGGGGGTTAGGGTGTCAAAGCAGGGATTAAGGTTCCTCCCACAGAAATGAATGGATGGTCCCCAAACCTGTGTGTGTGTATCTATGTCATGATATCACAGTTATGCCAGTTTCTTATTAGTGGTATTCTTAGCAGGTGTGTAGCTCGAAAATCTGCACTCCCTGAGAAAATATCCCCTTAGCCCCCTTAGCCCCCTACGCTATATAATATTAAACTTTTAACGTATTCTGCCCGGGTATCCATGCCCCTACTGTTCCCCTGACTATTAGTACAAACTTAAATAATAGTATATATTAAGCAATTTTATAAATAATATATATTAAATTCAAATTGAATCTGATCTATATTTTAATAGGAAAATTCTGCTGCACAACATAAGAGTAAGCAGAGTTAGTCTGAATGACATCTTTAGGCAATATTGCTGAAAATGATACTCTGAATTCCTGTATTGTGTCTTGCCATTCATGTCACCCCACTTAAGATCTCTGTAGACTCATTCCCCCGTTAGTAATGTGTCTAGTTCACTGTGTCTCTCAAGAGAACACAATGCAAAGAACAGCATGTGTCAAAGTGCAACAACGATACGAAGGAAAAATGACTCGCCCATAAATTATGTCCTTTCAGTTGCTTTGCCGCCTGGAATTAATTTGCAAGAGGATACTGGAAAATGCAAGGCAGCTGCTTACAGTTGCTGCACAGTCATTTCGTATGAAACCAAAATCCTGCACTGTGCTATGGAAGAGCATGTTTTCCTGATGCTGCATGGAAGTCACGTCTTTCATTTGGGAAGGACCTAATCCAGGAAGGAAAGGATCAAGACTACACCCGATATAAAACCACTATGTCAGAAAATTTTACTTTGAAAATAGGGAAAGCTACCTGTGGCCCCTTAATAAACGTTCCGCACTTGCACAATGGAGTGGCCTTCGTTGCTGAGGGCATTTGAGACATACAGTGCAGTAATCATGATGTAACATTATAGCTCATAAACCAAGATATAAAATAACATTATAACTGTTTTTAATGGATGTTCAATAGCTGTATCCTTAATTATATTTTAAAATGGTAAATCACTTTTAATATTATTGCACCATAGCAAAGAGAGAGGTGGAAACACTGAGTAAACACTGGCCAACGTATATATTCATGAAAAAAACCATCTCCCTTGGAACTGAGTAAACTTGTTACAATGAAAAAAGACAACCAATGAACAAATCAGAACAACATCTACATAGATTATGTAATATAAAGATAAATAAGTATGTTTATTGTATATTGTATATTATCCATTCATTCATCCATCTAACTATGCATCCACAGAAGACTCTGTGAACTCTGTGTATTCTATATTTCTGTGTAACAAAAACAGACGTAAAGAAATTACTTCATAACTAACGTTTTCCTACGGAGATGAACGACAATGATTTTGATGATTTTTATTTTTTACTCGCAATAAAATGTATATGTGCGCTTGTTTTTAATCACCAAAAAGTCATTTTTTAAGTACGTACGACTAGCTAAATGTATAAATTTTCATTGAATCATATACTGCGTTAATTTTGTACATTGGCAAACTGCGTCGATTGTATGCAGGCCTATAGAAAGGATAGGGTTAAACGAGGGAAAGTGTTACTCGCTACTCGAAACTCCCCCTTTAGCCATTGATACATTTCAAATGGGCTTTCTTTCCCTAGATTATGGCATTCGGGGGCTCTCTTCATTGCTAAAGGTTCACTGCGAGCTCATAGGAGACACCCGATGAATGAGAGTCGAGAGATCAGTACTCAAGGCTGCTCAACAGACACGAACTTTGTTGGAAGACTGAGAGAGAGTAAAGTTTGTCTGTTGGTTTTGTGTTTGAGAATAGGGTCTTTGGAATAAGTAACTGCGCCGTTTTTTTCCGTCTAAAAAGAAACCGGTGTAAGGACAACGAAACACCTTTCGCTGAATATACCAACCACAATCTTAAATATTCTGAAGTATTTCTAGACTGAAGACATCGGGAGGCAAAAGAGAAAACCCTGAACAGGAATGGAGAACAGACAAATAAAGTGAGCTGATTTTCTTTTTATCTTGCACAATTTAAATTTAGCGAAATAAACAACTGTACTTTGTTAACACATACGTTAAATTTTTCACATGAACACAAAAGGGACTGTCTTTCTACCAGTGCATCCTATTGTAGAATCCGTTGTATTTGTATTACTACAATTATTTGTATTACTTAATATTTCATTGAATGACACGTTTGACCTCCTTCACTTAAATTCCTTTTTTTACCAGCCTATACGTTGCATTTCATTGTTAAAGTGCGCAATCTACGAAACATATAATTAAAATATAAGATATAGTCAGAATGTTTTCACGGACAAATACAGCTATGTGCAGCAGGATGTCAATTTACGCAACAGTTTGTGCCCAGCTATAACTAATTAAAAAAAAAATGTACATGTAAAAAAAAAATGCCGTTCAACGCGTTGTATGAATTTCATGCCGGTTATGAGATATTAAGATGCGCTGCGGTATAATTTCAGTTTAGTGCTAAATGGTGTTGATTTAACCGTTAATTAATAGTTATTTTTTCATGTGAAGTTCAACGTCAGAGTAGTGCTTGCGAAACTGCTTATAATGTTTCATGGAGCTGTTTGTAATGTCAGCCCTCGCTCTCTAGGGGAATGTGACAGCTCATGCTATGCTAAGTGTTTCTGCTTCAGTAAGGCTAGAAATGTCTAACGGCTACATTTTTGCAATTTGGTTTTTTCCAGTTGCTTTTTTATATAAAAGCTTATTATTACTTGTAATGAATGAACACGCTTTCTGAGTTTCAGAAGTTTGCTAATAAGTCGTAATGATCTTCATAATAAACTTTGTTTTCAATTTGGATTGTTGAATATGGTTCCCATGTAGAATAACAGTTCAGTTAAAATGTAACAGCCTTAGTTTGATACATTCAAACCTGTGATTTATCTGCATGTGTGACAATGTGATGTACACCAAGTTGTATGTAAGTAAATATATGTAAGTATGGGTGTATTTCTCTGAATAGATCTGGAACCGCTGATGAGAGAGGCTGAGGAGCTCAGCGTAAATACGGATTCGTTGGTTCGCTGTAGAACATTAGGAACAATACTGTAACACTGCAATGCCAGAGGATGCGATGAAGGTGCCCACAGT
This sequence comes from Mormyrus lacerda, assembly GCA_015163995.2. Classification (NCBI taxonomy): domain Eukaryota; kingdom Metazoa; phylum Chordata; class Actinopteri; order Osteoglossiformes; family Mormyridae; genus Mormyrus; species Mormyrus lacerda. The sequence goes on along the minus strand of JAABNX020000106.1, from coordinate 18,886,352 downwards.
TCCAGACAAGGGCCCTGCGGAGAAGGCTCATGCCAATGATTGCGTCGTGACTATTGTGCCATTGGTCAATGAAGTCCAACTGACTGCAGCCACCGGGGGAGCTGAAATCTCCTGTTACCGCTGTACTGTGCCCTTCGGTGTGGTCGTCCTTATCGCCGGCATCGTGGTCACGGCCGTCGCCTACAGGTTCAACTCGCATGGGTCCACCATCTCCATCCTGGGCCTGGTGCTCCTTTCCTCCGGAATGCTGTTGCTGGGCTCCAGTGCTATCTGCTGGAAAGTTAGACTACAGAAGAAGAAGGAGAGGCGAAGGGAAAGCCAGACGGCCTTGGTGGTCAGTCAGAGGAGCAACCTTGCCTGAGGGAAAACAGATGCAGAGTGTAGCAAGCAGGCCTGAGCTGGAACCTTCTCTGACTGCCCCTCTGATAAAGAGATGCATACCATGTCCAGATGTTCACTTAGCGCTTGCCATCATCAACACGAGCGATGCTGACCACTGCAGCTCTGCAGGCATACGGCCTTTGCCAGAGACTATTTTTCCTCCGTATATTCAGGTCGGCCGCAGCAGCTTGTCTTGGATGACGGCCAGTCGGCGTGCAGCATAATTAAGATGTATTGCCGCTAACTGGAATATAGGAAGCAGAGCATTAAGTTATTGCCGTGTTCCTGTGGGTGACGGTGCGGGAATGAAAACATTGTAAAGCAAAAGAAAAAAAAAAAGTTGACAATGAAGCATCCTCTGTTTCTGCCTCCTGAATAGCGAATTATTATTGTATGAATTGTGAACATGCGGTACTGCAACTGCAGATGTAATTAATACTGTCATATACTGTAAAATTCCAGAATAGTAAAACTGCAAAATAGTTCTGAGATCAAATTAAATATGCATAGCTGAAATAAATAAATGAATATATGTTGACCACTCGCAAATTGATTGCTCTGCATATTATGTACATCTGACTTACTGTGAAGGAATGGGGCTTTAGAAGACAGTCTAGTTTACTTTACATATAATAAATAGTTTATTAATGCACTTTTGTTTTATGCATAAATTGCCAATCCTAAAAGATTTTTGATAATCATTGCCATAGAATCTTCAGGAGTTCCCCGCAGAGTAACAGAATTTCAGCGTATCAAATACAACAAATTATTCTGGACAAAACATTACTTGTATTTTGTGTTGATATTTATGACAATTATTGTACTTATATTTTGATTCATTATACTGTTTAACGAGTGTTATTAAAGTAAAAGAAACTGAAATAAACATCTTTTGTCACTCGCTTAAACTTGTATAATTTGTTTACCTTTTCTTAACTATGTTGAATATTTTTGTATCAAATATAATGATGATTTTAACATTAATATGCCATATTTTCATAAAAATACTAGGCAAAAAAGTTGTTTCAAGAGTTTTATGAGCATGCGAGTATATTCTAAACCTAATAAATATATAACAGCATAGTTTGTGGTTGCACACTGGACAACATGCTTTGATGCTAGAGGAAGAGAAAATTTAATAGAAGATTTAATGGGAAATGTCTTTTAAATGTGAATTTCCTGAGGCAAGAAGAGAATTGGATTAGCCCTCTGGTTTGGCACACTTCACTTTTAAATAGGATGATCTGTGGAACTAGCAGGTATATTTATAGGCAGCCGTTGCGTTGCTATGCATCACAGTGACACCAGACACTATAATAAAATGAAGGGCCTGCGTCAGAGGTGCCCCGGCAATATACTTTGTCACTTTCTGAGGGCTAACTTTATCACTGGAGGAAGGGGGCCGGACAGAAGGGGAGGGCTGCCGCGTCATCCCGACACCCGACTCCCGGATCTAATGTTAATCACCGCATGTGAGACTGTTACAACACATGGGTGCCCTTAGGCCACTTAACAGCCTGTCAGACGCTGCTCTAAGGAGCAGAAAAAAGAGAGAGCAGGAAAAGGTGTGATAGAAGGAATGCTTAGACAGGTGCTGCCCACATGCTGTACCCCCTTCTTGAACTCAACTCTGTTGTGCACCCCCCCACCCAATGCATTTTCCCTTGCAACAGAGCCATGAAAACCCTCCGGAGGTAAGTAACATAATACAGGTTTAATATAACACAGAGTTCACCGTCGGCTGACCTGCCCCAAGGTTTCATCAAAACCAACGATCATAAAATAACACGATTAATACCAGACGCCATGACTTAAATAATGTTGCATTTGGAAATATGATTGGTAACAAAATACATCCACAGGAAAAAAAATCATTATATTGTTTATGACCAAGGTGTAAGAGATGAGACGCAATTAAGAATCATCCTGTTACAAAACAACGTAGTGTAATACCTTTGTATGCTTAAAAAGGCAAATTACCTCAGTCCTTTAATCTGATTGGTCATGTTTATGATGCAAATTAATCTGTCTTGCTGTTTTCAGACATTATATCCAATCAAAATGGTTCTGTAATGAGAGTTAAAATCAGCTGTGTAACATTGATAATTTAGTTTTTTTTTCATAAAAAAAGCACTTCAGTATTGCTTGAAAATAATGCATTAAAATATGAAAAAAAGTTCACATTAAAAGTATTTCATGAAGTTTTATTTTGTACAGCTGAGTTAATGAGAAAAGCAAATGTAATGTTAGTTTAACTGAGTATTGAGGTAGTGGTTAGCAGTTAAGAAAAATAGGAGTTCATGTTTATGTATAAAATTTAACTTGTAATATCTATCTAAATGGTGGAGCCGCAAGGAGCAATATAAATATATAAACGCTACTATGAACACTGTACTGCATGTTATTTCTGTTCTTTTTCAGTCATAGTTTTACTGCTTCATAGTTTTAGGTGCTCTGCTGTCTGTCGGCTACTAGGCCAGTATGAAAGGTGCCCCTTTCAAGCTATTTAATGTGAAGTGATTGTCTTAAAAGAATGAAGGAAGCTTGTACAGAGTTTAGCAAATAGTGCATAACACTATTTTGGAACTTAATGTGGGTAAACCACAGCCTAGTTATGCTTATGGTGTTACATTATTGTGTTATGCATATTAAACTCATAATAAAGGTTAAAAAATAAAGGTCTGATGTGACCCCTATTTAACAAGGAGGTTATCGATGTCTTTTAATTTAAATGTTCATTTCTCTTTTCGCTGTCTTGTCTTTATAGTTCAGAGGAACAATATCTGTTAGTTGTCTTTTGATAACTGAAAGAGATGGGAGTTGATGCACATTCTTTTGTCAAAACTTTGTCTCTCCCTTCCTGAAAACCCTGGCAGTATTTGCTTTGGGAACCAACGGTGAGTCTTAAACCTCCACAGACGTGCAATTGGCTCGGAAAATTTTCTAACTAGAGAACTAAAGAGGACCTGGAACTATTAAAAGAAACACTAAGGATGGTAAATAGCTATTGTTTCTATACCCTTTTACTTACCAATATTTTGGATCCAAATGATCCCTGACAAAATATTTTTAAAAATCTAGTAGTCTCCACAATTATCATTTGTAACAGCATTTCTGGTTTGTGTTTGTTTGGTCTTGTCCCTGTACATTGATGGTAACATTTTACTACATGCCATCAACTGTATAACAGAGTAGGTTACTTCTTAAACATTTAGCATTGAAGACTTTTACTATTCTTTGGATCAAACAGACCTAATGTATATAAAATAATTAATTCTCATTGGCTAATTATTTCTTATGTAGGAAATTACTGCTGTATAAATCTCATGTTTATTTTTTGATTGACTGAGCAATAGTTCATCATTGGTGAATCAGTATCATCCAGCAGCTGTTTTATTAACTTAAAACACTACAATGATGCCTGCTAAGAAGATACTAATCCCTGAGAGCTGCATTCATATGGTAATGTTGCAGGGAAATCACTTACTGTACTTACAGCTTCAGCTTAGCACTACTGAATGTTATTGAAAAGCATCCAGGAATCACTTACAGCAGAACATCTTTATCAGAACCTCCATTTCACACATATGCATCCATTATATGAAATTTTTGTCTGCGTATATTATTCTATGTATATGTCCACCTGTCCACCCTCAGTCCTCTTCTCCTGCTGAGGATTATGGTCCCTGTGTATTTTTAACAAACCAGTCTATTTTTTAGCAGCAGTAAAATCTGCATGCACTCCTGACAGGCGGCGGACATATTTTCTCTTCCTTGGAAACGCAGCCGTGTCATTGTTTCCTTGTGAACTCCATCCACCTGCAGTGCGACAGACCTGGCCCAGGTCAGCATCTGCATGAAATAACAGGCAGCAGGATACTGGCGGGTGTTAGCAGCCGTGGGCCCCCCATCCCCGAGCATGAGAAGGCATGTTATTACGCTCCGCTACATCATTGCATTAGCCATTCACACTATTGAAGCAGTCCTTACGGTAAACTTTACCTTCTCAAAAAATCCACCCTTCAAGGAAAACAACAAGGAATTCAAATTGCCCTTTGGTAAGTTAATCAATTCATAAACTATGAGCCAGTTATGCCAGACTCTTAACTATGTTTAAAATACAAGACATGGTTCTACATATATATATATACATATATACATACTATATATAGATATAAAAATAAAAATATACACACTATATATATATATATATATATAGTACATAAAGAAAGAAGCCCTGCCTTTTACCTTTTATTTTTGTCTGTCCGAGATCTAAAGCAGCCATTTACAGACCATGGATCAGGAAGGGGATTTTTCTTAAAAAAAAAAAAGGGGAATTATTCTGCCCAATTATTTTTTTCCCCCTCTTCCCTAATTCCACTGTTCATTGTTCCAATGTCAGATGCTGTCATTCATTTGTATCATTTTAATAGATGCTATGTAAAGTAAGTTTTAGATTTTCCATATTAAACACATATACAGAACACCGTTATGAGGGAAAATGTGTGATAAACGCGCATTTTACGTGTGAATTTTCACACATGTATTTTGAGAACGCCAACTAAAGGCAAGAGCACCTCCAGGATACCCTGGCTGAGGAGTACTTTAACCAAGGGCGCCGTTCAGGGGGCCCCCTGTGACCCTCCCTCTGGCAGATTCCCATGATGCACGCCCTCATAGGACTGTCGGATGATAGCCTGGAATCTGGATGACAGCCAAAGCCATATCTGTGTGACCTTGGCGAGACAGTAATGACACACAAGAGTAATTTCATATATGTATCGCTGGCAAACCTGATCTCGTACTCCTTCTCCGCTATCGTGTCTGAGCCGTGGGGGGTAGCTTTCACAGTGAAGAAGGTGATTTGACTGTTTTCATGGTCATCTCAAGACCATCATCTCATTTTCTTTTTGATCTTACTAATCCAGCAGCAACTAAACATTTGCAATATGCGCTGTTACTTAAAGTCTGTGTCTGTATCTTCTCTCTGATCCACGTTGGACTGCATAGGCCTGTATATCAGTGTTCAGATCTGCTGCAAAGCATTCTGAATTTCTTTTCACTTTAGAAAAATGCCTGGAATTATTATTTGTGGCAGTCCTGATCAGTGCTTAATCAAATCAGCGAAGAACAATATTTATTTTATTCTCTCCAGTTTCTTATGTATCACACATTTCAGATATAGTTGCCATTGGCCACATAGAGTCATTTGTCCTGTATCATAATCCAACTACAAATAAGCTGGATGATTAACTCCCTCACACACCTTCAATGCTATCATTTAGAAGGCAGTCTGTCAACTGATACTGAATTTCCTGTTAATGGCTCCTATTACATTATTGTCTATAGGATTACCATAGAGAAATAACTCCACTTTTCACTCTTTATTTAATGTTTAAGGTGCTTTTTATGTCTTTTTTCTGTCAAATAGCCTTGAGTGAATTAAGTTCATTGTCATTAAAGAGAGAACTTTTCATGAGCTATACTCAAGAACATTTCAGAATAACTGCATATAATAATTAAAAGAGCCAGATTTGGTAACCAACGATTGGTCCTTCAAGGCTCTTGCCTTTGACTGCTACCCAGGTTCCATTGTACCTGAACCCTATGGCTCCCCCTAGAGTGGATTGCCCTCTCTTGGTGGGTGATGAGTTGCTGCCTCGGGCAGAGGAATTTAAGTATCTCAGGGTCTTCATTATGAATGAAGGAAGAAGGAAGCGTGAAATCCAAAGATGGAATGGTGCAGCGTTGGCAGTAAAATGGATGCTGTGCCATTCTGTTGAAGAGAGAGCTGAGCCGTAAGGGAAACCTCTCAATTTACTGGTTGATATATGTTCCAACCCTCACCTATGGTCATGACCTTTTGATAGCGACTAAAAGAATGAGACTGCAGATACAAACGGCAGAAATGAGTTTCTTCGACAGGGTGTCTGTGCTCACCGTTAGAGAGTGAGAAGCTCAGACATTCGGGAGGAGCTCAAGGTAGAGCCACTGCTCCTCCACATCAAAAGGAGCCATTTAAGGTGGTTCAGGCATCTATCAAAGATGCCTCCTGGACAGCTCCCTGGGGAGGTACCGGATATGTCCAACCAGGAGGAGGCCCTGGGGAAGACCTAGGTCACGTTGCATAGATTGTATCTCTCAGCTAGCCTGGGAACACCTTGGTATTCCCCTGGAGGAGCCAGAGGAGGTGGCTGGTGAGAAGGAGGTGTAGGCATCCTTGCTTAGACTGCTGCCTCTGTGACCTGACCCTAGATAAGCAGCAGAAAATGGATGGAGGAATAGTTGGAATAATTAATAACTACATTTGCTTCTGTGGATGTACTTATTAAATAAAGGGAAGTAAATGAATGATGTCAAATATTGTATAACACAAGAATCAGGTTACTGTTGTAAACAATGGATACGAATGATTCAAGTCCTGTGACCTACAATTAACTTATCACACCTTGAGGAATGAATGACCTGAGAGCAGGAGTTGTGGCAAAACAAAAAGAGGGTTTAGTGAACTTAAAGAACATAGACTAGAAATAAACAAGATCGCTAGGGATCAAACCAGGAGGAGTGAAGCAGGAAAGGGCACAGGCAACATGAAAATATGATGCCAATGATTAGACTGGTCAGACAAAAAGAGGCTTGTATACAAGGACAAATGAGGGTAACAAGTACCAGGCGTGGCTCATTAGGGCCATTGACAAATAATCATTTCCGGTTGGGCGAACGCTGGTGAGAACTGACCGCCGCTGCTCGCGTTAAGTTATCCGTGTCCTCGATCACAATGTGGATCAGTTGCATTTTTATCTGGTTTGTGTTTATCTGGACTCCACTGTTGCTTGTTTTCCAACCTGCGACGGGTGGCTGAGCTCCTCCGGCTGCGTTTCCACCAGTCTGAACATTCGCCGACTATACTGCAGCTTTATCCGGACATCGCTTTCTGCCCTCACCAGAGATACATTCACCGTGGGTCCCGCTGGGGTTTCCTAACCAACATCTTGAAAACAATAACCTCCATTGGGTCCAGCTCCCGTCATCCTTCAAGTAACCCCAGCAGGACCGCAACCACAGTGTGCTAGCAAGCCTAGCTCGCTCGAGCAATGGACATCTCATCCAGGACCTCCTGATCGACGGTAAGTTTAACTTTTTCTGTTGAACTGAGACATGGCAACTGCCTGAGGACTTTTCTCAGCTTAATGAATCTACTCCTCCGGGGTTTGTTTACCAAACCGGATTCCAAAAAAGTTGGGACACTATACAAATCGTGAATAAAAACTGAATGCAATGATGTGGAGGTGCCAA
>JAABNX020000106.1:18840607-18851787 GCA_015163995.2 Mormyrus lacerda | reverse complement strand
CCCCTACCATTCTCCTAACCCCTACAGGGCTGCTCAACCATCTCATTTGGATTCTCACCAAATGCAGATACACACACACTCACTCTCCCTAACTATGTTCCCTGATCTCTCCAGGTTTTCCAAATACTTATTAGAACATGAGAGGTAAAACTTTTGTTGATATTATAGTCACTCCATTAATTTAGGTACCATGTTATTGAACTACATCATTCTTAATTTGTATAAAGATTGAGATCACTATCATTTGCAATCAGGCGGTTCAGCCTACTGACAGATGGCTACCTACTTTAGCTAGCTAATGTTAATGGATAATTATGTTAGCTGGCTAATGTCACCAAATTCAGAACTGTGATGGGCATGAAATGAATGTATTTTGAACAAAATAGACGGACAGAAATTCTATACTGTTCCATCTTGAACACTAACTCATCAACAGGGTTCTAGGCTAAGCCCTGGATCTTCCCTAACCCTCAAACCATCTATGGTGTCGACAGACAATTGGGAAAACACCCATCTGCAACTTCCATGTTGTTTCATATGAGATGCTAACATACATTCATTTATTTTATTAAATTTTAAGGTTTATTAATAATGCCACCGGATTGACAGCTTTTTGATCACAGGAGAGTATACTAATGAAAATAGGTCAGGGGAGTGTGGTTGGCAGATTGGGAACAGGCATATAAATAAAATTGAAAATATGATGAAATTCTGTGGCTGAAAAGACGACTCATAACGCAAAAACAAAATATCCAATTTAATAATAATGTTTTACAGGTATTTATATAGAGCTTTTCATACACTCAAGGACACTTTACAATTCAACAAAATTCACATTTAACAAGACAGTACTAGTTACATACAAGAACACGGATAACATTCACTGAAGAGATGTGTGTTTAACAGTAGCTATAAATGGATGGATAGATTTTTCCTCACGAAGCCTGAGAGGAAGAGCCTTCCAAATTTTAGGGGCTATTACGCTTTGCCACCCATTGGTGGTAATCTTAACGTCAGCTGATCGTAGTACGTGGGCTGGAGTGTAAGGAAGCAGAAGTTCAAGCAAATAATGATGAGCTGAATGATACACGGCTTCAAAGGTGCTGAGTAGAATTTTAGGCTTGATTCCTGGAGAAACTGGTAACCAATCAGAGAGGACAGGAGTGATGTGAGCATATTTCTAGTGTGTGTTAGTAAGTGAGCAGCAGAATTCTGAACATACTGTATTCTACTGATATATGAAGTTATAGCTATATAGTAAGTTAGTAGGGAGACCATAAAATAATGCATTGCAATAGTCCAGGCGGGTAGCGATGAAAGCATGAATTAGTATTTCAGATGCAGATGGGCAACATTATGGATATGAATAAATGCTGTCTGAACTATTGAGCTGATGTGTGGTTGGAAAGTAAGAAGTTGATCAATGATGACATGCAAATTGCAGACTGATGTCTAGGGTATTACCAGGATCCCGTCAACATCGATTTTTAGCCCACAAAGGTGCAGATAGGACAGATTTAGTACCAATCAATAGCATTTCTGTGTTATCAGGGTTACGTCGTAAAAAGTTAGCCCTCATCCAATGTTTGATTTCATGAATGCAATCAGTCAGTAAGGCTGGTGATGATGATGATGCAGTTCTATCAATGCTTATATGCAGTTGTGCATCATCAGCATAGCAGTGGAAGCTGAGTCCATACCGATGGATAATTTCACCTATTGGGAGCATGCAGATTGTGACGGAACCATGCAGGAGTCACCGTCTGTAGCAGGGTATGGCCAAAGAGTCAGCGTTCCAAAGGATTGATTATTTATCAAGGCTTAAAATAGATCAAGTAAACCATAAGATTGATACAAAAAAACAACCCAAACAAACCATGAGCAAAATGATATCAATAATGGAAAAACAGAACTAGGTAAAAGCAAAAATTAACAAGAAATACAGCAAAAATGCAAAAAATACCTAAAACCTACTAGGTTTATAAAGCAGAGGACAATGATCAGCAGTTTCTAAGGTCTCAAGGTCTGACCCCACTCACATACACTTTTAGATGTTGAAGAGAACTGGACCTATAACTGACCCTTGAGGGATACCTTGTACAGTATGAGTGAAGCAGTGGCAGATTTATGTTCCCTAATGAAGACATATTGACGATCACTGAGGTATGATTTGAACCAAGCAAGAGCAGCACCAGAGATACCAATACCTGAAAGCTGGCACAGTAAGATATTATAGTTAACTCTATCAAATACTGCACTTAAGTCAAGGAGAACTAGAATAGTGGTCATCATACAGTAAGTAAACCATTGGCTACTTTAAGCAAAGCAGTTTCAGTGCTATGTAGGGTTCTAAATCCAAATTGAAAAGGTTCAAATAATTTTTAGTTCAGATTCAAATAATAGTAAGTTTAAATAATCATTGAGTTGAGCAGCAACAACTATTTCCAAGATTTTAGCCATAAATTGAAGATTTGAGATTAGGCGATAAAACTCTAGCTGTAGAGGGTCTAAATCTGTTTTTTTTTTTTTTAAACGGGGGTTACAGCAGCAATTTGTAAGTTCATTTGGAACAATACAAATGTGGAAACTACAGTTGATAAACTGAGAAATAAGCGCAGAATGTTTGTCAGTACAAGCCTTGATTAGTAGAATAATGATTTAGCTATTACCTCAGCAATATAAATTGGCATAATGGGGTTAAAATTATATAAAGAAATTCGAGATTTAGGAGTAGAATCAGTCATCAGAGGTGTGGAACGGATAGTAGAGAGACCCTGATATAGTCATAGTCAGACCAGTCTTCCCCCAGAGCCTCTCAGAGTGGTGACCAACTTGTTTCATGATACGCAGTTCTGCTGTGAACCATGGGGAGGTCTGGGTAGTAGGAACAAGCAAGGATTGAATAGGTGCGTGATGGTCCAAAACGAAAAACTTAAAAGTCTTTTAATGGCTTGTTTGATATAACTATTACTAAACAAAGACAACATACTTTCTTACACACAAAGAAAATGCTAGAAATGTCTATGTGTTTAAGTCAATTTGTAAGATTAACAAGGTGATTCGTATATCCATCTGCAATCTGATGCTTTCTGACTTCCCGTCGAAACTTCCAACAAATTTGTGACGGACTAAATGCAAAGTACTTTACTAAATAAGGTCTTTGTGCATAAAATTCTCCACTGAGCACTTTGAGTGAATAGCCGAAGGGCTGTCCAGGTATTCTCTTCAGGCAGAAACAACTTTATGCATCCCTCCGTTAAGATTCCATTTCTCAGAAGACAATTTAAGTATTTTGCAATCCACAGAGACAGTTACTGGGATACATACAGACTCTTTGGCTTTAAAGGATGACTATTTTTTTGAAAGCAAGAGGATACAGCAAATGACAAATATATTCTTGCATGCTTTGTGACAGCAGTGTATAGTTTTTACTCATCCTTTTAAAAAAAAGCATTGTTTTATACAATCTGTTACGAAAGTTCTTCACCAAGAATAATAATCATCTTAAATGTCTCTGTTAAGTTTCTTGGATTGCACGTTATTTTATGACATTATTTATTATCCCAATGGGAGAAACCTAATTTATGAAATCTGGTGAAAGGCTTCTTCGGAAAACAGAGATTGGCTTTAAAGCAGCACGTTGACAGCAGCTCGCTGATCCCAGACACTTCATGTATTTGCTCCATCCCAGCTGCCAGGTTGGGACGCACCTGACTAAAGGATTGCTTTACTTTGCTCCTATCTAGGCCATTAGTGACGTTCAGCGTGTTCCCCTCCTCCTTGAAGCACTAAGCCTATTAGGTGGCTGTTTAGCCCTTCAGCATCTTCTAAAAAGCTTGCGCCAATCTGCTACAGCCTGACAGGCTGTCAAGAACACAACAACGATTGTGCACCTGCTAAAAGGTGCATGCACGCACGTAGTATTTGTAACCAAGCAATAATGACAATAGGAATGCCTTTGTATTTAAACAATAGCTGGTTGGTATTGGTTATACTGCTTTGCATTTAATGCTATATTTGTAGAGGTAAATATATTCAGCAGCAAAGTTAGCTGTTGCTTTTTCAGTTTTTAATTGCAAGGAATGTTGCGACAATCCTTTTACACATATAATTAGTGACAAAATGTAAGCAACTGTGTCTGGTAAAGACAGATATATTCAGTCTGAATTTAAAACAAAGGCTATCCATTTATACATATATAGATGTTATGATTCAGCGTTTCAAATTTTACTGCACATCAGTAATGATGCAGCGCCTTTGTTTTGTGCCAAAAGTAATTATATGAAATGTCTTAAGTTCTGTTAAGGGTCTAGCGGTTCGTCAAATGTACTTTGAAGGGAAAAAATGACAGTAAATTTAAATTTCAGTTCCAAAAACCTTTCTGTTCCTTTCCTGTAGTTTATTCCAAAAGAATTTCAGTTTCTTATTTCACTGAGAGGACTGCATCTGGGTTTATGATGCTTTGGCGCCCTCTTATGGAAATTTGTGTGTGTCAGCAAAATATGCATTGACATTGTTATAAAGGACTAAGGGAAATCAGAAGACTATACAATAAATAAATAAATCTATGTCTCTTCATTTTACATTGCATACAGTTCTGGAAAAAAAAAGAGACTACTCTAAATTTTTAAAATTCCGCATTTTTTAAATCATGGTTTAATTGTGGTTCTGCTGGCAGAGGTTACACTGCGAGTCAGGCTACTTCCAGGCTCAAAGTTTCGAAGACAGCAGCACACAAGAACAAGGTGAAGCAGGAGACACTGGCAAAAACCAAAAACCAGCCAGGAAGAGGGCAGAAGTGACTTTCTAATGCTGGAGATGACCGGCAATTTGTACCTTATAGAGTACCTCATAGGATGACCTCAAGTGACCTTCAAAAAGAATGGGAAACACGAAGAGGTGTGAAGTGCACTGCTAGGACAGTTCATAACAGCCTCCTAGAAGCAGGATTGAAGACACATATAGCAAGGAAGAAGCCTTCATTAATGAGAAACATAGAAGAGCCAGGCTGGAGTGTGCAAAAAATGTACATTTTAAACAGGCGCAAATCCATAAACTGATAAATCTAAAATAAAAATTTTGCTGTGTTTTTTTTCCAGAGCTGTAAAATTGATAATGGAAGAACAAAAGTTAGCAGCTAAGCTTTTAACTGAGTGGTTTTCTAAACTCTTGCTAAAGAGAGAGCATGTTTGGATGCATAGGATGCTGGCATTGAGATTTTAAAATTTATATATTTCAAAAGGTGTCTTGACCAAAGCGACGTACAAGTGAGGCAGAAAATGCATATGAAGTAAACAACTGTCAATAAGCTATCAGTGGAGAACTGAGCATCTAGTAGATGCCATGAAAATGACCGGAAGTGTATCTCTGGTTGAGGTATTTTCAGAAGAAAAGAACAAGAAAAGCTGCAAAACAAATTGTACAAAAATAATCTGCTACATTTAATATGCAGTTCTTTGGTCCATGTAGAGCTCATTTTATTTGCATCTCTAGCAATACATTTCCCAAACACAAAAACCATATTTAGAATGCAATGCCATGATTTCTGAGTTAGCTCTTTAGTGTCTTCTTTTGCATGCAGCGAAGCAGATCAGTGTTGTACCACGTTTGCCTCACGATTCCAGGGTTTGAATCCCAGCCCTGATCTTTCTTTGCGTGTTCTCCCATACAACTTAAGGAAATTAGCACATCTGTGCACATCTGTGCTGACCATAATGCTCAGTTCTGCCTGTCTGGAGATGGACTGGCTTTCCATCCAAGGCATAGCCTTTCTTTGTGGCCTCTGCTGTCTGGAATACGCTCCTACATCCCCATGACCCTTGCAAGGTGAGTAACTGGAAGGTAGATGGATGGATGCCATGAACTTGTTAATAATCCATAAGAGCCATATACTGTTTGTCAGGCATAAAGCAGATGACAAATCAGTCGGAACATCTTAACCAGTTAGTCCCTCCCACCTTGTAACAGTGGAACACTAGAATGATGTTATTTCAGAGCCCCATGGTGATACACATAAATAACAGCTCATGATCAACATTACTTTATGTGAAATAATACCTGTCCTTATAAAGCATGAATAATTTTAAAGTGCTAATGCCAATATCATGCAGAACAGCATGTTGGTGTTACTACAGTAATAATGACAAAAACTGTTGAATACAAGTGTACAATAAAATGAAGGAGTGTAATAATATGTCAGATGCTTCCCAAATATATGAGGGTCAGGAAGGAAATTGATCAAATACCATATGATTCACAAGACACGGTGGCTAAATTAATGTTGGCAAGGAAATATTTACAGTTAAGGGCAAGATCAGACAAAATCACACTTTATATGTCAACATGATGACATTGCGTTGCTTGAAGATGCCATGTAAAACAAAAAAGCAGATAAGAAAATCTGTCAACTGCAAATGATCAGTCTATGAAGTACCAGTATGTTCAGGGTGAGTGGTACCATGCAAACCGGGAGAGATGCAGTGACCACAATAACCCACAACATGATTCTGCCATAAAATCCTGACTGCTTGGAAAAAAATGTAATTTATTGTCATGCATAAGCTTTATTTTCTTCTTCTTCTTTTTAATATTTTTCAGAACACCAAATAAGAACCTCCACGCCTACAGCTGAGCGACTGTCTCTCTGCATCTGCTTCCACATCCGCCATGCCACATCTGCTTATGCCACATCCGCCATGCCAAACTGCTTATGCCACATCTGCTTATGCCACATCCACCATGCCACATCTGCTTATGCCACATCTGCTTATGCCACATCTGCTTATGTCACATCTGCTTATGCCACATCTGCTTATGCATCCAAGCCCTACATGTTCATACCGCTGTAAGAAGAGGCTACTCAAAACCGGGAGAGCAGAAATACCTCAGCATATGTACAGCCCCACACATCACTACCCTGCTGTTTTGTTTAAACATTTTTAGAAGCATGGAATTGCAGTCCACATGATATAAAATGCTATTCATTTTAAATTCCTCAGAGATGTGATGCACATCAAGCTTTATGGCTACTCCAATATATTATTTAAGGTTTTTAAACTATTCGATGAGTCCATTCAGCATCTTTTTACTTTATTCATACAGTGTCACATATATTTTATATTTGTTTGTGCATTTTCTTTCTGTCAGTTTGCTCACTGTCCCTATGACCATTTTGGATAATGTAAGTGCATATATATCTGCAAAATGCACCTTAATAAATATGATCATCTAAAATAAACCAATTTTATGCTCTCTGTTGAAGGAAAGGGGACATTCTGTGATACAATATTATCCAGAGAAAATGTTTGTGCTAAAGTTTGTGTGTGTTATACTTGGGAATTCCACTTTTCATTTTAGAAGCCATTCCTGTTAACTCAAGCGTGATATTATTGATGAGTGTTCTGTTATGCGGCTAAACATTTTACGTGCTTGAACACATAGACCTTGAGGATATTTACATTAACAAGGCTTTCATGATGACAGTTAAATATGCATTTTACGAGATTTTTTTTTTTTTTACATCCCAGTAATGTGTTTGTTCGGAGTTGCTTTACTGCAGTTATGCATTGTTCTCAAAGACTCATAAAACGTTGTGACGCAATGTTAATAAGTATGCGGTAAAAAGAAAAAAAAAACTGTGATGTTATGTATTACGTTTCCAGCAATTCAACCTACATGTGGGATGGGTGAAGCAGGTCGGAACACCTGCTAGCTTCTGCTCCCACAGCTTTGGGACCAGGCAGCAAAAACGAATTTATTTTTCTTGCCAATATTTCTAATATTCAGTACCACATATTATATTTCAGCTCCAATATACATATTAGCTTCTATATTTATAATTGTGAAGGTCCACTTATCTGCATGTATTGAACCAAACCTATTATCCAATAGTTTTACAGTCCATCAGAAGGCATATGTCATAGCATGGAGGAAGGACAACACAGATGCAGCTGTCGGGTTCACAGGAGACATTTACTGAAGTGTAACAGGCTAAGTAACAGAAATAAACGGACTATGAGACCTGTGCTAAAACAGGTGACTTGGAGAAACAGTACAGTAAGAACAGGGTTATTCCAACAGGGCTCAAGGCAACAGGGCAGAGAAAACATGAACAAACTACAGCGGAACTCAGCATCACTAGCGATAAGAGGAACTAACACTAACAATAACTGGACTGAACATCACACAGGAGGGTACTAATATACAGGGATTAGCGAGGGCAAAGGGCAGCTGTGAACAATTAGATAACGGGATGAAAACAGACCATGACAACACACATGCAAGCAGCAGTTCACGTAAACCACGCCTCTTTGTATCACGAAAAGAAATCTGTATACAGCCGCATCAGAGGTACAAATGCACAGGGCTTTTTATTTATTTGTTTATTAGAGAAGTTAATAAAAATTTTACAATTCACCAAAAAAATCCACTGTTTTTCCCTTGCATAAAACCCAACAGTTTATGCACATAATTAATAAAACTAAAAGTTTTTTTAAATCTATAGAAAAATTCTAGAAGGGTTATTTGAGATTACAGTCAGCGGCGTTGGATATTGTGATATCGCTATGGGCACACATGCAGTGTCGCATCGTAAAAGGATGAATTTTAGAATAATAAAAATTTCATCATTTAAAATAAGATTGTGTAGGGTACAGAGTCACTTCTAAACATAACAAAAAAATAAATAACTGATCTATATGATAAAATGTGTTTTGTCTGATACAGGAGTACAGTCTTAATTGGGTATATGTTTCATCCTCTCTCTCTGCATGCACAGAGAATTAGCCTCAGTAATGCACAGATTCAATTCAAGGAACACGCTCATATTTCTTTATTTGGGGGGGAGGCGCTGCTGATATTTCCAACAGCCCTTACTACAGAACATACTTCAACATACTTCAATATTTCAAAACATCACAGGCGTTTAGTCTGCACCCCCTATTTGAAAATAGCATTAGCGGATTGGATGTTCCTGAAATAAAACATTAAAAACACCCAAACAACTTTATTTTGCTTGATGTTAACATTATTTCGCATCACTGTAAGCAGGTCACTGAATATGACTGATGTGAGAATAAAGCTCTACTTGATTTGCTTGCCTCTGGTTACTGCACTACAATGACTGACAATGCACCAAGATGGCGGCGTGAGGCAATTGCGAAATACTATTGCACTAGTGAGAGAGAAAGTAGTCCCACCTATACAATAAGAGGATACAAGGAAAATTTGGTGAAAATATTTTCAAAGTCTCAAGGAAAAGGTACAAATTAACTAGATTGATTTTTGGATTTTGCAAATCAGTATCAAAATGATAAAAACCAAGATTGCGACTAATCATAAAATCCATATTTTTCCCACCCCTAATAATTCTGATTATGAAAAATGAATGAAAGTACACTTCTTACCATTTTTTAGACGTATTATAATTAAGAAGATCCCATGATACAATATTACATTTCCCTATTTTTAACAGTTCCTTTCTATTGATTATGAGAATTAAAATCTGGAAATGTGGTCCTTTGTATGCAATATCATTTACAATGATAAGATTGTAAATTATACATCAGTTATTGAATGACTGCACCCTGCCTGCTGTTCTAACAAATATCTTATTCCAAACGACCCCCTTTTCTTCCTTTTCCTTTTCTTTTTTTTTGGAACAATAAATTGGTCAGGTGGATTTTCATCTCTTCCCCTCACGATTTTCCGTAATTGGGGTATAGGACCAATCAAATTATAGCATAATCTTTTATAATATCAGAAGCATTTGTTGAAGTTATTTATCCAGTATGTTGGTTAGGCAAGATGTTCCTAAATTTATGCCTTCTGCTGCTTAAAATGTTATTTAGTGTTCTTTACAAGCACTTTACAAAAACTGTTCACACACAGAATTATAGTTGTGTTTGTTTTTTAAACCAACATTGGTTGTACCATGCATCAGACACATACAGATGCGCACACACGTGTGATTTTTTTGCACGTATTTCATTGTGTGTGTACATGCTGGACAGGAGATTCAAAACCTGATGATGAGATCATTACAGGGGCGGAGCCAAAGGGGTGGCGGGGGGGCAAGTGATCACACACTTGCAGTGCATAAAAAATAGCGGCATGAAAGCGTCGCGCACTGTCTGCTCCATGACTCATTTAAATTATCTACTAGCCCTCCTCGTGCTGATATAGATAGTCTTTTGGACAGCGTCTTTGTACGTATGTATGTTTTAGTGCACATGCCGAATTATAGTGTTGTTTTATTATTTTAGCAAAGCTAGCCCTTGCTTGTAGTCTGTGTAGTAAGTGTTTATGTGGAGAAGCAGTCATTAGTTCTCCACTGCATGTAAGCAGGCTATGCATGTCATGTTAAAGCTTTGAATCAACTTCACTATACTGTAATATGAGGGTTTAAGTAACTGCCTAGATTCATTAATTTAATTAATCTATTTTAATTTCGCAATAACTAGCTACATGAAAAAAAACTTATAAAGAGGTTTTCCATGAGCTGTTTATGCTTCGTAAGATTTCGTTTGTCATCCCTGTCAGTACTGCATCCTGTGAGAGAAGTTTCTCTGCTCTAAAACTGATGAAAACGAAAACGATGAAAACTTTGGTTGATGACAGGTTCAGTCATCTTAGTATTCTCAACATGGATGACTTTGTAAAACATTTTGCTGTTTCCCACCATAATCGGAGAATTATGCTCTCCTGAGTATGTCCTTGCTTTGCAAATTGTCCTTATTTGACTAAGTGGTTCTCAAACTTTTGCAAATACCACCAGGGGAATGCAGGTCAGTTTTGGTGGTATTCATAAATCTTGCTGTTTACAATTTAGATCCAGTTTTGTTTGTTTATTTATTTATATTTATGTTTTTAGTCCTATTTGTGTTCTAAGCTTTAAATTTACATGTACACTGCTCTTGTGGTGCAATTTTACTTCTTTTTTGGTCATGGTTTAGTCTAGGTTTAGTCTGGGGTTAATCCATGTTTGAGTTCATGTTTTGTCCTGGATTAAGTTATGTTTGGTCTTTATGATTGGTGCTTATGATTTTGTAAATGTCTTGTATTTATTCAACAAACATTTACAAACTCATTGTTTATTATGAGTGTGTACGAGAGAAATATTTTTTCCCTTTATCATATTTACTGTATATGGACCCCTCTGAGAGACCCTTGCTCCCCGTGGG
>JAABNX020000106.1:18829994-18840507 GCA_015163995.2 Mormyrus lacerda | reverse complement strand
GCCCCGTGCCCCCCTTTGCCCCCCCCCCCCCTTAAATAAAAGTCTAGCTCTGTCACTGGATCATTATTTACTTTAACTGGATTTCTTCTTTTACTGCCTGAGAGCAGTCTGAAGGGGAACAAATGAGAATTAGCAAAAGATATACATCAGTTCCGTTGTATGTGCGCTGTTGGTTTGGTAAATGCCACAGCAACATTTCCCAGAAGTTATTTACTGATAGGTGCTGATAGGACACACCCAAACCAGGCTACCGAGAAAGAATTTTGACATTCTCTAATGAACAACTAACTTTACATTCTGGATGTGGGTGGTTAGGGTTCAATTCTTTGGGAGAAGTGTGTCACTCGGGACACTTGCTTCGTGATCATAAGGTCACAGGTTCAATTCCTTTGGTCAGCAGGTCAATTTCGTTGTTAGGTAATCGAAGCCCTAAACCTCAAATGTCTCTGCAGACTAACAGGATCCCTTTTCTCAAAGAGAAGCTCGTCGCTTACGGTAAAATGTAAGTTTTGGCAAGTGAGAGTTATCTCACATATTTTCTATTGCATTTGATAAGGAAAAAGGTGGCTTTGTAAACTAAAAAAACACATTTTGAAAGTTAAAGTTAATACCTTGATGCTTGTGTCAGAAGCACACCTAGAAATGTTGCCCCCCAACCTAATTTAATGTATAATTTAATGTATAATTTAATGTATAATTTAATGTATTTGTGGACTGGGCACCTTCATTTCCCAGGGTATCCACGCCCCCTCCAACACCCCAGGTCTATGTCAGCATATTTAATATTATTGCATGCCCTAAATGAAATAAAAACTAAATACAAATTAATGTTGTTTTTCATGTTTTACACAAATATATCTTACAAATAGTAAAATGTTACACAGTCATATGCAGTTTTTACTTCATCACCCTTGTATAGGTTATTCCAAGTAACCATAACTACACCTTAAATTTTATCAACTGCATTTGTTGATTTTTGATTCCTTTGCCAGTAATCATAACCCAAATTGAGAGCCCTTAATCATAATAAGCAGTGGTTCACTGGGTAGCACTAAGACCCCCCCAGCTCCTGGGGTGATATTTTGATCCCTACCTGGAATTCTGTATGAAATATTTCCCTGTCCCCCCTGTGTTTGCATCAGTTTCCTCCCTCAGCCCAAAACTATGTGGTTTAGGCAGAGTGTCGAAATGTCCTGCTCTGTTTGTACCATGAGATGGACTGGTGTCCTGCCCTTTGATTCCTGGAATATAGACTCCCTGCGAGAATACATTGGATAAGTGGTGATGGAAAATGGATAAAAATAATGGCTCACACTATTATGGTAAGTGCTTTTTTATATTTTTGCTGTGTTATTGTTACATCAAATGCGTTAACTATGTCAGACTATGGAGAAAACAGAATAAAGAGCGCTCTCTAGTGGTCCCTTGAGTACTCTGCTCCTTTACTATGAACTAAGGCATAATGCTGCTGGTCCGGATGGCCTTTTATATATGTTTGCTTTTGTTCCAGCTGAATTCTAATGAATTTGCCTTTATTGACATGATAAAACATTAAAACATTGAAACATTCAAACGATGTTGAACCAGCCTCACTATGTTATTTTTCAGACATGCCTCTGTGTTGTTTAGTGTTCCTGTAGTGACATGCAACAAAGTATTTCAAAATATCCCCAAGGTCTGTGTTCATGTGCTGAATAGAAACGTTGTGCTTAATGTGAATTCAGTTGTGGTTAACATGAATGAGACTGAATGAAGTGCATGGTACCATAGACACTGGGATATTGGAACCGGGTTTAGATATATAGTGAATGCAAGAGAGAATGGTAGGATAAGCGAATGAGAATAGTGGAAACGTCCATTGGGTTGTGAGCATTTTGCAGCGTTTTTTGTTTTGCATGTGTTTTCAAAATTTGCATCACATTGCCACTTAGCCACTGCACCAATGGCGTCACTGGGTCACTCCCATTTTGTCCCATCAATCATGATTGGGAAGGTGGCCCTATCATTTAGGCCTTCGTGAAACATAACCAATCAGGAAGTGACAATTTAGTACCATTTCTATTGCAGTCAAACTCTGTCACACAAACTATTGTCATCCACAGATCCTACCATGCCTTCTTACATTCACTGTCATTTTGTTCCTTGCACATGATTATATACATTGACATGCACTCTTCATTTCTTACTCTTACATATGCTATTATTTGGTTTCATATATATTATACTCTCATGCATGTTAGACCTTTGTTTTGCATACACTATGAACTTCGTTTACATGTACTCCCATACTCACATACATAAACTGCTATCCTCTGTTACAGACATGCAGGCATATAATGTGTGTATACAGTACGTAGCTATAGATCTCTGTGCAAGAGAACAGTCCTGTGTGTATGACAGTATGATAAATAAAAGTGACTGCATGCAACAGAATATAGTATTTTTTTGCGTAAGAGTATAGTGGATGTACGTGTCATATCATGATGACGTATGTGGGACTATAAATGATAAATCTGTAGGGCCCCCTCTCATCAGGTGGCATAAGGCATATTACATTGCCAAATGGCCTCATGATGTTAGAAGAACCTTCTCTTTTGACCTTGTAGGGACATGTTTCGGTCCCCACAAGGGAAAACTTAATTTGATAAAAGTCTGCAAATGCTATCAAAAAACTGAAAATTCCAAAAGTCTTGTATTGGTTACATGTTGGGATTAGAGTAGAGGTGGATAGTTCTGGTCTGGAAAGTAAAGAAAAAAAAATCAGACCAGGATTTTTACTTCCTGGATCTTAGCTATCCACTTCTGGATTAGGGTTATGCCCTATGAATGGAGAGTCCCCACAAAGATACATACCTAATCTGTGTGTGTGTGTGTGTGTGTGCAAAATAATACTTAAACCATGAAATTATTCATGTAAAAGCATTGAATGAGCTGGCAAACCTGCCCTTTCTTACTATGTCATACAGGAGTCAGCAAAGTAAATGTTGTGCAGATCAATGTGAGAGAAGAAATATGAAAGACTTTATTAAACACTAAGAATTACATACAGAAACACAGATCTTGGGCTGAACAGTATATGCATCCATTCTATGACTTACAAGATAAAATTGTCCTTTACCTATATTTATGTACCCTCAGTAAAACAACCTGTTGGTGTTGCCAGAAATACAATGGTAATCATCCAAGTACAGCAAAATAATAAAAATATTAATAATAGTAATCATAATAATAATGAACAAATTAAATCAATTGGAGATTGATGGACTGGACAGCCCTTCAGTGCAGTTCTGAGCCTTTCCAAGTGGTGTTGTGAAGGCTCAAGCTTGCATTGGTTGTTAGGTTCTTGTTCAGACACTGTTGAGCGACTGAGGAACAGTTATGATGTATTCAAGGCACTTGAATAGACTCAGAATTGTAATTATTTCCTTTATATGAGGTAGTGATATAAATATAGGGTGGGGCAATTATAACTAATTCTGGCTTATTCCTATGTTTGCTTTTTGTTTGTTTTTCACTTCATAGAGTGACACTTGGATCCCCCTTCAGAGGATAGTTTCCTGCTGATTAGGTTGCAAGAAATACACAACTTGAAAGCTTAAACCAAACAAGATCATTAAATGCTAGTTGCAGAACTGATGAGAACAACTCATTAAAGGCAGCATTCACATTTGGATGCAAATCTCAGATGCAAAGTTATTCGTCATATACTCCAGCTAGACTCAAACAAGCAGAAAAAAAAATCTGAAACTGAGTGACAGCAATAAATTCAATTCCATCAAAAATGTGAATAAAACTGCCAAATAATTCTAAGCCCACAAAGGAACATTTAGACATTTAAGCTGTTTTGCCAATAAATGTATTTACAATATCCTTGTTATATCCTGAAGCTGTCAAACTTGAACAGAGCCCCACTGCCATTATGTCCAACTCCAAATAGATTTCTTTATGTATTATGAAATAATCATTCTTACATTCTTTGCCAAGTTAATTCATAACCCAAGTTATAAGCAGAATTCAATGTCATGTACAGCATTATCAGAACAACCCTTTTATGCCTTTACCTGAACCATAAAAGCTTGAGTGCCACCAATAACGTAAAATATTTCAAAAAATGGAAAAGAAAAAGGCTGTGGGCAGATTTTCAGCTTCCGCATCAAAGAGCGCAAATAAGTCCAAAACCAATAACAGCCGGCAGTTACACAAAGGAACAACTTGGAAAATTTTTGTCACCTTTCAGTGGACAAAGTGTAAGGCAGCACCCATTCACAGACATCTGCGGCCCTCACCTCCAAAACTGCAGGAAAAATCAATTCTCTTTGTCTCTTTATATATTTACACTCCCAGTTTTATATAAGACTTTCTATCATTGAGACTGGGATTTCCAGAATGATATTTCTAGAAAATGTCAACAGAAGTATGGGTCCGGGAGGCAACAAAACTTTTTTAAAATAGTGTCTTTAACCATATTATACAAAAAAAAAAAATATATTCACAATAATGCCCACTCAAAGGCCCTGCAAACTGCTGGGGCATTATTCACAAATAACAGTAATGTATGACTTTACTTAACACCAAACAGCCTCCTCTTTGTGCATGTATCTGTGAGTATACATTACAGATTAAGAATAGTCTTATTGTTTTATTGTGCCTTGTAAAATACATAGTTAGTATTTGTATAGCAAAATACTGTACAAAACAGCTTATAGAATAACTTCATATAAACATTTAAACTTTTAGTCAATATATATTTGTGTCTTTTGGTGTGTAGTAAACATTAATAATAAATTGATTGGGTTAACCACAGTATATGACAACACCGTCAACCTTATTTTTATACATCTTCTACATTCGTCTTACAACCAGTCTAGAGTAAGGTAAACACACAGCTACAAAACTGTCCAAATTTTGACAAAAAAAGTTAAATCATGCTCAGGAAAAATCTCAACTGGTTATCAAAATTATTTTGTTTCACTGGAGATCTGTGAACATAAACAGAAATCATGCTAAATGGTTTATTTTAACAACAATAATAAGACTGAAATTTAATGCAAAACGTTCATAAAAATCAGGCAGATAAGATTGAAACACAGTAGAAACACTGCACCAGATCAGGGTGTAAAACACACAAGTATAAAGGACTGCTGGAGAAAGGTTCCTGTATTCTGACTCAACTGAAATACAATGCAAAGATTGTCAAACCAGCGTAGAAACACCATGTTAACCTTTAAGCATGATCCTAAAAAGAAAGGGGGGGGGGGAAATGTTCAGCTTTCCATAAGGAAAATAAAGTTGCGACGGGTTGTTGTATTCACATCTACAACTCACAACCAGACAGCATTTCTTTGTAAATAGCATTATTGCGTCAGGTTTTGAAAATGCCAGAAAACACTAGATGTTCCACTTCAAAGTAACCCCATGACCTAGTTGTGAGGCAGTTTAAAAGCACATCCTTTAGTCTGAAGTGACAAAAAAAGCAGACAGATATCGGGATGTTATGTAGCTAGTGGTACTGTATCACATAGCAATTGCAAAGCAATGCAGACAATAGATAAATGATCACCATCAACTAAAATATAATTATATTGACAGCAACAATCTCAAAATAATATACTGTAGTTACCGAGAAAAGAAACATTTGCATTTATAATATTTGTAAAACCATGTTACATACATACACAGAGACAATGCACATTAATGCCTTTATGAATCAGACAAAACAGTTCTTTAAAACAACTAAACTGTTTCAATTAATTACAACCGAATATAAAGAACACAGGGAAGTGGACATGACAATCGCTTATGAATCAGCAATTTAAAACCATAAAGAATTAATACAATAAAAAGGAAAAATTAAAATGCTACAACAGTTCTCGGCCCTGGAAAAATCTACAGAATCAGTAGAAAGAAGATGAGAATGAACTTTTTCAGAAACATTTTGGGGAAATGGAAACAGGAGGGCAGCTTGGTTCCAAAACAGGCAGTAGACGCAGCCAAAAAAGGGAAAAATAAGTGTGTCATATATATTTTTTTACACTCTCTCAGGTATTATTTTGTGTATATACCCTACATATATAGGGTATAAAATATACCTATATGTATATATCTATATATATAAAGATACCTTTTCTACTTCTGGTAAAGTGCTGATGACTGAACTAAAATTGGGTATCAGTGGTGACCTTAAGTCAGGTGGGGGGAGTGGGGGAGCACTGCTGAACGGCAAACACTGTCCTTCGAAACGTCTGGGCGAGCAGGGAATGGGGGGTGGAGGCATGGTGTCACTGGGTGTGGCGTGGCTGTCAGGGCTGGGGGTGGGGGGCTCTTACAGGGGCCCGTGCTGAGCTTCGTATTTGGCTAGAATGTTCTTGCAGCGGCCGAGCTCCTTCCGCAAGTCGGCCACCTCCTGGCGCAGGGCGGAGTTCTCCTTTTCCAGGAAGCTGGCGCGGATGGCGATCTGGTTCTCCTTCAGCCTCCGGGCGTCCCGTGACCTCTTGGCTGCCATGTTGTTCTTTCTACGCCTTGCCCAGTATTTGTC
This sequence comes from Mormyrus lacerda, assembly GCA_015163995.2. NCBI lineage: Eukaryota > Metazoa > Chordata > Actinopteri > Osteoglossiformes > Mormyridae > Mormyrus > Mormyrus lacerda. The sequence goes on along the minus strand of JAABNX020000106.1, from coordinate 18,833,972 downwards.
GTCCTGCTCAAATTGTACAAAACAAAAAAAGAGAAAAAGATGAAAAGTAGTACCAAGTTATATTTTGTAGGTTTAATTACAAAAATGCAGGTGATATTATGATAATGTTATCACAGATATTGTGATATCTCTTATTACCAAATACAAAACCTAAGATTGGTCTATCAGAGAGCAAGCTATACTTCAGACATCATGGTCCAGTCACCTGCTGGTAGCACACCCGCCCATGCTACACTGACCACTCCTGGAAGTTACTTGATTTTTGTCAAGGCCCCCTGACAATTGATTGTGAGCAAATCGATCACTGCATGAACCTCAGCACAGATCAGCCTTTATATGAACAAATTGCAATGGCAAATCCTTTAATCCTGACCCACAGGAGAGGAACGGGGATCACAAGGCCTGTCTAAAGAGGAACAGCTGGGGTTAAGCCTCTTAGCTGGGTGCTGTGGATGCTCTGGCCAATGGGAAGGAACACAAAACAGTGTGAGTCTCAACAAGGAGCTAGGAGAGCAATTACCTTAATGACCAGTGGGGGCTGGGACTTGATCACCATCCTTTCTTTGCGTTTTTGTACCAATAGTCATTTCTCTTCAGGTTACATTCAGAACCATGAATCAGATAAGAAGCAACACACATAGAGCCATTTTTTCAGGCAAAAAGCAGTGGGCCAGTCCTATCTGTCTGCAACACTCTACTTAAACAGTTCATCAATAATAATTTTATTGCAATTTAATATACATATACAAGTCGCAGTTTTAAGAAAATCAATTAACTCTGAGCACCATTAGCCAAGAGGCAGGTGAGGTCTTTCTGCTCTAGTCTGCATCCACAGATACTGCTTAGCAAGCGGCCCTTAAGAACCGGCTCCAAAATACCTTCATTTCATCGGGGATGAAGACCTTGCGTGCTTTTTTAATCATCGGCTGGGGCTTCAGCTCCTCCTCTGAGAACTTGCGTTTGCGTGGGTCAAACATCTCCTGGCCAGGCACGCTGGACAGGGCTAAGTCGGCTGGGTCAGGCTCATATCCCACCGGAACCTGGATGGTCTCTGGGTCAATAGGACTGGGAGTGTTGCGAGAGGAGGGCAGGGCTGTGGGATCGAATGATGATAATGTAAACATCAAAATCTCAATAACATACATACAAGTCGTGCTCTGAATATACGCCATTATAAAAACAAAATTTCAATGCAATCTTTTTATTATATATAGTTTATATTTAGTCTTTACTGCTGAATTGCTTCAATGTTCCAATGTTTACTGCTTGTCTGTCAAAAAGAAACTGTAAATAACATGGTACATCCACTAGGTGGCACACATTGACTGGATGGCTAAAACTACAGACAGGCAAATCAAGTGACAAACTAAGGAAGGGGTTAGCTGACTGGAGGTCGTAGTACACCAACTGTGACAGGGCTGGACTGTCACTTTACTTAATTATTTAGCTATCCTCTTTAAAGGACTGACTCATGGGGAAAAAAAGTTGAGTGTGAGCAGATTTTGAGCTTCCAGTGTAGTCAACCATAGAGAATCCCACCATAGAGGGAGCTGCCATTTTGAAAAGTCCGATAACTCAGCCCATAGCATAATGCATGAAAACCACTGCTGCATGTCCATATCACGGAACAATGACTTCAGTGTTTATTTCAGCTGATTTCAGGTCTCAAAAAAGCACCAATCCCCCCTGTTTCTTAACCTTAAGCCAGAAGATTGTGTGCGTCATCCTTCCCTGCAGTTCCTCGTTTTGGGTGTCCCTGTCAATGCTACTCCTTTACATTGCCACTCTAGTCCGAGGTTCTGAAACAGCCCTGGGCTCCAGACCAGCTCTACAGGAGACAATGGCTTTACTGTCAGACATGATTTAGCACAAGGTCAAAATATGTAACCTCAGCTCTCCTTTTCTCTGCTTTAGACTAATTGGAATTTCAGAATTCCCATGCTGCTCTCACTGCACGGGTACCTCTCTTTTCACCTTGTAATCAAATGGTTTCTAAAGTGTATTAGAACAATTTAGAAAGAAATACAATATGTTGACAATAACAAAAAGCTTTTAAAAAAAATGGACTGAGCTCTCCTTGCTTTTATGCTAACCTTACAATGATGTTCGTGTAAATGTTGAACTATGAAAAGCCTAAATAAAACTGTCATAGACTATTCATACCAATTTGATTTAATATCTATTATTAGGGACTATATTTTGACTGTGTACCTGTATATGTATGCGCGAGAAATCATGGGCCCCAAAGTGATTTTATTTGATTGTGATTAGGCCTAGAGAGGGGATGATTCAATGCATATGAAATCTTTCATTTCAATTTGAATAATCGATTCCTTGACTAATTTGACAAACTAATTTCAAACCCTTTTTCAAAAGGAAAAAAATCTTATGACCATAGGAAATGATTACACATAATTCATGCAACGCAAATTTTGAAAAATTTTATATAATTTTAGAACATTCATTTTAATTGTTATTAAATCGGGGAATGAATTAACATGTTGTGGGCTGGTACTTTGATGCATATACTATACCAAGAGGCGAATGTGCTGATGAGATGCCCCGTTCTACACTACAGATAATAGGCAATCATTCAAAGCAATCATATCCATTATTGTAGTAGTCGTGTCTTTATCACTAGTAGGGCTGCACGATATATCGTTTCAGCACCGTCATCGCGATGTACGCACGTGCAATAGTCACATCGCAGGACGTGCAATGTTGGTAACGCAAATTAAATTTAGCGGCATGGACGTTTTTCGTGTTTTTGCTAAACTAACAAATGTCACGCTGTTCTTGTTCTTAAACAATCCACCAACGTCCGTCATATAATTTAGGTTAAAGGTTTTTGGATGCAAGGCCGACACGCAGCTTTGCAGCGGTAGATAAACATGTCCATCTCAGAATGAACCACCAATCACAAATATTCTCCATCCCAGCGCTAACCATTTAACCCAGCGCTGTTTTGTCACTCATGTTAACTCCCATATGCGATAAGCTTCCTTAGTTTAATGTTGATGCTACTGACTAAGTAATCTTTACCTTTATATTTGGGCAAAATCAGCTCAATCTTTCTAGAATGATTAATTATACCAATAGAGCAGTGGTCACTAACAGGCGGACCGAGGTCGGAGTCCGGACCCAGAAGCTGTGCCATACGGACCCAGACCGATAGCATAAACATTAACTTAGTATTTAAAATCTGACGGGACGTTTCCATTTTCACCGGCGCCGCGTTTGGAGTCTTTTCGGTAGTGGCTTAGCACTAGAACCGCCGCTTCCCACGCCAATGAATGTCAAACGCCTTTAACAGCGTAGCTTAGTTCGGCGTGTGCAGCCCTTTGTCTACATTAATGTGCCGTTAGTGTTAATAGCTGCAGCGAAACGATGAAAAAGCCGTAATGTTCCTAACAGAGTGGTTGCTTAATAACAGCAGCGAAACTAATACCCACAACCAAAAAGCCATAATGTTCCTAACAGAGTGACTGAACTGTCCTGAAATCATACAGTTGAAAAGTTTTCAAACACAGTATGTATAGTAATAGTAATTACAACTTTATTGATCCCCGTGGTATTGATTACATGCAATGTTGATAGAACTGATAGAATACTTAAAAGTACATCACACTAAATAGTTAGACATTATGATCTTCAGGACCTTTGCTTCAAGAAATTTTCTCTAAATGGATGTCTTTACATTTTCGTTGAATACCCCTGCAATAGAGCTGTTGAACTAATTGGATTTATTTAAATCCCAAAATCGCAATATATATCGCAGAAAGAATAAATATTGCAATGTGATTTTTTCCCTATTTCGTGCAGCCCTAATCGCCAGTGTACCAAATTTGAATGTTAATAAAGTTTAAATATCAACCAGCAATATCGCCAAGAGTGACACATAAGACCAGTGGTTCTCAACCTTTTTTTGCAGTGGGCCGCACTATGTCCAAGTTCAAGTCTCACGGGCCGCATATTATT
>JAABNX020000106.1:18818930-18829894 GCA_015163995.2 Mormyrus lacerda | reverse complement strand
TTCAAGTCTCACGGGCCGCATATTATTTACATATGACGTCATCAACGCTCAATAATCAGATATTATGCATCTTAAATTATTACAATTAGATTTATTATCATCATTAGAGAGTATAATTCTACTTACCACTAATGGGATACATTTATTATTATTTTATTTATTTAAATTTTTTTTTACGTGGTCAGCATCGCGGGCCAAATTTGCATTCGTGACGGGACGCAGGTTGAGAACTACTGCATAAGACTGATGCCGATATCAGGGTTACCAACTTTGGTCACCTGGCTGGCGTGACCAAATTCAAGATGTATGTAACACTTTTATTACCTTGTAAATAGCCTGTAGGCTTTGAAAACTACCCCAATGCTTTTGACGTAGCTAATTTTCGGTTTATAATGGAATAAAACAGATTTGCTGTAATATGTCTTGCGTTAGCATGAGAGTCAGAAAGCATGAGGGTCACACCACACGCATGACAGTTGGCAAATCCTGGCCGATATGTTAAACATACCTGTATTATGCAATTGTAAGGGTAAAATGACTTTTTAGGTGTACTTAGCTAGCTAGTAAGTTACCTCAGTGTCCTGACCATTGCTACTGTAGCAAAAAAAAGAAGAATGACTATTTTGCGCTACCAAAAAGTGTGTTTCAACAAAAACAAGATAGCACAAAGAATACCTTAACCATTTGAGAGAGTGTTCTGTGCTACAAAACACAAAGATCAGCTCCACAGAGCAAAGATCCCCAACGTGTCAGAAATGTGCATGCTGGTGTGGCTACTTTGTGCATCTACCTGCAGCACATGAGCATGACAGCGCACAGTACAGAAGTAGGAATATCTTCAAGGAGGATTTTCCCCTCAAAAATCAATTCTGAAGTTACAGATCACTATAGCTGAATGGCCACCTTAATAAGCGATTCATCATGATTCATCGATGCATCTTTACACCCATAGTATGTGCTGTATGATTATCACCTGTTATGTAAATGAACCTTTCAAGGCCCTGAATTTACCACTATCGATATACTACATATACACTGTGTAAAAAAAATTTTCTGTCTGTTGCAGTAGAAAATAACAACCTATATCTCAGTCAGAATTGTGGCATACTTGCTTCTTTTTGCTCACCAGACTTGACTGACCAGTCAACAACAATTCTGCACATAATTTAAAATGTTCCAATCAAATATATACAGAAAAAAATAGTACTGATTATATCCCAGGACAAAAAGGGAGTTTTATTCTTGTGTTAACTTTAAATGATTATGTAAAAATGAATGCTGTCACTATCGATCATATTAATAATCAAGTAATCACTCACATACATGGTCAATTTAGGCATCCCAAGTTTTTGGACTGTGGGAAGAAGCCAGGAGATCCGGCATGAACCCACACAGATGCAGGGAGAACATGCAAACTCTACACACATAGAGAGATGGTGAACAGCAACAGCGCTACCAAATGCACCATCCTCTAATCCTGCACAATCTGCAATGTTAATATTGACACCTCATGTCTTGCACATGTAATTAGAAGGAGCACGGTAGTCAGCTGGGATGTTTTATGTTAAAAGATTTTTACTTTGTCATGGGAAACAAAATTCTGTAACTTTAATGACAGTTTCTTTTTCAATACTATCCAATACATAAAAAAGTACATTAAAAAATCAGTACAGACGCTCCTCTGCTTACGAGTGATATATGTTCCGATAGGCTGTTCGTAGCTTGAAATGTTCATAAGTCGTTATTCAACATCATTTTAAGGGTACTCAAATCTACATGCATAAGTATGTGTCATGCCCTGCTCGTGCCAATCCTCCTGTGTGCCACTCCCCCCTCGCTACCTCATGTGGAATCCCTGTATCATTAGTGAGCTTAACAAATGCAATTTAGACTTGCAGTCCTCTTCGTTCGTATGTTTGAAGGTTCATAAGTTGAACGTTTGTAAGTAGAGGAGCGTCTGTATAAAGTTTCCTGCAGCTGCTTTTGCATGAATTCTGCATGTGCTCTGCAAGCCAACCACAGTCAGTTTCATACATTTCGTTTTACTCGTTCATTGACAGTGTGGCATTTTCATGACAAATTCAACAAAATGAGTGAGGGGGGAAAATGCGAACAAGATATGGTCATCAAAAAATAACTGTTTTCCACTGTATGGAAATATTTTGAGTTCCATAGAGCCGACACTGAACAAAAACAACTGATTTGTTGGATGAAACTGCAACGTCACCAAATTGTTTGAGAGACTCTATAGGTTGATACGTTCTATTTGGCTGCAGATGCTTTTGGGTATATTTCAAGCTCCTTTTTGTTTTAGAAATCTGGAAATATTTATAGCAAAAATTTCAAATATCGTAATGTGAACTTTTTCAGACATCATTCAATAAACACAATATGCTCACAAGATATGGTTAAAAATTCATATATGATTATTAGGCCTGTGTAAAAAGATCGTTTGCCTTCATTTTAGCAGTGATTGTCTATGGATAACCTCACATTATCAGTGAGTCCATAAATGTCCATTTAAAATGTTCCTGCATTGCGGTCATGCTGATATTCAAGTTCGAAACCTGGTTCTAACCGGGTTAATGTAAAGTGCTTTGTGACAATGACTGTTGTTAAAAGCGCTATATAAATAAAATTGAATTGAATAGAATCTAAGACGACTGCATTTTCATTTAACATTCAGTTCTGAGGATTTTGCTCTCTTCCTTCCACCATATTACCAACTAATCGAGAAGGCAAATTTTAATCAATACTAAAAAAAAAAAAAATAATAATAATAATAATCAAGTATACTTGAGTAATTGTGACAGCTCTAGTAAAAAAAAATATGCTATACGTTACACAAGCTTTACAATACTTTGCAATACAGAATACAATACTTTATAATACAGAAGAAATCATTAAGGCTTTGGCACCAAGTTACTGATGGACTGCGATTTTTAAAAAGGTTATGAGGACCAAAAACGAGATAAATGAGTGGGTTAAAAAGACATTTTAAATTCCGCATCTGATTACTTGTGCTAAGTATAGATGCAGGACTTGTTGATCAGAGACCATGTTAGTGTTTTCTGTTCTTATTTTTCCTTTTTTCTTGCACAAATAATTCACATTATTGGATCAAAATGAACCATATACATAGATACACAAAAATATGTACATCTTATAAGTTTCCTACTGGTTTAAAATATGATTTGTTTCATGTAAATATATATATGACTGAACCCTAAAATTTCAGAGCATGAAATCATTGTTTCTCGCATATCCTGTTTTTATTTCTTCCATGTGGTCGATTTAAGCACTGCCGAAGTGAATAAAAGGTAACGATGACGGAAAATAAGCTTAACTCACTCCTTCAGGAAAGAAATGTCTTTTGCTAGCATTTGACATTAGGAACGCAAGGCGCACACTTCAGTTGAGTATCTGAATGGAATGCACCCCCCCCCCCCCAGTCTGATTCAGTGCTGTAAGGCAGCTTCCGTGCTCATGTCCGTCGCAGTCTTGAGAGCTGGCAGTCCGCCATAAGTGGCGTCTGCACCCACCCGCCCCCAACTCCCACTCACTCTGCAGTGACCGCAGAGCAGTGAGGAACTGCCTAGACGTGGAAGCCAGGGAAGCCGCCACGCTGGAGAGGCAGGGGAACCTCCTAGCACAGCCCACACCGGCTTGCTCTTCCCTAGGGGGTACGGAATCACCGGTGAGCAGGCTGACAAAAAAAATCATTCGCCAATCTGCATGCGACAAATTGGTCGCAAGGCCTCAGCCAGCTGACCTTGCTGTACTTATCAATTCCCTTGGAGGTGAGCTGCACTGCAGAAACAGCAATGGATTCCTGGTGCGAATGGAAGGCTGAACCGCGCCTGAACCCCCTTCCAGGATGCCCATCCTTCCTCTCAGGAGAACAAATGCTGCCAAACCCCCTCGTTCCTACCGATAAATGCAGGCCACCAGCCACCACGCGGCAGTAACCCACCTTCCGGTCCCCTCATTAGCAGCAGTGTCATTGCTGATTTCACTTGCAAAGCGGAGCTTCTGAATTACTAAGCGGCTCACCTTCCGTGCTCACCAAGCGCATCTCTCTAGAAACTAATTATAATTGAGGTTCAATGTGCATTAACAAAAACAACTATTTCAACCCTCGCAAAATGCGAGCGGTGTTACGGCGAACAGAACCATAAACAAGCAAGAGGTAAAAACACACAGATTCAACCTGGTAAATGAATCCACCCCCTTGGATTAAGTGCATGCAAAGGAACAACAATCTAAAATGTGTTTGCAGCCACATGTACTAGATAATGTTTCAAATGGGAAAAAAATGTATCCACCTGAAACTGACAAAAACAAGCCATAGACCTTGACTGGGTTTTCATATACTTTCCTATACTGGTATCATATACCCAAAAACACAATGAAATACTGCCTGTTCTCTTTCTCTTTAAAAAAGGACCACACATGATGCCTGCTAATTCCTCCATCATTTGTGCATATGCAGTTGTTGCAAAGTCTTGGCTGTTCTGTCCTACGCCCATCTATTAATCAGAGTCTGGAGTGGTGTTTTCCTGATCCTGGGAGGTGCTCTGAGGGTGGCAACTGTCATTCCAGCTGAGCGCCTAATTAATTAGGATTGATTTAGCTACAGATAGAACGCGGGCTGTGATTTGACATATCTTGATATCCCCATTTATTATTTCCCCGTAAAAATGAATAATGCACAGGGTATCACGATCATGTAATTCATTTATTAATTCATTGCCTTTAAACAATTAAATAACAAAGGTACTGTTTAACCTAAATTAACTTTAATATTAAAGTAATAATTTGTTCTGATTTGTTTGTGTTACACGGGAATAAAACAATTAAAGAAAATTTCATTAGTGAAGAACAGCCAATAATAGAACCCACAAACGTTTTTGTATTGACAGACTTAACAAGTACTGTAAATGTGCCATGACGATCCACACAAGCCTAAATAATGAGATGGAAAGTTAGATGGAAAACCAGTGGAAAGAGGTCAGGGGCACCACAGTGTTTGTCACTGTTCTATCAACATCAATCCGTAACTGGTTTGTTGAAGCATTTAGGTATTTGCATCAACTCATTGGTTTTTCTGGGTGTCAGTCAGGCAATAATTCAAACTATGTAGCCAAAACTGGCAAGACTCAGTCCCTTGAGTGTCAGATTTTGGGAAACCCACTTTTGCATGCTTAATTTTTCATTATGATTGTTTAAATTATCATGCTTATTTAAATTATTACATATTACCCTGGGACAAAAAGTACTTCATACAGTTTATATATAATTGATTTGATTTTTGTAATGGATACTGGTTAAAATATCAGCCAGTGTGAGTGCTGACACTAAAGACCATCCGCTAAAAGCATTCGCTTTTTTTTTCTCCTCCTCTCCAGCTGGTGTTAACTTGGCCGGCTCTCAGAAAAGGGTCAGTTGCAGACACGCCCACTTGTATGTGACGAAAGTCAGGCAGATGGATCAAAACATGCTAGGCACGGCGTGCTTGTACACGTGACACACGACGGGTTTTTGGTGCCGGCAGGGTGCAGGGTTACATGTAAAAAAATATGTACGTTTTTCTTTTCTTAGGCTTGTTAAAGAGCCAGCCTAAGGAAGAAAAGCAACACAAGCATTCAGATTCTGGAAGCAATGGTAGGAAGTGAAAGTTTAAAGATACAATTTCAAAACAGACAGGAAATACTCTACCAGATAGAACTGGTTAATGCTTTCAGGTTATGTTTCATATATATTGTTTATATTGGTTACTAAGGTATGAAAATACTAATACTCTGCTGGAATTTTACAAAGGGGACACAATTGCAGCTCACACTAAGTATTTCTTAGTTCTGCAGCTGTTAAAATAAGAAGCAAAACTTGGCAGCAAACTTCTAGAACAACATCCATCCACCAGCCTGACCAGGTCCAGCACTGCTTATCTGTAAAGCCCCACGCCAGGGCGCATGCGAGCTGCAGCCAGCTACTCGCGCTCTGCTCGCTCGCTGCTCCGCGCTCACGTGAGAGGAGCACGGCTCCGGGAATGTGACTGCCGCCAGAGTACACTATGTACCTAGAGCGGCGGATCTCATGCCGTGACAGGCGCAGCTTGTGGAGAGCGCTGCACACGGCGCCTCCATGTGTCTATCACGTGGTCCTGCAAGCCTTCTGCCTCACGTGAGAAACAATGTGCGAGGGAGGACGGCACTGAAAGAGTACTAAATGACAAAAAAGAGGGAGGAACAGGAAACAGGATGGCCCATGCTAACGTGGACATTTGGCGGAACTGGATTTTACACTTCGTTCCTCTTTATAGTCCATTTAAAATGTTTGCCTTTCAGATTCAATAAATATAATTACAACCCTCTCATTAAACCTGGGTCTCAAGTTGTGTCAAATAAGTTTTACCTTCAGTTCCAACCAATATGTCTCAGACCAGACTCCTGTACCCCTTAATGTAAAATATGAAGATATTAAAATTTGCATTATTTATATTTTAGCCCCTCGGCATGTATTACTTTCAAAGGATCTCAATTCACCACATCCTGCAACATCTTTGATACCGTATGTTTCTGATAAATGAAATCAATTTTTTAAATCAGCTAACAGTTAAATACGACCAACAGAAGCAATCTTATGGAATTCCCACATGTAGATAACCGAAATCAGAAAAAAACCCAAATTTTACCAGCATAAAAAACAACATTCTGCAGCCACTTTCCCAATTTACACCTCATATAATAACCTTTGATGAACCAAAACACAAGGATTGCCAATGTCAAACAAATTAAGGGAGTAGTCAAAGCTACGGGGAACCCATTAGGAACACCTGTGTTAAAGTACACTGAAACCGCTGGTCAGGCTCTATACTGGCATCCACTGTCCACCACAATAAGTATTTTCCTCAGGAAAAAAGATTCACCATTGTGCAAGCTGGCTCACTGATCAGACTCTGTGGTAGAATCCACATGGCCAGTTTTTGTGCAATTTTTAGGTGACATACGCCCAACTCGCACGCTAAGCTGCTAAAAGACAAAACAAGGAGGCGGAACTCCCTTAATATCCACTTAGGTGGCGCCAGCACTGCCACAAGCGCAATAATGAGTTTTAAGGTATCACTGGCAGCAGCACAACAAAGAACAATGCAGCAATGCATTCAGACAGGAGTGCGCCACATAAATGCAAAACAGCGGGGGTGTGACTCTGCAATTAGTCACCAAGCAGATATTTATTTTATTTCAAAGTAGTTTTGTGTCACTACAACAGCCTGATGGATTAAATGCATCAATCTTGTTAGTGGAAACGTACTGCAGGGACCTCAAATGAAAAAGGTCAGTGAAGAAGCAATAGATTTTTATATAATGTAGCAGTAATTGTGGTTCTATGGTATAATCCACACTGTGGCCTGAACAGGCTACATTTAAACCACGAGAAAGTACAACTTAAAACTCAGGCCTATGTAGTATGTACATATTTGCCAGGAGAACAGCTTAAAAAATGTACACATTTTCTTTACTCAGTGTATGCAACATGCTGCAATTTACTGTCTTATTATGAGGTGGCACAATAGCCCATGAAAGAACAGACTGTAGACAAAAGAGAAATCCATTCAATGACTGTGTGTGTGTGTGTGTGTGTGTGTGTGTGTGCATGCATGCGTGTGTGTGCGTGTACCGCAAATATACCATAACAATCCACTGAAGTCTAATTAATGAGATGGAAAGTTAGATGGAAAACAAGTGGAAAGAGGTCAGGGGCACCACAGTGTTTGTCACTGTTCCATCAACATCAATCCGTAACTGAAGCGACCGTATAAAACATATAATATGATAAGTGCATGTATATTGGCAGACTTGCGCACAAACAATTTTGCTACATCACAAATAGTCAATTCAGCCTCTCTTTTGATAGCACATTCAATTGGAAAATTCCACATGACATGGAAATATCTTCACATTTTTAAAAGGGTTTGATAATTCCTATGTACTTTTATATTCACAATTATGGTAATGGCATAAATGATTTTTTATTCAGCTTATTTGTAATTTCGTTACTGCATTATTATCATGTAAATGGGGAAAAAATGTACCAAGCAGAAATCAGGTAGTGCGGATATTGTCGAATGACACTGAATATCTTTAATATCATTGATCTTAAAATACTCTGAATTGAAATCAACTGCACTCTCCTCTTAGCTGGCCTACAGAAATTCTATTCCCATGGTCAGATCATTATGCGTCCATCTTAATTTATTAATAAACTTCAAGTGAAGATGCAAATATGACTGTAAGGAATAGCAGCTGTAAAAGCTGACTTTGATCCACCCTTAACCTCCAGCACGCTGCTCCAGCCTCTGCAAAACCAAAGCAAAGCAAACGTAGCATTTTTACGGTAGAAGAAGGTTAGGGATACCTGATCGGCCGGGACTGTGGATGCAGGTCTGGGGGACCATGGCTGTGTGAATGCAGGTGGTAGCCCGGCTGCTGAGGTCGATCACCGACGGCACCGGTGGCGGAGGAGCCTGCTGCTGCAGGGCAGACTGCTGGTGCTGATTCTGCTCATGCTGCGATGGACTGGAGGGGATGCCATTTTCAGAGAGAAACTCCTCAAGGTCCATGTATTCCAACTGAAAGCTGTCTCCATCATAAGGAAGTGTCTTGTCCCACAGAGTAGGCCCCAAGAAGGCCGACTGTGGAGCATTTCCATCCTCATCTAACTTCTTTTCCTTCTCCTTCTCTTTTGCAAAACCTGCAAAAGATTAGAGCGCCCTTACAGATACTGCAATTGTCATGCAACATATTTGCAGGAATGAGTGCTGGGTTCTTCATATATTCATAAAATCTAATCCGTGTCCCACAGCAAATGCAGACCTTGCTCGTTTTCTTCTGCAGTAAAACAGACGTGCCCACTTCGGAAACACTATAAGCCACCATATATTACTTCTTATAGTAAAAAATATGCTTAGGTACAAAAGTACGCCCGTGCAAAAATCTCATTTAGCTTCCATCAAGCACGGGGCGCGAATATGGGAAATCTGGTCCAAATTAAATGACAATAATATTAAGTCGCTTTTTTGTGACTACTGACACGCTTAAAATTTTAAATTTTCAAAGTTACCACAATTAAAGTACATTTCAGCAGACAATTAAGGTACATTTCAGCAGACAACCATTCCAAACAGTTCTCAGACTTGTGCAAAATCATTTCAGAAGCTTTTGCACTAATCGCTGCAATTGATCAGAGATCCGCGCACTTTTGAAACGAATTGGCACATGTACATATCTTTTGCTTTTATTTCCCAGGGTAAGGAAAGAGAATCTGGAATTAAATGGTTAAGATCAGACATGGACACCCAGCCTCGCTCGATACCAATCGCGTAGATATTTTTCTCACACAGTACAACACAGAACTGCCACATCTAAGCTAAAATTAAGGTGTCATATGGGCACATAGAGGGGGAAATGCTAGCGCTTTGATTGAGTTGAGTTTTGATATCATGCAGACAATGAGCAGAGGCGTCCTATATAAGGATCTGGTATACAAACCATAGTTAGCAAGCTAGCCAAATTTGCTGCTCTGCAACTGGTTGATCCAATCGATTGCAATATGGAAAAGGCATTTTCATATAGCACAGTATATGAAAACTTCCCAGATAAGGTAATCTTCATAGCAGAGCAACTGAAACGGAACTGTCAGGTGCACTCTGGATGAAAGAAAAGGGTATTTTTTAATCGTTTACGCTAGGACTACAGCAGAGCTGCCTGATTTAATCAACACTGCGATTTTCATTAGCAAACAAAACTAAATTTATATATTTTACCTTCTTCGTGGTGAAGAGGCAGTTTCATGGGATTTTCCAGAAGAGATTTCAGCACGCCATGAGTTGGAGGTAGGAAAGTTGGGTTTATTGGGAGAGGTCTAGACATTTTCTCCATTCGTTTCAACAGAAGCACAACCTTGTATTCCGGGGGGGGAAATTAAAAAAAATCAACGGGGGAGGGGGAAAAATATCGAAGTAAGGCAAATGAACTTGCTTTGTAACTGGAAGCGATTATCCTCGAGAACGAAAGATGTATAAAAAAAGCGGACCGACTGATTTTAACGCGGAGACGGACGCTGCAGCTTTCGGCACACCGCGATACTGAGCGCAGATAAGCGGCCAGCGATGCTGAAATGATCCGCAGCTCCATGTGTGGATACTGACAGCTCTGACGTCAAGGGGGCCGGGGCAAGACGCCGCCTACAGCTCGCTCACAATATTTTGTTTCAAGACGCCGCCTACATGCAAAGTTTCCGTGGTCAATATTCCTGTGCATACAAATATGTACTAGTGTAATACTAATTTCTTCATTAGTATTTTATGACCAAACGAGTGCACTTAGTTTAGGCGCTCTGGAAAGTGTGCAATAGAAGACCTATCTCTGCTTGATAACCGCTCCCTCGGTTCTTACTCACCATGGCATTTTAATAATTTGACATCTGAATTCTAACCGAAATCCAAGTAATAATAAATCATAAAGCCACTTTCCAGCTGCTGCAAGCTAAATGGTTCATTAGTAGCGACAAAATACGTGGGGTAAAAAGACATGCTGGATTCAGGCAGCCGTGTATCCAGTTACAAAACGTGCTCAAGTGCATCAATTAAAATGACTTACACTGCACAACAAAAAGATCATTCTCATGAAACAGCGCTTCTGAATATAACTGGTAAGTAAATATAACACGGATTTAAAATGCAAACGAGGCATGTCGCAGTGTGTGTCAATTACTGGCATGTCGTTATTCTTTCACTGGGAACCATATTTTGCGACTTTTTAAAAACGTTGCTTGCTGTTTTCCGCCCGCCCATATATCACCTTTGCAAAATATCGGTTCCCAAAAGAAAACATAAGGAATAATTTTCGTAGGCAAATGGTTAGCGTGTCATCACGCGCTCCCCACACACACACACACACACA
>JAABNX020000106.1:18782576-18797366 GCA_015163995.2 Mormyrus lacerda | reverse complement strand
ACACACACACACACACACAGCAAACACACAATCCAAAACACAGTATCCAAAAGGGGCGAGCAAAAGAGTAGTCAGGAGTCAGGCAAGGGATCAAAAAAAGCAAGAATCAAATCAAATCAGAATCTGAAAACCAAAACTATCATACACAAGCAATCAAAATCTGAGCTCTGGAGGACTGTGCGCTGTGGCCTTTTCTTTGTAGGACCCAGAAATGACGAGCTGCGCATCAGAGGAGTCGAATCATCATTCAAATCATCAACACCACCCCCTTTGTTGTTTGTTACTTTTTTGTATTATTTTCTCAGTTCATTTTAAGCATGTATTGACATACAGCGTACACACAGGAAGTAACAAATGACTGAAATTGCACTGTATTGTCCTGTATTTTTTTTACATGGTCAAGCATCCATGATTCAAATAAAAAAGCCACAAACTGAATACATACAGTACATTTCAGTCCAGTCAGCGACATACATAACATCTACAAACATTTGTAAGTGATTTCTGCAAACCCATGCTGACTTGAATGCACTCTAAAAGCAAACCAAATATTCTTTGCAAAATAATTTTCATGAATTGGTCAGCAAGAGGGGGCAAAAATAAGTTTATCCAGTTTTAAAAGTTTAAATACAGAAACTCAGCTGATTACGAGCTCGAGCTACTAGACGCCTGCTTTTCATAATGGCAAGAACCATACATTAACATTACATGTTTTTAGCTAGTGTCATAATGAGAAAAATAAATTTATATGTATATATAGAAAGAGAGAGAGCAAGAGAGATAGATCTGTGTCTATGTGTGTCTGTATGTGTCTGTGCCTTGTAAAAGATTGGCCTCTTATACAGGGTGTCTCCTGTCTTGACCTCTAGGTTGTGTGGGTAGACTCTGAGATAACCCTGAATGTATACTGGAAATACATGATTATACACGTGGTTGTGCCAGTTTTACTGATTCAGATTATATATCTATTTGCATCGCAGTGATTTTTTTCACCATAATTACAAAAGGGCAAACAATGCGCACACAATAAGTTATAGAGTAACGGATTCACTCCCATTAATACGTCCTTCTCCGGACTACATAAACACTCCCCTTTCACTTATTACAGCTACATGTGTGTATGTTTACACTCATGCCTACTTGAACACTATCAAACCTTTTGCACAATTCAAGCACATTTGTTCTACCTTGCCAATATTGCACTATTCTGCATTGGACTGTTCCATTTAACCACTCCACTACTGTACTGTTCTTGTTTTGCACTGTTATAATGTTAGATATCATTTCATTACATTCATCTTGTGTATTTATTCTCACATCACTGTTATAATGTCTTATTGTTATAATGCTAGATCTCATTTCACTTCATTCATTCTTGTGTATTTATTCACACATTCTGTCTCGATCTTATTATAGTCGTGTCTGTTATGTTTATATTATGTTTTGTGTTGCACCTTTTGATCCAGGAGGACGATGTTTCGTCCCACTGTGTACTTGAACGTATATTGTTGGGATGACAATAAAGCTCTACTCTACTCTACTCTACCCTTCATGATATCACAACTTGAGGAACAAATGACTCGAGGGCAGGCATGTTGGTGAAACAAACTGAACTTATGGAACAGGGATGGTAAAAAAACTGGATCACGAGGGATCAAAACCAGAGGACTAGAGTAAGGAAGGACACAGGTACCAGGAAGGCTGACGACAATGACTGGATGGGGGAACACAGCACTGGAAGCATGTATATGAAATAAATAAGGGAGCTAATGAGAGCCAGCTGGGAGTGATTAACAGGAGGGTTAGGAATGAGAGGTAAAAAACGAAGAACAGATGTGGCTTGTTAGGTTTGGGGGGGAGAGGACATGGTGGGCAGGACATGACAGCATGCCCCCTGGGCATGAAGGATGAACTGGGGAAGGGAGCCACAGGGCTGCGCTCCTTGCCTACCCACATTTTTCATGGTGTGACATTTATGAATATCATCGCTTCAAGCAACAGATCTGCTGATGTAGCATATACTGTTTACATGCTTATATGGCCCAAAAAAACAAAATGTCCTGCTGCATATTAAGCAAGATACCAATTTTGTTCCAGTTAAATATGCTATGTGAATGTACAATATTTGTAAAAGTCAGATCAAAAGCAAATCCCAGATACACAGTCATTTTTATTTTTATAGTGCATAGGTACTAGTAGTTCCCAGAATAAAATAGTGTTTCTATGACCTTGAATAATGTACCGAGGAAATTAATAAAATGAGATGATAAAGATTTGATGAAGGTAATCTATTCTAATGTCTATTTACTAAAGTTCTTTCAGGATATCCCTTAAGAGTCAGAATATCCCTTAAGAATCAGAATATCCCTTAAGAGAGCATCCACTTGCAGCTCACAAACATGCTGTATTTTATGCCAGAAGTTGTCAGTGAACTGGATATAGTGTATGCCGTTAATGATTTTAGAGTTGAAGGAACGGAGGCAAGTCAGTTTCAGCATTCACTCTGAATCCAGCTCAAAATCTTTCAAAGAAATGCATATAGAAGGGATCTGTGGGCCAACATGACACACAATATAAAGGTTCTTATATGACATGTGCAGAAATGAAGCAGCTGCATTCCCAGTTAACCTTTAAAATCCACAGCAGTTTCTGCTGTAGTCAAAGTGCAGGTGCGCAAATCTCCTAAGGCAGACAAACAAGGAAATGAAAATGCATGTTGTTTGTTTCTGAATTCTTAGGGCAATTACAACAAAGCTCAGTTTACTGTCTTGCTTTTCATATTGCAAGAAATATTAATCAAGATGCGTAAAGTGCAAAATTATTGGAGTATCTAAGACATTTCACTTATGCTACCTTCTCTTTTATTACCTACTTTGTGTAATAAATTATGAAGCAGCATTTCATTTGGCATGGTAGCTGGCTTAAGGGGCGACATGGTGGTGCAGTGGTTAGCACTGTTGCCTCACACCTCTAGGACCCAGGTTCAAGTGTCCGCCTGGGTTACATGTGTGTGGAGTTTGCATGTTCTCCCTGTGTTGTTGTAGGGTTTCCTCCAGGTATTCTGTTTCCCTCCCCCACAGTCCAAAGATGTGCAGATTTTAGCTATAACCAGAATGCCATGTTTAGTATTATTTGCAAAACTGTGGGATATTAAAAAAAAAAAAGTTTAAAGAGACTTTTATAATATACCTGTATAGGTAGCATTACAATGATTGCAGTCTAACCATGGAAGTAGAGGGCACAAGGTAAGGGACACCTTGGATAAGACACCAATCCATCACAAAGAACATAGAAATGCTACATCCTTTTCTCAAATAACAAATTAATATAGTATTTAAATAACAGGTGTTAAAAATCATGCCAGCTTAAATGTAATCAAGAATTATCTTATGATTCAGCATGTTTTTCATGGACCTTTATAAATAGTACAATTACGTACTCATTCATTGTGTAGTACAAAATAAAGAAGCTCTTCCTTAGAAGATAAAAAGTCTTACTGTAATGAGTATGATGATGGCAGCCATTGTGTGACATTCCTGTGTAGCAATTTGTTTAAATTCAAATGAAACAGACAGTGATCAGCAAAAATAGTATAATGATTTAAATGCAAAGTTACTTCTGTGTAAATAACAGCCAATTTTCTCAGAGCAAAATCATCAGGCCAGAAAGATGATTGCTGATTTAATATTATATTACAAAGCTAAATGAATGGCTTACAGAGTTTAGTTTATAGGTACTGTATGCTCAGGAATGGCCAAGATGCCTAATACAGCCATTCTGCAGCCTGGGGCCTGATTTTTTCTTGCCTGGGTTTTCCTCCAGTCAATGCCAAAATGGCTGTCTTTTTTCTCTCTCTGTTTCTTCGTTTCCCTGGCTGCTTTTGTTTAAATCATCTCCCACCGTGTCTCACATGGGCTCCATTTGCCATCCTGCCCTGAGCAAGTCTCACAGTGAAAAAAATTCACATTTCAAGTGTTCCCAGTGGATTAAAAAAAAAATCTCCCCAGTTAATGTAAGTCATATTTTAATAAGATGCAATGTTTTGTTTTGCTTGATATTACATATTTTATCTTATATTCAGGTTAGAAAAAAAGATATTTTGATGCCATATAAGCTATTGGGATATAATCCCACACAATTAGATGAAGGGACCGTAAATGGGCTTAATTTTACACATATCTTCTTATAATTATTTAAAAGGTACAGTATGTCTGAAAGATCTGGTGTATTCATCATTGTACTGAAGATCGGCATGAAATATGATAATAGGATTTTCATATTTATTCTGAATTTTATACTACCAAAGAAACCATTATGTCATTAATGTCTAGTGAATTGAGGAATTGATCAAAATAAAATTCAACTGGAACATTACATAGTGATCTCCTGTGATGAATCTGCATCCCACCCTCATATTTTCTGGGATTTGTACCAAAGTCAGTGTTGTTCTGTCCTGGTTAAGCTGTTATGGAAAATGGATGGATAGATTGATTTTGAGTTATAAGACTGATGTTGCTAGACCATCTGAAAAACCCTAAAAACATCATTTGCAGTGTCTTTTCCTTTGTCTGGAACTCCAATTTGAAATCATTTTCTTAAATACGATGTCTAGCTCTCTATTGGTCCAGTTTTAATTTATAAATCTGCAATGGAAGATTGTATATCAATAATATAACATACATCAATAATATAAGTATATACATCAATACTGTGAGTATAATACATCTATAATATCTGCAATTTTGTATTCTGTAATTGAATAGACCAACTAATAGATATATTAATATTAATTGATAACACAATTACACAGCATACTTGGCTGGACCTCTGGGAAAAAAGGGTGCACTGCTCAGAAATAAGAGTTTTGTTATACATTACTGAGGCCAAAGCACCGACAGGAGGATTGGCACATTTCTCAGGATGGATAATCAGCATTTCGCCATTCTGCTGGAGTAGCTGACTTCTCAGCCACCGCGGCTGAGTGCACTAATCACAGCTGTTCCTGGTCACTGTCAGTGGATGATACAGCACGGAACTGTGGATGATCTAGTTTACCTTATTTATCTATACAAAGTAGTACCAGGCACTTCGCTAATAATAATAATACGCTGTAATAATTCTTGGAGGCAGTCCCCAGGTTACAAACGAGATCCGTTCCCTGGTGTCACACCCTGCTCAGCTGACCCTCCTGTGTGCCACGCCCCCTCGTTAACCACGTGTGGAATCCCCATGTTACCAGCTGTGTCTAGTCTTGCTTATTTGAGTTCATGTATTTAAGTGCTTCCCTGTTATTCTTTCCCCAGTCCTGTCATTAACGTAATAATGTCTCGTCGTTACTCCGTATTAAACCTCGTTTTTCCCTGACTTCATGACTCCTGCTCCTCTCTCCCCGCTCTGTACATTGCTCGTCGTGACACCTAAGTGTTTATTTAAGTCAAATTTGTAGGTTCCTCGGCAAATTAATAATATTGTACATAATAACAATAATAATTATAAATAACAATAATAAATAACAGTAATAATAACAGGAACTACATACGGGTTTGTATTGTACCTCGTGCGGACAAACTGCTGATACCGTGTAAGTACTGTATGTGCTATGTTTGTTATTACGAACCATTGTTCATAAGTACGAGTCGCCCGTAAGTCGGACATTCGTAACCCGGTGACGGCCTGTATATTGTTCCTATGCATACTGTCCAAGATATGGCGGCCCTCAGGCACTTCTCACCTATGCAACAAATAAGGAGGTTGAGAGACCTGAGAGGATTTCCACGTCTGAGCCCGGTTGGAGAGAAGGGTTTTCTAATTCGAAACCTTTTGCAATCAGTTTCTCAGCTGCTGTCAACCCTGCCCCCTCCTCCTCCACCCTCCCTTCTCTCCACCCCCATGCCATCCGCTGATTCCTGCGCCACTAGTTCATCTACTTGGCTTCCTGTAGCAGATGTGTTTCCCTTCTAAGCCGTGTGATAGGCGA
This sequence comes from Mormyrus lacerda, assembly GCA_015163995.2. NCBI lineage: Eukaryota > Metazoa > Chordata > Actinopteri > Osteoglossiformes > Mormyridae > Mormyrus > Mormyrus lacerda. The sequence continues at coordinate 18,791,389 of JAABNX020000106.1, read as the reverse complement.
TGGATGAGAAGGGGCTTCTGTCCTCCCTTCACGAGGCTTACAAGGTGCCATGTTATCAGCTGTTTGTCCTCCAAGTCGGAGAGGGAGAAAATGTAGGTGGGAGTGGCAAATCACTTCCTAGTCGGTGACACTCAGGGCTTCACCATGTGTCAGCAAATATATGAGCCCCACATGCCAGCCGGGCAGCCAAAATGTGAGCCGTCCCCGTCCAGGCAGTCGCCTGGACATGACAAACGTTCCGATGCTCATGCAGCCACATTCCCTGCTCCGCAGCAGGAGAGCTCCGCCCTCATAAGCTCCATGTCCAGTAAATCTCCATCATTAGGGAGATAACACACACTGCATTCAGCTGTTTAATATCTTCTGTCTCGGTTACCTTCCTCATGCCATCTCCACCACACAGTCACCCTTTTAAAAAATGAACTTCATTTTTTTCCATGAAGCTTTCCAGAAAAAGAAATCCAGTTGATAAACAGAAATTAATAAACTGCCGGTGGAAGAATAGGATGAATTATTTCCTGTGTTTACAGGAGGTGCTTTGTCACTTCTCAGGAACAGACAGCTTGTTAAAAATACCCAACGATTTCTGCATGGCCTGCTTTCTGTGTTGCTAGAACACCCTTTCTCACTCACACACAGCTGTTAGGCCAGTTGAATTGATGGACAGCTCTCTAAGGCTCGCACTTGGCGACCCGGCTGCACCTAGAACATGCTGTTAGCTGCCTTTCCAGCTTGCAGCCGCTCTGCCTGTCGCCGACAGGCACGCTTGCGCTCAGACATACAGCGCATTCTTTCCTACACGAAAAACAAGAAGTAGAAAGTCTTCACAAAAAGGCAGCGAGACAGATAGCCCTTTTACACACCTGTTTTTTCCTGGATAATGATATCCACTCCTGTAACAATAAAAAATATACATCATGTCTGCATGTATGACATGTATGACGTGTAAGATATCATAAAAAATAAGGCATTATTATTGAAAGCAAGTCTACCGAGATACTCAAATGAGATGCGCATTTATTAAAGCCATGCTGTTCCCTCAATAAACAGATGACCTGAGTGGCATTTTCTTCTTGTTGAAGGCCGCACTAGGGATTGTCAGAAGACCGTGAGGCTCAAGGTACCCACAGCTGCCTTCCTTTGTCTTAGAAGGTCTTTGTTACCATGCCGGCAACATCCATCTCTGCTGCCATGGGGAGCGCCCACAGGTCTGTCAACATCCGCTCCCGGTTCAGGGAACGAGAGCGGCAGCTCCTGCAGGCATTGAGCCACACAAGCAACAATTCAGGTGCGACAACCCGTGTGAGCTGCATTTTTACGGGTTTTCCTAACAGTAATTCTCAAACTATAGAATAATTTATACCAAAATGCCAGTTATTTCTATATAAATAAACAATAATCATTGTACAATATTTACTTTGTGCTTGCTGGATGGGTCTTCTGACAGAGGCTGAGAGGATTGCCAAACTTTAGCTTTATTTCCTCAAATACAATACTGAGTTACCGAATAATGAGTTTCTTAGTTCAGCCTACTCTGTTCAGCTTGCAGGGGTTGTTCATTTACTTCTAGTTAGGTTTTACCATGAAATAATGCCCATGGTACCCAGTGGAAAAAAACATATTTTATTTGTGTAGAAGGGAGTTGTGTCATGTGACGAAACACTGGTGCTAGCTGTGATGTGTTTATATATAAGTAAGTATATTCACTGCAGGCTTCTGTGTGGAGGTGTCGAACTGGCTCAATGTGACCATGAACAATATGCGAACAGTGTGACTACACTAAGGATTTCCCAATCCTTCAGCAAGGAAAAACTTGGAATACCGTCTGTTTATGTATATAACTGTTGCTGGTCACCATTCATTTGTGTTTGCTATCTACTGCAGCATAAAAATCGCCAATATCCTTGAATCCTCCTAAATCTATAACAGCAAATGATAAAAATAATTTATCACTGAAAAATCAATTTCTGGGAAGACTTTATTTAATAATTCCACTCTTTTATATGAACAAATTCAAGATATGTACAGTCATTACACAGCCATCTGGCAATTTTGTCCTCTTTACAGTTTTCCTCATATCAAATACAAGGCAGTTGTAATAGCTAAATACAAAGACATAAATATTTATACTCACTTTCCATTCTGGTATGCTCCATACCAACAGGGCCGTATTAAATAATATTATCAATGACTTAATGATTTACATGATTTGTATTTGTACTGCGATGCAGCTGTGTAAAGCCCACTGATCTAACAGAGTATGAAGGACTTCCATTGTTTACATTAACTCTGTCACCTTGGCCAGGCTGAGCATACAGCAGCATATCGGGGCTTCTCAGTGACAAAGATTACTGTGTCTGATGTAAGTAATTCAGACATCGCAAACCATGAACTGAATTGTGATAAGCATATCCTGATCTGATATGAGCCGGAGTAGTGACACGTAACATCAAAGGTGACGCACACAATGTGCAATGATGCAGAGAAAGATGGTGGAAATGTAACTGGACCAACATTTTGTCACTCTAGATGAGCTTCTTGTCCGGACCTTCCAGGAAATATAAATTCTTTTTATATTGTAGAATCCCAATGTCATCACCCCAAAAAGCACTCAAAGAAGAAGTAATTAACCAGCAATTAACCAATTAAACAACAGTGTCACTGGTTGACACACAATAGTTTAGGGTAAGAATATTTTAAATGATTATTGAATAAAAACTAAATGAGAGTAGAGGACTGGAAAAAGCAAACAAACCAGGAAGCAGTATGGGTATGTAGGTGTGTAGCTACAGTATCTCCTGTCCCCTGTATCTGTCTGCGCATCAGCATCAACACAGCATCCCTAAGTCTGCTCCTTCTTCAGCCAATCAAAGGCCAGTTTTCAGTAGCCGAATGACTGTAGCTCTGCAACTGATCTGCTAAATCGATGCCATGAACTCTGTGAATAAGACATATTCCATTCAGCTGAACAGTTTGAAAAGTACATAATTTTAATAGACTGCAAACTGCCTTAATCGTATTACTGATTCATATGACTCTAGGCATATTTTTGAGGTGGAATGAATAATGTATCAAACTTCTGTTGCATCATAAATTTTAATAAATCGTTGTGTAAATGTATAAACTATTATGTGATGTATTGTTACATAATGCAAACATATAATGCTTCCATATTATATCTTCAGTAAGTTTCTTTTCATATGAACCTTGGATATGGGCAGTTTAGCCAATAACAAAACCAGAGAACCACAGTAAAGGCTCCGTTTTGTCACTCGTAAATGGTAGTGACTCATTAATAAAACGAAACCTGTGTTATAACTTGCATAAAATTGTTTATTAATAATTTACAAAGTGTTACAACCTAATTAATAACCAGATTATAAACCATTCATAAACCTTTTATATGGGTAGCCTTATTGTAAAGTGGCACCAGAGTAAGTCAAAATCTTTTACGGGACCTTCACAGGAACTCTGGGTTGTTTTCTATACCCAAGTCATGATAGGTAATTTACGTGTATATGTAATATACGCCTAAATGTATTGATGTTGTTTAAGAGACAATTTTATATTCTGGATACTGTATCTAGGCAACGCTAGCCCTGCTGAAATGATTTAGATCAATGGGGCTCAACGGGTCACAATGAAAAGCACCTTTCATTAGACTTTGTTTTGAACTGACCTACTTTTACATGCAGCATATCCACAGAATTGTGTGAAAAGATTATTGTCAGCCTGCTTCCCTTCAAAAATAAATTATGAGCCATTTAAACAAACCATGATGTTTTTGACACCCTATGTATAAATGGGAATATAAATAAATAAATGTAGATGATTAATATTGGTGTTCAATTTAATGTCTTCGAATCACACACTGATTGGTATGTCATTTCCACCATCCCGAGGCACAGTTATGAAGCTGAATCCTGCCTGCTACAAGAAAGAGGACTGGATACAGGACAAGTTTAGCGATGAAGATAAGACAGTAGAGGTGTGGGGGGAGTTCAAAGGAACCATTTCAGTGCAATCTAATAGGACAGACTTTGCTATTAATTTAGGTGTCACATTAGGCTACTTAACACAGAATGTATACTGTATACTAATGAAGTCATCATGCACTAATACTTTTTTAGAACCTGGATGTATAGTGGATATTTATTTTATCAGAAACTATAAGATGAGTAGCTAGAGATAAAACCCATTAAAGTGCACTAGATATTTAATATGAATTCTGCAATTAGTAGCCATTACTAAAACATCAAAGTTTGCGTTGACTGAATGATGATAAGCCCTCAAAATCTGTGCAGTATAGCTCCTTACTGTAGTTGCTGATACAGTTTAACAACGATCACTCCTCCTCGGCTGACAAAGGGACTACGGGAAAATGGTTTTTCCGGGGAGTCTTCTGCATGCAAGACGACACAATGTGCAACAAGAGCTCACTTACAATCCACCTCAAGAATAGCTCTAACAGAGCGGGTGAGTTCCTTGGCTTCCTTAGCCAGAGCTGCAGCATTCCAGGGAGTCTTCTTTGTAGGACAGGAGGCTAGTGCCTGGAACTGGCCAAGCTTGGCATCGTTTGCAGAGCTGTAACATAAGAACACTGTTTGAAACGAGCGATCTTCAAGCTGGAACGGTGCAGTAAGTGAATCAACTGAGGGAAATAATCAAATAAATAAGGCACCTGAGTCTAGCTTAGACATTTAATCAATCAGAAAATCTCATCATTATTAAATTTTCACTAGAGTCTGCCAAAAGTTGGCAGTAGGTTGCAAACTGAAAAGCCAAAAGGCTGCAGCGTGATACCTCTGGGTGCTTAGCTTCAACTGCTCTTGTAAAATAAAAAAACTGAATACATATAAAGTAACTGATTAGCTATGGTATACACACACACACACAAATCCTTTATTTGCCATTTGTCAAAATATGACTATAGGTACATTGGAATTCTTGTATCATTGGAGTTCTTGTATTTAGTTACTTATGGTTAAGGTCTGGGCTGGGTACTGGTTAAGATCGTCATGTTGGGATTAGAATTTTCCCAATAGAAATCAATGGAGAGTCCCCACAAAGATATAATTACAAACCTATGTGTGCGTATATGTGTATGTAAATTTTAAATTGCAAATGTTCATTGTTATACTGTCAAATTGTTTTTGGCTTTTTTACACTCAGGAGGCGGCCCTACACCTCCAGGGCTGGGTACTGGAATCCTATCTCTTCTCCATCTGAGTTTTCACGTTCTCCTTGGGTCGTGTGAGTTTCCTCCCACAATTCAACCACATGCAGTTGGGCTCATTTACATCTTTAAATGATGTCATATGACTGTCACAAACCTGACCAGGATGACCTTTCGCAAGATGGATGGATACACATTCTGTGGCCACATTATTAGGTACACAGGCCAGTGCCAGGTAGCACCCAGTCTTGCCACAGAAGCCCTCTGTGGCTTAAACCAGCGGTGTGTTCTGAGCACCCATTCTACACATCAGTTCTTTTCATTTATTGCATGTTTTTTGCTTGCTGCACCATCCTCTGTAAACTCAAGAACTGTAATGAATAAAAATAGCAGCAAGATGGTAGTTTCTGGGATACTTTAAAGACTACATCTGGCATCAACAATCACAGAGCATTCAGAATTGGTCGTGTCTGGCATCGTTCCCGTTCTAACCTAAGCCAAGAGGTAGCTGAACCCCCTGAAGTGGACTGGGTGCCGCACACGTTCAGATGTTGCCGTATGTTCGCAGTTTGGAGGACTGAGATGTTTGTGTTAACAAGCAGGTGTTCCCAAAAAAGTTAGCTACTGAATGAAAAATGATATATATATACTGGAGATTGAAATTGTATACTGTATATGTCTGTACATACTGTGTGTGTATTAATAAGCATTTTTAAATGGTTATTTGGTTACAAAAAAAAACACCAAGATAATACCATTAGTCTGACAAGCCATGAAGAACACAGCATAACAGCTTAAAGTTTATCACTCAATATTTCATTCACATCCCATTTTGATGATTAATTAGCGATATGTTTTTGTTTAAATTATCTGATACCGTTTGAAATGAATACGGTACACTGTCACTTATCGTTTTGATCGCAAAATGCCATTTGTTTACTCTAGAGGATGAGACCACATCCGGATGAAGAGCTATTCTTGGCATCTACACAGAAGAATATGCATTGACATGCATTGACATGTATTGACAGTAATTTCTATCATGTTCTTAAGGTACTGTAATATCTGGAGGCAAAATAAAATTCTTCAGAAATGTAATTTTTTTCAGAATCTATTGAAAAATAATGCTCCTTTGTCTGAATAATTATTTCGCGACAATTTTCTTATAGTGTGTGTGGCTCTACATTCGGCATAATTGGAAGGTTGCTGGTTCAAATACTGTGGTCAGCAGTGTGACTTCACCATTGGCCCTTGAGCGAAGTCCTTAACTCCACTTGCTCTGGATCCAGCTGACTCTGCTTTCCCAATTACACATTGTTTTGGATAAAAGCATCTGATAAATAAGTAAATGTATTCTAAGCTGAGCTTTTTAAACAGTAACATGTCACATTTTGTGTGACAGCAGAGATGCTCTTTCATTATCAACTCACTAGCCGCATGTCATGCTACAACTATAGCTACTATAAATTATAGTGTCGAAACTGATCCGATTCCACATTTCACAAAAAATAATAATGTGTCGGAGTTCAATACAGTACACAGCCTGCAGCCTCCAACTAGCCAGGCTAAATGGGTTAAATAGTTTATAGGCTTATATTTCCCAGAGATGGTTGGGGTCTTCATTAGAGAATCTGTATCCTGGTTGCACACAGAGGTGTCACAGTCATCAAGGCAATAAGTACACAGAGGCTGAAGATACTGATTAGGCCTTGTTAAAATCACTGCCAAGTCCAGGTGAGAATGTGACACCTTTTTGTACAAGCAATGTTTTATTATTCTCCCGATTTTCAAAAGTAAAGTAGAACTCCCTCTGTCTACTGACAGCAACTCAAGAGTTTTCTGCCATATTTTTACCCTCCAAATGTAAAAATCACCTTCCAACAATTAAATATTAATGTGAATTAAAACTTTGGATGATAATAATATAATGTACCTGCTATGAAGCCTTAATGACACAGTGACCTCAAAGGCTCTATCAGTATCTCCAGAGTCAGTCCTGTTTTCTAGGCAAAAAATGTAAAGCAAATATATACACTGAAGTGTCCATGGGATTTCTGGGGATGAGGTAGGATCTGAGCAATTTGAAGTAGGTCCCCATTTAGGGCCATAGCCAGGACTTTTAAAATACCAAGGTCGAAAGTGTTAACCCTTCCTAGGCGTGTCCCATAAAGGGTCGTGGTTATTGGACGTGCAGAAAAAATACTGAGGACTTGACCTCGGTGTCCTCAGCGGTAGGTATGGGCACGTCCCCATTATAACTCTGCAATGACAGGCAGGCCCCCGCACCAGATTGCAGTCACCGGAATACCAAAAACTGTGCTCCAGTATTGCTGAAGCTATTTAACCAATGAAACTGCTTTTAGACTTTGCAGGGAATTGTGACTCTTTCAGGTTACAGAGTGTGCTACTGCCCTGCTTTCTTCTGCCTGCTTGAGTTCCCTCCTGTGTGCCTTGGCGTGACTGGTGCGCCCTGATCCCTCTCTCTGTGTGGGCGCTTGTAACGATCTCCCTGCGTCTGTGTGACTGACTGCCTTTCTCTTCCCTCCCTGGCACAGACCTCCCACTTACTGACTCCGGCGTCCATTTCCGACTCTGATTCTAATTTAGTGTTTTGGCTTCATGTTTGCTCTACACTGCGGTCATCTGGTCCCAGTGACAAACTTCAAACGAACTAAACAGAAGTAAAAATTGACCATAATTGTACAGATACGCCCCAGATGAAGCAAATCATTTGCAAATTTCCTATAATGGACAATGGAAATGAGCACTCATCACTGCAGTTTGAAATGGAAATGCACTTTGAAATGGAAAAACAATGAACTTTGAAACGCATGTTTTGCCGTCTTTGTGTGAACTATAATTAAAGATAAAAGAGAAAATGGATATAATTTTGCTAAAATAAAATGCTATTTTATTCTCACAGATTTTAAGCCCAAAAATTCACATACTACCCAGGCGTGGCACCATTTTATATCATAAATGATCTGATCCAATAAGGCCCCCAGTCACTATTGTTATTGAAGTGCTGTATTTTCCTTCAAATAAATCATCCTTTGAAATTGATGCATGTTTAAAAAAGCAATGTACAAAATATAAAGATATAAACTGAGTTCTCAGCAACAAATTCTCAACAGTCATAGGCCAGACTTAAGTAATAAACTCTTACCAGTAGCTTTTATGAGAACCTTGCGTGTCTGAGAGAAAGTCCTGGATGATCTGTAAAAACATGTCATACACACTGTTGATCAAAGAGAGCAACCCTGAGAATGGTCTCTGCTAATGTCCTGCTTTTTGTGAAAATATTTACCATCATCATCATTATTCTTGCTGTTGTCATTGATGTTGTTATCATACAGTCTTTGACTCCATCACATACCTCCACAAAACGCAGAAGCTTCCATGTGGAGACCTCAAAACCCTTCTTGCTGTTCTCGGATTTGTGCAGCTGACACTCTAGTGCTGCAATTCCCTTCTTAAAATCCTGAGTTTCAACCTGTTTAAATAAAAATCAAGTATAAAGCCACACGAGAAGGACCGGACATTCTAGCGAGAAAAGGTTAGCATGAAACATGGGAATTCATATGTAAGTAGAATTCAGAAACTGGCCTTCTGGAGTTTGGAAAATATAGAGTATGTA
>JAABNX020000106.1:18760373-18773264 GCA_015163995.2 Mormyrus lacerda | reverse complement strand
AGATGTTCTGTGCCTGTTAGTAATGCTGATGCTGTGGAGTATGATGTCCTGTGCCTGTTAGTAATGCTGATGCTGTGGAGTGAGATGTTCTGTGCCTGTTAGTAATGCTGATGCTGTGGAGTGAGATGTTCTGTGCCTGATAGTAATGTAGACCCTAAAAAGTCTATAGCTATTGCCGCAGTTTCATTTCAAAGAAAAACAGCCAGTTAAAGTCATTTCCATTTCCAGACAGGTTCCTTCCAGAAACAGGAAACAAACTAATATGCACTTAGTTTTAAGATTTTTGGAGATAAATATTAATAAATATTAATGAACATTTATCTTGTTTCCCCTCCATTTCATGAGCATCAAAAATCATTTGTTCTACTGCATCTAGGCGAGGAAAACATTTAAGTGGAGTAATGAGAGCAGGTGAAGATTTTCTGCAATTCATCTGAAACATTAGCTCATCTGCTTCTTGATTTCACCAGATGCTGTAGCAATAGCCTTGTGTAGCTTGTACTGAATGGATCACCCAAAAAGTAGAAAGAAAATTGTATCGGACGTTACTGTGCATTTTGACAATGTCAAGAAAAATGATTGGTGGAGGTGGGGGGTTTAGGTGTAACTTATTTTTAATGGTCTATTACTTGGAAAAACAACACGCAATATTAACAACATAAATATGAATCATCAGCTAAAACCACAAACAACCAATTATTAATCTGCTATCCATCCATTTTTCCATCTATCTATCCATCCATCCATCAATCCCTCTAACCAATGGTGTTGTATTCATATATAATGTATATGGATTACCATAATTGAGCATAACTGAACACAATTTTGATTACAAACGGTTTCTCCAGTCCTCAAAAATATCATTATATTACATACATTTAATAAATCACAAATAGGTCACATGCTGTCAATTTCACTACATTAGCCTGTTTCAATTAGTGAGCTAATTGCTGCAACACCAGCAATTCTAGAATTTTTTAACTACTCATCTACATTCATATTCAACTGCTTTCTCGTTTTGCCTCATTGCTCCTAATTTTTCCCTAATTGTGCCAAATTCACATACTGTAGTCCAAACTGGTGCAGATAAGCAATCCTTCATCTGAATTTAACTTTGTTGACTTTTTTTGAGATTTGACCACAGCAGATTTTTAGTACATCGGGAAAGTGCATGGGTGTACTGGGAGTTCAGACTCAGCCTGGTAAGTATGATGAAACTGGATGCAAGATGGAAAAACCTGCAAACCATTACAGAATTTATTCTGTTCATCTCTACCCAGCAGAGAGGCATCACTTTGCAGTATTGATGGCTCCTAAAACATTTCAGCTTTTCAATAAAATGTCTTCCCTTCATAATCCTCTATTTGTTCCTGTCTTCCTTCCCATATTATGAGAGCTACAATAGCAAAACGGTTTATTCCAATTCAGCTTCATATTACAACACTCTTGATCTGTAATGCAGTAGTTGAACTAGCATTCAGTATCAACCTCATTAAGTTATACTTCAGATATCATGTGTGTATCTAATAATCTTAATTATATAATATAATTATTTTATATGTATGTATATATATATGTGTGTGTGTGTGTGTGTGTGTGTATGCTTGTATGTATGTATTAATGTACATGTCGATTTCATAATTTTAACTCATACAAAACATCTCATTGTTCACTGTTAGGGCTTGAGGTCAGTAAAACCAGATGCCAAGGGAATAGAAAATAAATAAGCATATTTCTTAACTTCATTCCAAATGCAATATTGCACATGTGCAGAGACACATGACCAAGCTGCACAATCACAGGCCCCCTTTAGAAACAGGGGTACATGGAATCTCTAATGACACCAGACCGAAGAGAACAGACATACAGATGCCCCCCACAGAGTCACGTGGTGTCTGTCACTGCAAATCACCCAACATGACATGCTGTCACTGAGCAAATATAGGTCACACTGGAGGGTCCGTCTTTAAACAAGCAGCTGGGCCAGTTCTAACATAGGTAGAGCCCATCTGTTCCTGTGTAAAGATTAAAAATCATTTGAGAATAAATTCTTAAGGTGTAAATAATTGCTGGCAAGTACTGTACAGGAATCCGCAATAAATAAATAAAATCCAGTTTTATGTTATAGATGTCCTGTACGCTTCCCCATCAGTGCTATCATGTGTATTTTGCTATTAATTGATTTACTCTGTATGCTCAGTGTCCTTTTTATTGCAGTGGCAGTGATGACTGTCCATATGCGAAGCAGTTTTTGTAGGGTCCATGTGTGACGGAGCCAATCTCAGCTACTCATCATATGGATCTAATGTTACGAGATCAATAATCATTCATTTTAATTATCCACATGAGCATTTTAAAACTATGCTGGGAAGAATGCTGGCAGCATTTTTGAGGTTAATCATAAGTAGGATTCTACGTATAATGACAAGTATTGCAGCTTTGAAAATAGTTACACGCATGACTAAATGTTAAGGTCTGAGCAAAATAAGAATAACTAACCACAACAGTGACATTTATCTTGTGGGGCTCACCATCAGAAAAGTGAAAAGTTAGGGTCAGATACAGTGCAGTTTTGGCACTTGAATGAGAAGAACCCAGAAGGATCAGGTCCTGGCTACAGACCATGACCTTGGAAAAGTGTCAGGAAAGGAACCTGAGCTAGTGCATGATAAATATCAGCTAGACAAAGCTCCTCCATGGATAGTGTGGGCTCTGGAAGCAGACCTCATGATCAGGGGTGAAACCTGCACATGATGAAAGACCTCAGGTAGGTGTCACAATACTCACAGTGTTGGGCAGTGGTGTCTTAATGGTTATGGAAGCGCACTTGTAATTGAAAGATCTGTGACCAGCAAGGCCCCACTGAGGTACCCTGAGCAAGGTACCGCCCCTGGGTGCTAAATTAACTGCTCCCTGCTATGTCACATATGGGTTGAATGCAGAGGACACATTTCGTCATTGTGCATTGTGTGCTGTGTCAACAATGACCACTGATCACCAAATTCTAAAAATTCACAGTCCCAAGCTGTGGTTGCCACTGGACAAGACACTTGCCTCTAAGCAACTGCTGGCTGCAGACTCTGACCGTTGTTTATACATATGTACTGAAGATTTGGTTGGAGTACCCAGCCTTCTTAGAGAAAGTGGGTAAAGTGTACTGTCTATGGACTTTGCAGTCCTATTTCAAGACTTCAATGTTCAATGTCTCAGTTGTTATTGGACTTCTGAGCAAATTGTACAAATAAACACGTATTGTCTAGGAAGGAACACACAACAACCTAATGGATTTGCCCTCTCAATGCTAGAGGCAATGTTGGAAATTTCTGGTGAACAAAGCCTATTGCTGTAGCCGCAGAGATGTTAGTTTGGGGGAAGGGCTGCATACAACAAGCCCTGGATATTGTTGGAAAAACATGGCTGGCTCACCTCTTCGATGTTTCATGGAAGTCTGCTAAAATAACTGGTAACGCTTTTCATAAACTGTACCTTCATTACGCCGTTATAATGCATTCATAGAGCATTCAGTGCACCTTCAAAACATATTTATAGAACATTCATAAACAAGTAATGTAAGTATAAACATGTAAGTATACCTCAACATTCTAACATACCTTAACAGCTTTAGCATACAGTAGTCCCCCTGTATCCATGGGTGATACATTCCAAGTCTTACCGCAGATAGCCGAAACCATTGACAATCGCAAACCGTCTACAGCCATCATATAACATGATTCCACATTAAATATTAATAATAAAGTACATTATTATACAGTACTGTACTCTCTCTCAAATGAAAGGGATTATGACGTTTTAGACAAATTCTCAAAAGATGATAAAAGAAAATAAACTATGATTCTGGAAGGAGCAATGTGGATTCCAGCCTAGTAGTGGAACAGTGAACCAACTCTTCTTCCTTGCATGTTGTAACTGTTTTCTGACAGTATACATGTGTATTATGAATGCTGCAAGAGTTGTATCCACATCCTTGGCATAAAATCAAAGTTATTTAGAGTGGACGCTGGCCTCCAGCAAAGTTGCATCTTGTCTCCACTCCCGTTTGTGATTTTCATGGACAGGATATAATGGCGCAGCCTTAGCTGGAAGGGCATCTGTTATGAAGGGCTAAAGGTGACATGTCTGCTATTTGTTGCACTCGACTCTTTCGACCAGCCGCCACTGGGGCTGAGTGTGAAATGGCGGGAATGAGAATCGGCATCTCAAATTCCACGACTGTGGTGCTCTATCAGAAAAGAGTAGACTGGTCCTATTTGTGAGGGGAGAGTCTATACTTAGTTAAAGCTTTGGTGGTCATGACTTTGAAGGTGCTGACCGTGTCAGTGGGGGCGAAGCTTGCACTTTACCGGTCGATCTATATCACAAACCTATATCGTGGTCATGGTCATGGCTACAGTGAAATGAAGTTTCTCCACAGAAACTTCAAGCGGCAAATGTATTTATTACGTAATGTATTATTAGCTTACTTAAACATGGCTTACTGTAAATACAAAATACATTTCTAAAAACATCACCTGTGTAGTAAGCTGTGTACCAAAGAATACATGCAGCATAGTTTTTGCATATAGGGGTTTTAAACCCCTATATGTGGCATTTAAGGCATGTCCAGTATCAAAAACAGCTTGACCCTGGGTCTGTACCACAAGCACCGAAGATACAGCTGTGGAGCATTACAGGCTAATGACTTAGATAAATGCCAATTTAATGTTGATTAAATCCCAACTATCTGGCTAAACATTATTGGAAACGATGCCGTGTGAGAGGCAGGAGAATATGGAGGAGTTACCCAATGGGTCAAGTCAACAGTGACATTTTCCAGCACAATCATCTGTGCTTTTCAGTTGTCTATTTTTTTTTACTTTACAGAAGACTTATGCAACAAAAACAGCATAGTGTGGTATGCTGTGAACACAGCTGTGACACAAGAGACTTGACACAGAAAGCAAACTGCTGTGAGAAGGTTGAGGCAGACTGATCCTACCCCATGAGGTGAGCACAAGATGTCCAGCTGTAATTTTAAATGGCTGGAACAAGACGATCAAGTGTTCCCTTAAGTATTGTCACTGTTCGCCTTCACTTGGCTGTAAAATTGGTAATCCACTCTTCAAAAATAATTGTTTTTCACTATGCTGATACCTCTTTTCTATTTATTTATCCGCATGCTGTGATTAACAGCAAGAGGACTAGTAGTCAATACAGAAGGAATTCTACCAATTATGTTAATATGTTACAGCAGCTCACCTAAGCAGGTTCACTATATCCAGCTACGGAAAAAATTAAGATATCACAGCACAGTTCTTTGTTCTACTCATTTCTCAATTTATGGGTGTGAATCTTAATTTATTCCACCACACACAAACGCACACATATACACACAGACACACACACTGATCAGCCATTCCATTAAAACCACCTGCCTAATATTGTAAACCTCATGCCGCCAAATCATCTCTGATCTGTGAAGGCTTGGACTCCACAAGACCTCTGATGGTGTCCTGCTGTATCTGGCACCGTTAGCAGCAGATCCGTTAAGTCCTGTAAATTGTGGGGCCTCTATGGATCAGACTTGTTTGTCCAGCACATCCCACAGACACTTGATTGGATTGTGATCTGGGGAGTTTGGAGGCCAAGTCAACACCTTGAACTCTTTTTGTTGTTCTTCCCATTCCTTCCCATTCATGAACAATTTTCGCAGTGGGGCAGAGTGCATTATCCTGCTGAAAGAGGCCACTGCCATCGGGAAAACTTTTGTCATGAAGGGGTGTGCTTGGTGGTCATGTTTAGGTAGGTGCTGCATGCCAGGACCCATGGTTTCCCAGCAGAACATCGAACAGAGCATTCAACTCCCAGCTTGCCTTCTTCCCATAATGCATTGTGGTGCATCCAGCCAACCACATGATGTAACAGAAAATGTTACTTATCAGATCAGGCCACCTTCTTCAATTGCTCCATGGTCCACTTCTGTCGCTCACATGTCCATTGTCAGCATGGGCACTCTGTCCAGTCTGTGGCCAGGCAGCCCCATACGCAGAGAGCTGCTATGCACTGTGTGTCCTGACATTTTTCTGTCAAAACCAGCATTAACTTTTCAGCAATTTGTGCTACAATAGATTTCCTGTGGGATCGCACCACATGAATTTACCTTCGCTCCCCAAACACATCAGTGAGCTTTGGACACCCATGATCCCATTGCTGGTTCACTGGTTGACCTTCCTCGGATCACTGTTGGTAGGTACTGACCAGTGCAGACGGGCAACACCCACCAAGACCTGCTATTGTGGAGGTGCTCTGACCCGGTCGTCTAACCATCACAATCTTGCTCAGATCCTTTCGCTTGCCCAATTCCCTCTTCAAACTTTAAAAACTGACCAACTTTCCTGCGTCAAACTGCCTGCTAAATGCTACTGTAATAACACAATCTATGTATTTCACTTGACAGCTGATTTTAATGTTATGACTGATTGGAATATGTGCCTCAGGTGAAAAATGATACATATTTTTGATCTTGATAGGTAAAACATTTTAGGAGTTACAGGAAGATGCATAACAACATGGTAAGACTCTTGACCCCGTGAGTAAAGCATCCAAGGGCCAAACACCAAAAAGCACTTCGGCAAAGTGATTCTGGTATACAGACATTAAATTTGCAGTGAGAAGATGACATTATGCACTTACTAATCAAAGGTAGTAAAAGCAGCAGATACAATTAGTTCTGTGATGAATAATAGTACTGCAATTTAAAGAAAGAGATTAAAAGGCAGAACATTTCTTTGTCAAAAACCAGCTCAAATTAACCCAAAATTACCAGCTGAAATGTTTTACACTTTCTAAAAGTGACATGTACATTAATTTGTCTTCATGTGGTATGGTACTGCCTGCCCTTAACATTCACCTTAACACCTAGACATGATGCTTTAACAACCATACTATTTTAACTACAAAATAATTACAATATAGTCTATAACAACCCTAAACGAAAAAAAATACATTACGATCGTATTTGATGGGTGGGTTTTGTGGGCGCTGGGACGAATTCACACCACTTCGGGGCTTTTGCAGAGCTCGGCTTAAAGTATTTTTGTCTTATATGTTGTTCTCTGCCCCAGTGCAGCAGACACACGGCAGAGTAACAAGCCGTGGCCCAATGAACATGAGCTGAGTCCTGGACCAGGAAGCTCCGAACATCTTTGGCTCATTCCGTTTCAGTTCGGATGCCTGGAGCCACCGACCGGATCTTCTGTTTGAGCCGATCTGGCCCTTAGTCCCCTGGCTCAGCGTTTAATGTCCCCGCCCCACCCGTCTCTCTTACTGTCTTATATTCCAGTAAACATTGTAATACGGTAATCAGACATATGATAAAAACTGGGAAGCCAAGGACTATATATATATATATATATGTGTGTGTGTGTGTGTGTGTGTGTGTATGAGGCCCGCATTCCAATCAATCATAACATTAAAACTTGTTCAGTGTTAAGTGATTAACACTGTATTGGTTTTTGTTTTGTTCTTTGTAGTGATTCTTCAAGAATATCAGGATTTTAAAAGGAACTTGACCCACATTCCTCATTCACTGAAATCACCTCTATCCGCAAGGCATTTTATCCGTTTTGTTGAAATGTTAAGTTACTTCTTCAAATGCATCCTGCTGGCCGATGAAGGCTCTAGTCTCCATTTTGATTGGACATTGCATGCGGAGACCAGTCATCAGTCATGACTGATTTGCGTATCTGTGCTCCTGACCTTACAGGTCTACTGAAACCAGACATGATTTCATTTAGAAAGCTCACATTGGTTTGCTTATGATAAAAGAAAATTCTACTTTTTCCATAATCATTTATCTTGGGGTTCTTGAATTTTTAAATAATATACTGCAGTTTTTATGTGGGGGAAGAAAGTACATTTGACTGTAAGGCTTCAACATTTTTCATTTCTTATGAACCATATTCACAAAGCTTATAAATGCATGATACTTAATAATGTAACTGAATGATCTGTATTTTTAATTCTTAAATTATTAAAGTACAAGAGTAGGCAAAATGCATAACCGATAGCACTTAAATTTTTAATGAAAACAATTAAAATAAGTATGTGGTGGTTTTGAAGTAAAGACCATTCACTATTAAAATTACTGTCAGGACTGCCCTAGTCACAAAGTTTCAGCTACCTCAGTGCTACAACAGTCAAGCAGTATTACCAGGTAAAGTGCAAATCTTTGTAATATGTGAATGCCTTGCTTCTAAGGAATAATTTCTGTCACCTTAATTATTCTAACAAATTTTTAAAAAAAGAACGAAAGTCACCTCGGAACCATTTCAACGCGGAACATTAGATTATCCCCTCTGACAAGCGCAGCACAGATTTTTAAATTCCCAACATTAGGCTATATTGAGATAACCACAAATAGTACTTCTGTTTAAGTGTGCTGCTGATTTATTCACATTGTAACGCCTCTGCCTGGGACATCCGTGCTGAGAAATAAGCCCTGGGCTCCCACGCTAAAGGCAGCGACATCTACAGCCTTGCCAATAGGCAAAGGCCCCTCTCAAGAATTTCTATTGGATATGTAATTGGCCTGGCATAAGAGCCAGTGAAAGGGCACGCAATGAAACTGATGCAGGTCTCACTTCCGATCTGTACGGCTGCCAGGCCACTTTTGCACACTTCTGACACCAATGAAACACCTCTGCTGGAGACTAACCATGGTGAGAATCAAACCCCGCTCTCCCACGCTCCTAGGCTGCTAGAATTGTTGCAACATATATCACTTGTTCGAGATGTGAAAACTTTGTTTTTAATCTGAAATCGACGCACATAAGTGTTCAGGCTATACAGGATATCTTTATACATTCTGAACATAATGTTCTTAACTTAAGCTTCCTGGTAGAAAATCGTGGCTCTCCTGAAAATAACACATCCAAAATCTTGAACTAGCAGACAGTGAAGATTATTTTTACAGCAAAATCATAGTCACCAGCAACACCACCCCCTAGCCCAATTTCACCACTATCTGTGGCCTGTTGTTCAGTGCTAATATAAACAAAATAATAATAAGCAGGTGTTGAACCTCATGACCCTTTGTAGTCCAGGGCAGAATATCAAAGGTCTGCATGAAGACAGAGCTCCCCCTGGTGGAGCTCCTTTTAATTAATTATGCAAACTAGGACTTTAGAAAATTGAGCAAAAGAATTTAAAAAATACCTGTTTAACCTTCTTCATTTCTTCTTGCATCTTATGCTGATGTTTTGCAGATTCTACCAATGCATCCTATTTAGAAACATTTAGAAATTACATGGCATCTATATTTCTTTTTTCTCAGAACATCCTCTTCAATTCAAATGTTATTTTACTGAACACAATTTACCATGTGGCACCAAATTAAATCTGGCAAACAATTGCGGAGTAAGTGAACATAGAGAAACCGGAAAATAAAAATCACCAGTCATATTAAAAAACTCGGAAATTGGTGAATCCTGTGGTGATTTCACACTTTCCTTTGAGGGTATATAATGAAGCTTTCCATGAAACTTTGCTGTCTTTTAATGTACAAGTAAGCCTTGCATTTTTGTACTGTTTATAATTTTTTCTCTTGTTTTTTGTATTCCTCCCAATCTCATGCTGAATATGTCCATCTGCCTTCCTACACAAATTTAATTACCATCATATTTCTGGCATCAGCTTTTTCTCTTGCTTTAACAGTAAAGAAAAACTGAAAAAAACATGCTTTTAACTTCAGATATTTATCATTTGATTACAAGCTAAATTTCTTTGAACAGTTTTGCTATTGTTTCAGTATATTTAGCATGTTTAGTCTTCATTATATGCAGCCAAGTGTTACCTGAAGTTTCTTTATCTTTCTCAACGCTTCAGTGTGGCCCTTTCGCAGTCGCTCCATCTCATCAAGTTCATCAGAATCTGATGAATAAAACTGCCAGGTAAGAAAAAGTAATAAAATCAGATCAACGCTGCTCTTTTGTTTGGTTTCAGAAGTATTGTAGAAATTATTGCATGAATATCCATTAATCAACAGTCACTGGGCATGAAAGAATTACCGGTTGCTCTCCTGTTGATTCTGACAGGCTTAGGAGATTATCTGAAGCAACGCTTGATGCTTCTGGACCCAACGTGGACACGTCAATCTCTGACTCGACCAGCTCTTCAGCATCATCCTCACAATCTACATGGAAACACTTCATATTTCAGTATGCATTAACAATAGAGGGTGTATTCAAAGGACCAGATCAAAGACCAGATCAAAGATATGTGCATTTGCTTCAGTGGTGGACTATGCAATGCAAGAATTATTGTTATGAATTATAGCCGTAGTCCTGGTTTTTGCTCTTACCCTCAGGAGCTGCAGGGCCAGTCGAGTCAGAAGACAGTCGCTCTTTCAGTGTCTGCCGCTGCTCTTCCGTGAGTTTTATCCCTAAGGACCCAAAGTCCTACAACCCCATTAAAATTTTGGTTCATTAGCATACTTTTACAGAATTTTAATGTGCACATATTTGCTATCCAACTCTCTGTTATATTATGGTTTTTATAGGTGATCTAGCAGTAACATTTTGGGAGAAAATGTCCTGGC
Organism: Mormyrus lacerda; assembly: GCA_015163995.2. Taxonomy (NCBI): domain Eukaryota; kingdom Metazoa; phylum Chordata; class Actinopteri; order Osteoglossiformes; family Mormyridae; genus Mormyrus; species Mormyrus lacerda. The sequence goes on along the minus strand of JAABNX020000106.1, from coordinate 18,762,670 downwards.
TAAAAGTGCCCTTTGTGGCCCTAAATATCTGCCCTTCTAATCACCCCCTTTATCTAATTAGTGAATTCTCTCTTGCCCTTTCACCACCTTAGCTACTGTGTGGTGAGCTTACTGGTGCAGAATGGCTGCTGTCGCATTATTCAGGTGGGGGCTACACAGTGGTGATGGTTGAACTGCCCATTGCCTCTGTAAAGAGGTTTGGGTAACTTGAAAACCACTATATAAATGCAACTTTCATAAAAAATAAAATAAAAAATCTCTTAATGTAAAACCCATTTATACCAGGGGCAGGTAAAGGGAGTTTTATTTATAGTATTGCAATAGGCCCTAGCATGACTGAGAGTGCAAGCATCAGTAGGTAATACTGATTACTCTTTGTGGAAGATCTGGGAACTGGCTGCAGCAGTAACACAACAGTCTGCCTCAGACAAACAAAAAGGGCTAAATTAAAGTAGCCTCACTTCATCATCACATAATAGTGTATTGAGTGGCGCAGCTAGAAAAAACTGCAGCATTCATTAGTCATTATTCACAGTCAGACAGGCAGCTTTCTTTTAATTTCACCTCTGCTGGTCAAACGCAATAACAATTGTGCAACGGCAAGTGATTATAATGCTGACGGAATAAAAACTGACCTGCACCAGCTTGTCCAGCTTTAAGAAACTGCTAGAGCTAAGAGAAAATCCCCTCCGTGGGGCCGAGCTGGCTGGTGTATGACTGGCAGACACGGCATCTATTGATACAAACACACATACAGTCGGGGAGGGGAGTTAGTACTGCCAAAACCTCTAAGGGCACAGACATTAGAGTGGGAAAGTAAATGGAAAAGCAGCTTCTTTTGGTAGATCGTAGGCCAGAGGTCCGTCAAAAGGGGGGCAAAGGTGAATAAAAGCAGGATTTATTTGAGAAAGGACTTTATTGGAGTTAAAATGATGATGAACTGATGATAAGGCCACTTAACGTTCAAACACGAAACCAAAAAAACCCAAAACACAACATACTCAGCTCAGCTAAACCACAGGCAGTTAAACCTCCAAACTCACGCTATTTAAACTTTAAAGAGGACAGCGGTTATCAATTATTTCTATACCTGAGGTACTCTGCCTGAGAATGCTGATCATTGGCCATGAGGATGTAAAGTATCAGCTCTCAAATCTCTTAGCGTTGTTCTTCTCCACATCATTTGCAGCATGAACCACAACACATCAGTTCATGGGAGTTAATGTAAAGAGATTCCTAAAAGATTGGTTTGCATCTGGAACATTTTTTTTCACTCCCATCTCTTGCACCCACTGCTGTCACGTCTCGTAAATATCCTTCTATGAGGCTTGAAGACGTAAGAGAATCTGAATCCCCATATAACTGGATCTGAACTGTGAAGCTGCATTTTTATTTAACCCATGACATATAAAATCATATGCTACCCTTTTGCTAATCTTCAACCTGGAACTTTCATTTAAAATATCTCTGGTCTCTCTGTATCCAGTGTTCATTTTAGCGTACTGCTTGCCAATTTGGTTTGGTATATCTGGCAAATATATAAATAATAAAAACTAAAAAACATATCAAGTTGTTAGGAAATAAGTCAAATTTTTGTCCATCAGTTTTCTATTAGTTTGACTGCAAACTACAATTCAGTATCAACTTCTGAAATCCAGCTGTTGACTTTAAATCACATCATTACAAGACAAGATGAAGGAGCTGCATGTTAATTAGGATGCTTGTGAAGTACTGCAGGTAATGAAGGAGATTTTCATACTGCTCACTGGAAAATGGGCCACGTTATTCTATTAAGGGAAACGGAAAATATATTCAGAAGTCAAATGTTATTAAGAAGATGGTTCTCTGGCATAGCTAAAGGATTAGTGTCAATTGTCATGCTACTTTACAAGAGTCTGCAAAACAAAGTTGTGCATAATTTTTTTTTTTTTACAAAGCAAAGAGCAAAAAGAATGGAGCTCAGTTTGAGTGTGACTACACGCCATGTGACAGTTGAATAATTGTCAGGGAGACAATGCATTAAGACGTCTTCCAGCTAGCCATTCTTCTTGTCACCCTCCAAGCTCCGCTCAGCGTCTATCGCGCCACACTCAACACTTCACTGGCGGGCACAGGCGAACCATGGCACAGTCTGCCAGTCAAAAAAAAGCCTCTTGCGCAGCCTTCCCGTGCCAGCGCCCGTCCCAGCAGGTGGAAGGGATAGAAGGTAGATGACAGTGTAATCCCCATCCATTTGGGAATCCCTCTGGTCGCAGCATGATGGGGGGGGGGGGGGGGGGCGGGGCTTTTTTTTAACA
>JAABNX020000106.1:18721291-18734330 GCA_015163995.2 Mormyrus lacerda | reverse complement strand
TGTGTGTGTGTGTGTGTGTGTGTGTGCCCTGTGATCAGCTGGCAACCCTTTCAGAATGTACCTCAGTCTTGTATTTTATGCTGCCTGAGATCGGTTCCATGCAGTCTGTGATCCTGACCAGGATGAGATGAGCGGTTATAAATGGATTATTTTAAATTGAATTTACATTACATACTTTCTTTTTCTTTCTCCTAGGTTATTCCTGGAGAAACCGCACTGGCATTTTATAAAGCAAAGAATCCTACAGATAAACCTGTGATTGGAATATCCACCTACAATGTAGTACCTTTTGAAGCTGGACAGTACTTTAACAAAATTCAGGTAAAAGCGGTAAACTTCACTAATCCACTTACCAGTGATTTAGGTGGCAGCCCTTCGCGGACAGCTTGCTCTACAAAGAGAAGTTGAGGGAGGCGTAAAAAAGAATTTCCCCACGGGGACAATAAAGGGTTCAATTATTATTATTATTATTATTATTAAAGAAAGGAGATTTAAGCAGTTATACCAGGCTGGTTTGTGATACAGATTTGCAGAAGAGTAATTCTTAATTTTGGTACTTACCCCTGTATTAAGATTAAAATCTGAAGTAGCATCAGTCTAAGTAAGATGACTGCCACATATTTAATCGCTTCGGTAAGTGAATGGATGCATTTTGAAAAGCGTTTGTAACTGATCCTATTATTGTTATAGGTACTGTTTTCAGATTATATCTTACTGAACTGAAATTGGAATGAATTGATGACACTGACATGTTGCTATCTTTGCCTCAGTGTTTTTGCTTTGAGGAACAGAGGTTAAATCCCAAAGAAGAAGTGGACATGCCGGTATTCTTCTACATCGATCCCGAGTTTGATGAAGACCCCAGAATGGCAAAAGTCGACACTATCACGCTTTCTTACACTTTTTTTGAAGCCAAGGAAGGACAGACACTTCCCATTCCTGGCTATAGCTGACCTTTCTTCATTTGGAAAATGGACATAAACCAGTTCAGTGGTGACGTGGCAATTAATCAGATTTCTATTCGGAGAAATTTGATTTCTTTTACCTTGTTTAACAATGACAATACATTGTTGTGTCAATAAAATGTCTGTCTCTAAATATGGATAAGAGCCTGAAATGAGTCTTAATTTAAATGAAGTGAAAGCTTCCAATAAGTAAAATATGTAACCCATAATTACAGTTCATGTTTTCCTTGTAAAAACATTTAATGTGATTTAAGAATAAGGCAGGGAACAACCCTGGACAGGGGGCCAGCCCATTGCAGGGCACACTCACACACCTACGGGCAATTTATTAACTTTGATTGCCTCAGCATGTCTTTAGACTGTGGGGGTTGCGCTTCCAGTGAATAAGAGTACAAGCTTTACAGTATATTGCATAAAAACATTGGCAACACCTAGCAAACGATGTGTTCAAATCAATCAAGACAAAGTCAAATGCAAGAGCATCCTAGGATACTCAAAGGATCAAGGAAGAGATGGCGAAAGGCAGCAGGAGAGGTAGGAAGAGCTAGTTGAGATGATTTTTTTGAAGTTTGAGAGGAACTCTGCTAAAGTTTAGAGAAATATCTAGAGTTAAAATTATTTTTTATGTGGCAAGGGGATCTGTAGGTGGCACTGGCTTGCTAACTGAAGAGAGTAAGAATGAATATAGGTTTTCATAGGGGACTTAGTGGAGATGGGTGCTATTCAAATTCTGAAAGCCAGCACCAAAAGCTTGAACTTAATGGGAGTGAATTTAATTTACTTGCGCTAACATGAGAATATCTGCTTGACTATGAAAAAAGGACTGGTGGATCTGTTTAAACCTTTTTGCTAAACAGCCTTTTCCTACAGCAATGTAAGTAGTTTGCCTCTTTCATGCACATTGTTATATAAAATCTTTCGTGCCGGTTATTGACTATAATGGCCAACAGAGGGCGCTCCCAATTTGCAGTTGTATTAGGTAAACACATAATCTCCATCCCCGCCCCAGCTTCAAGTTTAGCATTTAAGAAGTATTAACCCAGAATACGTGATGTCAACGAAAACAGGCCATTGAATCATACGCGTGAAAAACAAAATTCTCCATTTAAAAATTCTATTAAATAAACACATCATTCTCCTTGCAAATAACCAGTCTTCTGGGAATATTTTCCAGGTCTTATGGTAAATGTTTTTCTTACCTAGAGAAAACAATTTGGTCTAAATACTTGTCCGAGATACAGTATAATGTCCAGGATATAAATGATAAAGCAATGTCATAATCCGTGGTGTACAATATGTCAGATGTAATTCAACTATTGGACGTTTTAAAACTTCCATGACTCATTGAGATTCCAGTGGAGCTGGAATATTCTGTGATGATAGTCGCATATGGTACGCATCTTCACGGATTGTTGCATTGTTGTTCTCTAGGTGGGCAATAAAAAAATCAGATACAATTACACTCTTCAGTTTTTCGAGCTGCCATGCCTTACCCTAAAGCACCGTACATTTGATTGATTCGATGCTCAGAGAACTTTAATTACCAAAGCGTAGCCGTTTAATCGCCTATCAACATTTGATTCACCGTTTCGCGTAAAACTGCAAAACACGTCATCCATGTGTTTATTCTTTCTCGAAAACATCGCAAAATGTCATACTTGATCGTCGAAGAATTAGCGCTATTCGCAGTAGTCTACCTCGGACACCTAACTAATGAGCTGCGACTAAGTAAACAATAACAAACCAAGCCCCGCCCGCGCGCTAGCCTCAGCCTCGGGTCTCCCACAGCCCTGGCTAACGATCAGCTAAAACTACCACTTTGGTATGACCAACTTTGTTAAGCTGTGCGCCGAAACAGATCCAGGGTCAGCACTCGGGGGCTACACCTCATGGCCTGCACGTTAGTCACATCCTTCGCGTATTGACAGGGCTTTTATGGCATCCTGACTGATGTGTGCAATACCCAATAAGAAGACTGAGCCACCCTAGCAACCCAGCAAAGTGACCAACCATGGGCTTAGGTGGGTGGGGATTCAATTCCACCGTTGTCGACGGCTGTAATGAAGAAACAGAAAACGCGTGAGCATAGAGCAGTGTGGCTTAGAAGAACGACATAAAAGGCGGAGGTGCGAATAAGCGTAGGGCAGGTATTTCCACTCGCTGCTGGATGAAGGTTGCATGTGTAGGTCGCGGAGCTCTTCAGTGTAAAATTCTTAAACTTCGACTGCGAGAACAAATGAGACGTGGTGACTGACAACAAGCGAGCTATAATTTGACAGTTTGCAGTCATTCCCAAGGGAATGTTGCGCTTGACACTGTTGCTGCGACACAGCGTGACAGTTTGAAGGATCACCGCTTACGGCGCACTGTAATGGATTTGCATGACGTCTTACGTTTGGATGTTATCTCGTTGGCACAACACTGACTGCACGCTTATTTCTCTCTTGAAGAAGGTAGGAATGTGTGTCTGTGAGGAGTAACTTTGTCTGGCAGGTATACTCCTATCGCATATTGACTTAGAAAGTTTGTGGGACGGTGACTTATATTCGCTTGTCAAAACGTGTCCCTTGCTACCAAGCTGACTTCGGCAAGTTGAAAGGGAGAATAGAAAGGCGCTTTTAAAGTGAACCATTATGGGACATCGGAGTGCTATGCCGTGAGGATGAGCCACCGAAGCAGTCCCGCAAAGGCTTACGATTTCCTACTGAAGTTTTTGCTGGTTGGAGACAGCGATGTGGGGAAGGGGGAGATTTTGGCGAGTCTTCAGGATGGAGCCAGCGAATCCCCTTATGGATACAACATGGGTAAGTGACTCAAAAACAAACCACATACTAGCGATCATTTATAAACAAAATAGCTCAAATGAATCTCTAATATGTGCCACCTGTTTGCTAGAATCACAGTGTTGATATCTCTGGAAACTGCCTCTGAAGCATTAATTTGAGGTGGTAGTCTGGCGTTAAAAGGTATGGATATGTAATTCCATTCCATGAGACAATACAGTCGAATGCTGGGTCTGATTTGTCACATGTGACATATGTGATGTAATTACATGCGTAAGAGGGGCGATTGATACGCAAACGTGGGAAACGTCAACTTCAAATTAACCTCAAATAAATTAAGGGTATGGTCGATCTGTGCTGCTTGAGTGCTTTCGAAAAAGATATATAAAGTTTATAACGATATTTGTACATATTTATACAATGTCAAACGACCGATAAGTTGTGTTGTTTCAGCTTTGTATAAAGAATATTATATAGCACACCCTCAGCAGTACTGTTATCTCACATAAAACATGTCACCCTTGAAAGTGCAATAATAAGCCAGTTGCCTATAAACGTAGACTAAGTTATGTTGCTACTGTTAAGGCTAAGTGTAGGTAGAGTGCCATGTTCGGTTTTCTCTGCTAGTTTGAGTGCATTGATCTTTTGAATTAAGTAGTTTTCATGAGACCCATCCATCCATCCATCCATCCATTTTCTGTAACCATTTGGCCTGTTCAGGGTCATGGGGGTCTGGAGCTTATGGGCACAAGGCAGGGAACAGCGCAGACTGGGGTGCCAACCCATCACCAGGCACACTCACATACCATCCACTTATACCTATGGGCAATTTGGTAACACCAAATAACCTCAGCATGTTTTTGAACTGGGGGGGGACTTGGGCGGGGGGGGGTAAGCCCAGAGCACGGGGAGAACATGCAAATCCCACATATGGAGCCTTGAACTCAGAACCAGACTTGTGAGGTAGTAGTGCCATCCCCTGTGCCACCATGCCCCCCATGAGCTGTGGTCTTGTAGGAATGTATTAATGGAGGTTTAAAATGGTTCTTTCCAGCAAATCCTAGAGAATACTTTTAGAAAAGGGCCAATTTTTCTTAACTCCAAAGACTGTAGTATGCAGTTGTAATTGATTTTATACAACCTGGCAGAACCTTGTATCTAAGGGAGCTTCCAGTCTGAATGGTCTCAGTGAGAAAACTCCAGGCTCATCACAGTTAGTTTATGCTGACAGTCTTTCTTGATTAGCTGTTATTTAAGCTGTAGACCAGCCCATCTTATAGACCAGCCCATCTTATAGACCAGCCCATCTTACGTGCCCAAGTAAAATAGGGCCATATGGTTCCCACTTTTCGAATTAATTCTCGTTGCATTTAGGGTCTGGCAAGCTTTTAGGATCTGGTGCCAGGTGACATAATGGAAAGTCTTTCCAAAAACTAAAAATGCAAATTAAACAAAGAACACTGCTGAAGTAAAGGCGCAGTTTACAAAATGGTTTGCAGCTTGTTTATCCTAGAATCGAAACAAAGTTTGGAAACGGACCTAATTGTGACATGATCATTATTCATCAGTCACACAATAAGAAATGTATATTCATCTATCTATCCAGTCGTCCATCCTTCTAGCTTTTAGCTGCCTATCCTATCTAGGCTCATTGGGGGCGGGGGGGAGCTGGAGATTTCGCAGGCAGCATAGGGCACAAGGCAGGGGTACAGCTGGGTCGGGATGTGAACAGAATGTGTATAGGCTTGATTCTTATAAAAGTAGGTGCAAGAGTGATGTCTAGTGTGCTGTGGACCTATATATTCATCTTTATAGCTTTAAAAATGTAATTTGTATTGAACATCATATATATGCCAGTATACTACATATGGTGTGTGTGTGTGTGTATGTGTGTGTGTGTGTATGTATATATATATATATTTACATTCTAGATACATTTGGTACTACTTATGGTGCTCGATGACATATTTTTTATGTTACCTTTTAATCAGATTTTGATGCTTTAATACACTGCGAGAACAGTGACATATCATGATCAAGGGTACTGTAGTTTCCATGTATATTGACCAGATGAAGCATTCTTGTACATGATTTAGAAGAATCGTTGCAGCATGAACACTCAGTTCAAAGGCATAGGCTGCGCCTGGTGGATATTACCAAGAATTTCAGTATGTTACTTCGCAGTGTTTATGCAGGGCTTGAGCATCACTCTCCGGGGTGTTAAGTGCTGATTATGTGAAAGAGCCATGGAAGGTCTTTTTTTGATGAAGATGAGGACTGGGAGTAGGGGAGCCAGTTTCCCACAGTGTCGGGGGAAAGGAAGTCAGAATCTGGAAATCAGAATTGTCAACGGACGTTACTGAAACGGGAATAAAAAAAAAAAAAACACTAAATACTAAATTTGTAGTGTGTGTGTTTTTTTGGTAGCACTTTACTTGAGGGGGCACAAGTATAACTTAGTAACTGAGTTACCACTCAAGTACAAATCCATGAGCAAATTTAGTAACTGTAGGAAAAACATGCCCCGTTATGACTGATTACTGATGAACGAACAAGAGATCAGTATGTATCACTTAGTTTCTGATCAATTAATGCATTAAGTATACTACATTATTTGTGCCCCCTCAAGTAAAGGGTTTCCCATTTTTAACTTGGTATGTTTCCTATATGTGCAGCATGTAGGTATTACAGTACTTTATGGATAATTTATGTGCATACCATCTATACTGTACTTACAAATGAATGACAGGATGGCTGTATGCCTTTGCATTTAGGCCACACAAGCAGAGCACAGACAGATTAACTTAATCTCTATGCATTTAGCATAACCTTGTAACATTCATAGGAGACATTCTAGATGCATATTAGAATACAAGTGCTGTCTGCAAAAATATTTGTTGCCATACAGTGCTTCTTAATCTTACATACTGATAAAAATAATCTGTCTCTGTTGTCTGTCTGTTAGTTGAATTGACAATTTTTAAATTTCCTGCTGTAGTTTTGAATTGTAGCAGTGGAGAGCAGTACATTACATGTAAAATGATACTAATGTAGAGAAAGTAGTCAGATTGTGTGATGTATTTTCATCCCTACCAAGAGCTTAGCTGTGGCTCAGCCTAGCAGCTGGGTTTCCGGAAGGGATTTATGACTCTGAAATCCCAACTGTGGCCTGGGAACTGAGTGGAGAATCTGAACAATTCATTTGCAGCAGACTGCTGTGTCACTTTACATATTAGTGCAGTAGATTGATAACACTGCATTCCTTGTTTATTGTCAGAAGTGTGGCTTTCTTAAGGTCTTACAATATAATAAGTGCCATTAACACTCTCAAAGACATCAGCCTTATGTATGTTACTGGGAACCAGTAACATGGGTGGTTTGTATTAGCCTTGTGTGATCTGACGATATTATCGGTAATTGATGATGAAAAGTAGCCCAGCATCAGTGTGTGACAGTGACATACCAGCGATTATTGCCTTGGTCAGGGAAGTAAACCTAGACTATACAAAATGAACGATGATTGAAAGATGCATGTGTGTGGGGGGGGGCCCTAGTCTGTATACAGCCTTTCAAGCATTGAAATCAGTTTCATATGTCTGTCCATCCGACGTTTTGGAAATAGGCCTATATGTAGTTTTAACAGTTAGCATTAGCGATTGTACTATTTTTGCTTGTTACATTTTGGTTCAGTGTGTTTTTTTTTATACTAGAAGTTTTGGCTGCTCCCTGCTCAAGTGGCTCCCTTAAGTGAGCAACTGTAATAGGGCCCTTTACAGTGAGGCAAATGTCAGCAAAGCTGGCAGGTTTAGAATCAAGAAGACAGGTGGTGAATCTCCTTTTAGACAATAAGGGAATTTCTACATATATACTCGCCCTTTACATTGTTTTGGTGGCATCAGCGCAAGCAGAACAAGACTGAATAGTGATAGAGTGGTACTGTAGGTATGGGAAAGGAGCGAGGCGAGTCATAAGCACTGTCGTTTTCATTCAGGGGAAAACTAAAGGTTTTCATTCAATTGTTCAGATGAGATGTTGGATTATCTGGGTGTAACAAATGAAAAATAAGTAAAACCTTGAACTCTGAAGTGATATTTTTCTGCCTTCTCTTTTCAAAATATAGCTATGACGCTCAAAACAGTGGCATACAAACACAATACCATACGTAGGCTTGCATGTAACCTACATATGTATGCCTGTGTATACAGTATGTGCATCTATGCATCTATAACAAGAGGATATTTATGGTGCAAATTATTTGTGCATGTAAAAGTTGCACATAAAGATTTTTTGTGTACTCTTTCAAATTTTTTTCCACAGGCAATATATTGCAATAAAGATAAAGAAACTGCAGCTGCATAAGAGTTACTTAAAGTACCTTTTTCCTTTGTACTCAATGGTCTTGCTTCTCTCCTTGTTCAGATTTCATTGTGTGGAAAAATCTCACCACATCCTAGATTGTCAAGAATTGCCATCACTGGATTTCAAGTAGCTGAAAATCCTGCAATTCTGGATCTGAAGGATGGTTCAAAGCCTGTTTCTTTAATCACGAGGAATATCACAGACATCATGGAGAGAAACCAAGGACAGGTGTCTCCTAGAAAGAGTAGACAAAAAGATTTTGTCCAATTTACAGTGCATATATTTAACATGAATCCTGAACTTTCAATAAGGTTCCTGTTTACCATCAAGACATGGGAGATTCTGATGGAGAGTGATCTTCACTGCACTTTATCCTGTGCAACGTTACATCAGTAGAAGTCCAGCATGGTCCTTGTTGTCTCAGTAGATGGTAAAGTTGAAGTTAGCTTTTCTTAGAACCCAGTATGCATGGAGTGACAGTAATACATGTGTAAGTTATACAACTTAATTGCAATGAAGCTTTGTGCCAATTGCAGAACACAGTTGCTCTACTTTGCAGAAATGATACAGGCAGCATTTGTATAAATCCTGCCAGGAAAAAAGCTTTTGCTTGCAATGGAAGTTCACAAGGCAGTATTGCTATGGAGTATGGTGGAGAATGGATGGGATGTATTATTTCACAGACATTTGTGGTTTTTCCAGGCTGAAACATTGTTGGAACGTTCTAAGACCAACCGTTGGGTAGAGAACCACTATACTGTTCACATCTGTTTTTTTCTTTTCTTAGCTACAAAGGCCTAGGATACTGTGAGAAATCCAAGAAACGGTATGAAATAGAGGCATTTTAATTGCAAAAAATACATCATTGAAGAAAACAATAAATTGCTAAAAGGCGTCCCTCTTAAATTCTTTAAGCTGTGTGTGTGGAAAGCTAGTTTACTTCTGGCAGTCATATCTTCAGTAAAGAGTTTAATGGTTTTAGTCAAATCAATGTAGAAATATGTCTCAAACATACATGTTTTGCAATCCAAATGCTTGTTGTAATAAGTGATTTTAATGTTTGTACTGTCGTAGATTTGTCTTTGTGCCAAAAGGAACAATACATAGCAACAGTTGTTAAAGGAAGCAATGGAAATGTGCGTGCTTTTAAAAACGCTCGGTCTGACATTGTTACCGCCGAAATGTTGCAGCTGAGTGTTATTCTTTACACTTTTCAAGCAGATGGGATATCTGAGCAAGAGCAACAGTCATGCTGGGTTTGTGATTTTGCAACATGGTTGGTGGTTTTTCTTTATCTGAAACTGGTCAAAGAGTAAAGAAGGTTGGATTGTCTGTCATATGCTACGGGTGTTTCTGGTTGATTTTCTTAGTGTACTGTGTACATTGAGGGTACCTGGTATTATCCAGTTGATACTATCACAGAGCAATAAATTCTGTTCTGGAAACCTGTCTGAAATGTACAAGTGAAATGGTTCTTATGGCACTTTCACCTTTATAGTTAACAAAATCAGTGAGACGAAGGACTTGGCCCTGGTTTACAAGAAAACCTGCTAGATGAAGAATATAGCTTGGCCGTTGGATGAGGACGTAGCCAGACATATTTGGTAATGTGCTCCACTCTGAAATAAAGGTATTAATAATCAGTGACAGCTGCCCATATAGTAGAAAGCAGAGAAACATGTTACCAGGATAGACTGCAGGGTCGATGCCTGCCTCCATTCTGAGATGATAGCATAAGGTTTCATGTTATTTGTCGGGTGTCTCGTTTTGAAGCAGGAAGTTTTGCAGTGAGACGTGAAGTTGCCTCTGGTGTTGTGCACTTGATTCAAGCTTTCCTATATTAGGGACCTTAGGAACACCTGACACCAGTCCAGAAAAGGGGCAATTAAGGGACGAATTAAGGACATGTGCAATTGCAAAAAAGTACAGAAGCAGCCTGTGTGGTGTTTGGATGTAATTTTAAATAAGATGACACAAACTCTATTTTCAGGTCTGTCATCTTGTGTATTTGTTGAGCTATACTTAGTTAAGTGGCTTGTGGTGAGGTATTTTTAGATGACATTCTGAAATTGAAATGTTTTATTCAGGGGAACAACCAATTTGTAAAAATGTATTAAGGACGTTTCCTGAATCGGATGCTTTGAAATGATTTAAAAATTTGGTGCCTTAAATACACTTAATACAATATTTAGCATGCGATAACTAAAATGATCTCTTGTAAATAATTATCAAGCCATTTCTAACGTTGGTTGTCTCTTTACTCAAAAACACTCTTCTCACAACCTGCAGTACCACTCAAAAGTCCAAGTACATTTGAACTTAAAAAACAAGTTTCCAATACTCACCTTTGTCTAGTACCATGGCTGGTTATGGTTTCCACGTTACTGTTCCTATATGCATTTTTATTAACTCTATATTATATTATATTATATAATTAAAAATTACTGCATGATACGCTTTGCCTCACCCTTATTTATCTGTATAACCTGGTTTTCGCAGCTAAATGGACTTCATTCGTTTTCCAGCATTTTCGTCATTTTCAGTCTGTTCTCTGCCTTGGCTGTCCACAGTGCCTTCCCAGTCTCATTGCATTGTTTGTTCAGTGTACTCCCAGTCAACCTGGATGCCTTTTTAAGAGACTACAGGGCACTTCGCACTTAGATTATCACTTTTGTACTAACTATAACTGTCAGAATTGTCCCTATGCATCTGATTTAGTTTTTCTATTTCTACTGTTTAACAGTTATTTGATGCTGGTTCAATATTATTTTTTTTTTTTGTAAAAAAAAAAAAAAAAAACCAATTCTTGCAGGTGTGAAATTTCCAACAAAGCCTGTCGAGCTGCTTTGGTAAATCGGTGGGCAGCTTTATGCTTTATTGTCTTGTACCTGCAAGTTGCTCCCTGCCATGAGCCATATGCTGCCTGAGAGAGGCTCCAGATCACCTCCATCAAAAAATAAGCTATTATAAATAAGATGGATATTAACCCATACCCAGGGTGGACATTAGGTAAGAAAGAAAGATGTACATCGTTGCATCACCTCATCTCTTTGTGTTTTCCAGTTGTGTTGGGTGAAAGGATCATTTAAAATTGGAAAGAAATTGAAGATTGGGATCACAAAAATGGAAGTACTACAAGCGTTTGGCTTCCCTTCTGGTCCTGTCATCTCTGTATGAATTTTCATTGTTTGGCATTTTCCCAGCTTGGGAGGGAGCCAACCTCATGATTGGATATCCGCGTCCACCATGTTCCACCATAGAGACAGCTTTGAACTTAGTGCACACCTTTTCGTTCAAATTACTTTGCCGTTGTTGAAGATCCATATTCTATATTAGAATCTGCTTTTCACCAACAACGTACGTATCTCTGTTAGCATTACCCTGTACAATGGACATCATTCTCAGTGAGGACTTCCATCATTTTCCCTAAACTTCCTAGATGCAAAAATGGATAGCAGTTGTAACACATCGTAAATTACAAGTGTCAATGTCAATATATGTAAATTTTGTCAGATCAGTAGAACTGCATCATGGTGATTGAGAGTCACTTTTCCCAATAACCTATTTTCCCCCAATATAAGTATCTATAATCCTTTTTTAATATATTCAGAATAAGATAAAAAATACCAGCATATTTCCGTCATCTGCTTGAGCTGCTCCTTAATTATTTTCTGCAGTTGGATGTGTCAAATCCTGGGCACCGTTCAATGCTTGTGCAAAGTTCACTGATTGATTAGTCAACTATACAGCAGTTTGCTATAATAAGGGGAACATCTCATGTAGTCACCTGGTCCAAGTGTAAAGACATTTTTGTAGAATTGGAGAGATCTGCAAAACAGTAGAATTTTTAATCAGAAATGGCCTCATTCTTTGGCAAATGGAAATAGCTTTCTTATAGGGAATAACCCATAGATACTGGGCAGTGTGATGCCAGACCTTTTCCCTCAGACATAATCCATCAAGTGTATTTCGACTTGGACACAAAGAAGGAAAAACACGGTCATTCTCAAAGTGGAAAATTATATCCAAACATACTCTATTCTTTATCATACCTAGTTGTTCAATGTAAAAAATACAGGCTTAGTATTTATTTTTCTTTGAGCTTTTGAAAGTGAATTTAATGGTTATGATGTATCTGACAATGATTACAGTAATTACAAAACATATACTTCATGCTATAAATTAGATCAGTGTTTCTGAATCCAGTCCACATTTTTGCTTCCTCCCAGCTCCCTGGACAAAAATGTGGACTGTCTGCCAGGGAACTTGGAAGGAGCAAAACCATGGACCGGCTGTGGGTCCCCGAGGACCGGATTGGGAAACACTGCTGTAAATGTTAAAACACATTACAGTAAATTTACAGTCATTTTTTCATGTGACCTTGAAATCAACAGGCTGTTGAGCTGCATTTCCGCAGTTTCTTTCTGTGGATCCCATAGTGATACTTTGTGTCCAATAGTCATTACACAATCCTCATTTGACTCTTTCTAAAATGATAAAAATAAAGCAAAAATTATTTGCTAATTTTCGAACATGTGCCAATTTGCAGATGCACTCAATGTCAGTATGATTTTTCAGTGTTAAAATAATGTATATACATATACATTTAAAAATGTGAGATGCATGATGTAATGCTTGACATATTGTTATTAGCCGACGGTCGTTAAACATCAGAATATCAGCATCGGTCCAGTGTGTCAGTCTTGACATTTTAGACTTTAGACAATATTCAAAATTGGCAGATCATTTGGATTTCCTATATGCTTTTATGCGGATATGTTTAAAAGAGCTGATTTAGTTTAAAATTGCCAGCAATACGCTCTGTAATATCGCAGTTTACCAGCAGCTGTTTAGCGGGTCTTCGTTTGACCTGTAGTGCTTTCGATATCATGTTTTGCTTTTTTTCCGCTTTTAGAAGGCAGGCGGATTAGG